>JBBBDQ010000836.1:0-465000 GCA_037127315.1 Ascarosepion bandense
CTTCTGAATGACTATGGATGTCAACTCCAGAGACTGTTAGCTTATACGACTCCCACTGGGCGTTAGTTTGTTCCAACACCACAGACTGTTAGGTTGTTCCACTCCCTCTGGGTGTTACACTCTTCAAACCCCAGCGTGCGTCTTAATCGAGAAATAAATTCTTTCCAAGCCTGAGTGACGTGATGGTTGACGATTCAAACTAGCGAATATCCGCGCTGTTAATTAATACTTTCTTCTAAGTAGTCGTGACTCTCCACATCTTCCATTTCTTAGCATCACAAATGATGTCCTTACATATATCTCCTAATCTCCGTTGTGCAATCCATCAACTGAGACTCTCGAACTGGGTTCCGACTTCCTCTTTTCTGTCCCTCACGCCTTCGGTCAGTCTTCTGTGTAAAAATTCGCGAAAAATATGCGATCATGGCTCTCCGCGTCGTTCTTTTTTTATCAAAAACATATATGGTCATGGCTCACCCAATAACCCATTTTTTGTCTCAAACAGGTACATGGTGCCCCACATCTTCCCCTTATAATGTATAGTGCATAAATAAATTGCCGCAATTATTTGTTTTACAAGATAATCTTGAGTGCGATAAATAAATTGTCGTAAATATATTTCTTTTCTTTTTCTTTTCCACGGAGTGTTAGCTTGTACCAGTCGCACTGGGTGTTCGATTTGTCTGACTCCATTTGTTTCGTGATAATCTAGAGTGCGATAAATAAATTGTCATAATTAATTATATTTTTTTGCTTTTTCTTTTCCACGTACTGATAGCTTGTACCAGTGTGACAGAGACAGAGTCAAGCACATACACACGTTTAAAGGGTTCAAATTTCCTGGCACCTGAAGAAGGCCGAAACAGCTGAAACGTCATATCATTCGTTTCTTTCTTTTTAATTTCTATTAGGAAATTTAAACAGAATTTTTCATTCCAGTAAACCTGGCAATGTTAAATCAAATTCGGAGTAAATTGAAACAGCGGAATAAAACCTGCGTGTTTGTTTACCGGTAGCGAAATCTGATCTAAATATAAGTTAGGCCGATTAATTCGGGTCATCAGAAAACAATGGAAATGAACGAAATAATAGTTTTAATAAAAAAAATATTTAAGGAAATTTGAACGGCGAGATAAAAGCAGTGTATTTATTTACCGGTTGCTTCATCCTTCGTTTGTACCAGCACCTTTCAAAGGTACCATGGTCCCAGCGTTTTATTTGAGAAGAACTGACTCCGTCAAAAGAATCTTTTTGAAAAGAGTTATATATCGTCTGAGATGATTTAACAACAGGCGAACCAGACACACTCTCTCTATCTCTGTCTGTCTAGACTCCGGTGTGTGAGTTGTTATGCTGAAAAACATTCTGAAACCTTTTTCATTTTCTATTCTTTTCTTGTATATAAACGACATTAAGAGTGCAATCATAGAACAGTTGTTTGTTCGGCTTTCTACGTACATTATTTTTTACTTTCTATTTCTTTTTGCTGTATTCTAAATGTTTAACAAAGGTTCCCCAGCCGTGTCTACATCTTCAGTCGATGTGCACGAATAACACTTCTTCTTTCTGGAACCAATAATCTCAACGTGGGCAGTAGATTTAAACCAGTGGGCCGGTTGACTGACATACGAATGCTCAGGGAGCAACGGCCAACCCCTTGTGTTCGGTTAACACCGAATAGACAACTCAACCCGAAGAGGAAGACGCCGGAGGTTGAGGGGCCAGAGTGGAAGAGTTAGGTCAGGTGCACACTGACCAGATCCATGGTTTATTTATCTTCTAAAATATATAAATACAGTAGATGAAATGTTGAAATTGTTATTTTTTTAATTATTTTGTTTTAAAAAAGAAAAAAATATGCAAATGTAACAACATGGGACTGAGATTGTAGATAATAAACGCTAATTGCAATATATTTGGCCAATTGTTGAAAAGAATTCTTCAGACTATTCATGGGTTTATTGATGGTATCTTGTTTGTATATATCAGAGAGAAGAAATGCAACAAAGACCAATTACAAGTCTTGTTTCAAACAATCTTCTTAAGATCAACTGTTGGTATATTTATTTTTTTAATCACTTCCCCTCAAGGAAGGTGAAAATGCCACTAGTATACAGGGGGTGGGGGGTAGAGGGAGTAAAAATGAGAGAAAAATCTGAGTCTAGGGAGGATTGAGGAAAGAACAAAAGGATTCAAGAAGATAGGAGATGGGGAATGATGTTGCATTTAAATTTTTGAATATTGTACATATCCAAGAAGCAAGTAAATGGAAAGGAGTTCCACAAGCAAGAAGTGTGAGAAAAGAAACTGTTAGAGCAGAAGAGGCGGTTACATTAACAGTAAACATGTGCAACATAGATGCCATTCTAGTGAGACACTTAACTTTACACAGTGAGGGCATCAGGAAGAAAAAAAATACAATCAGAGCAGTTGCCATGGAAATATTTGTAGAAAAGATAAAGAGAAGCCATGTCATGTTGGTGAGAAAGTAATTGAAATGGAAATGCCAAGTCAGGATGGATTATATTACAAATCCTTGTTTTGGGATTTTGTCAAGAACATCAAGATGAATAGCAGGTGCAGCAGAGCAGATATGGCAGCAATATTCAATGCATGGGTAGATGGTACATTTGTTGATGTGCAAGATGGATTTTGAGAAGGAAAATTTTCCAAAATGAAACTGATCTCTTTTAATCATCTGAAATAAACCTTTTTACCTTTTAACAGCATGGCTGATGCTAACCACCAGAAGAGTGACTCGCGTTGTGCCTTTTTGGGCTAATGTTTTCCAGTGACATGAAGTGGAAAGATTATATTGAATCAATTGCTTGGTCCGAGACTGGAAAAGTTGTTTTATTGTGTCTTGTTAGTGAATTTTTCTTACTTACCAGGATCTATCTTACATATTTATAAGTCTACCATTCATCCTCACATTGAATGTTGATGCCATGTTTTGTCAGATGCTTCTGCTATGTCTTTAGAGATCCTTGTTAAAATATAAAGAATCTGCAATGTTATTGGTCCCAAAATGGCATCTTGGCTTCAGTTACTTCCCGACTGCTGTAGTATAACTTTTGTGTATATTTTTTATAAATATTTTCATGGTAATTATTCTGATGAACATTCCTAGACTATGAATTTAAGCGCAGTACTAGATTAGCAGTGAGGTCTCATCATTTTACAGTTGAAATGACTAAAAGCAATCGTAAGTTCTATGCTAAGAGTTTCTTCAAATGCATTTCTCATTTGTGAATCTCTCTCCTGGCTTGTTGCTTTCCAGTCAGCTTTGATATTTAAAAATTTAAATGTCAATCATTATCTTCTGTTTAATTCCTGTTCTTTTACTATTCTCTTTCTTTAATGTTTTTTTTTTCTTATTCTTTCTCTATGCATCTTAGTGGCTTCCTTGCCTTGATGTGCAGAGATGATTAAAAAAGATTACATTGAGAAATCTTGAAGATAGAAGGATACTCACATATTAACATTTTCAGTGTCTGATGGAATTAGAAGCATAATCTTGCTGGCCTTATTCAGCTTTCTACCAATTTTATTTTTATTTTTTACTGCTACTCTTTTTAAATATCCTACATTAAAGGAGATTATGTTGTGTGAGATTGAACATAAATTTACTGTGGCAATTTTCATTCAGGATTATACAACATTTAATGATTAATGAATTTGAAAAAGTCTTTCCAAGTGAGGAACAATTAATATATAATTATTGCGTATTTTTCAACAAACTGATTAAATTATATAAAATAATGAAATCACTTACAGGCTGATTCAAAACAAACTATAATGGATATCGTAACTTGCATTTTATAATTTGAACTTTCTGGTGTAAAATGGATCTTGATTATATCTGCTGTTGTACGAAATGGGACTATTACGATGTCATCTGGGTCGTTGTTCGGGAAGAAAATACACCATGGAATAAATCATTAAAAAATTAAAGTACCAACTAAAGACATATTCCAGTAAGTAAACAAGATTAAACTTTTAATATATTTTTAAAATTAAAAAGCTAATCAAATTTATGAGCAGCTAAACTTAATGACACCAAATTAACTTGATTATTTAAAAGTTATTTCAAGTGAAGAGGACTCAAGGTTTTTTTTATTTTGAGTACTCTGGCATTTAAAACAGTGCTCAATATAATGAATATTATAGAGCTTAACATAATTATATAGTCATGTATCAACTTGACATTGCGACATGGAAATTTCTATGTTTCGAGATAGGTTCTCATCATCAGGCAATGTTGATGTGGTTGTCAGATGATTTACATTTAAAAAATCTAAAAAATCTTATTTTTAAATGTAAATCATCTGCACAACCACATCAACATTGCCTGATGATGAGAACCTATCTCGAAACATAGAAATTTCCATGTCGCAATGTATCAATTTTACATTTAAAATTGATACATAACTACATAATTATATTATTTAGATGTTATATAACTGCTCCCCTAAAGGGTACAGATTAAGAGAAAGCAAAAATATAATTTTACCAAGCTATTCAAGCATTAAAAGACTAACCTTATCAACATAGATGAATCCTTTGACTGAGCAACATAACAATTTTCTTATGCGTCTTAAAAATAAATTTAAGTTACTAGTGTAGAAGGACACCTGTGTATTTTTACTTTTTGATGAAATTCATCTAAATTCTTATTTTGATTATGAGGTTGGTAATATTGTTGGCTTATCTGACAACAACAATGAAGCTGCAACAAGTGCATTTGCCTTTAAGATTAGCAGTGTGTTCTCACAATATAAAGATGTTGAGCATGTTATGCTAAATGTCTTAAAACTGAGAATTTATTTGATATTGTTAACAATATAATAATTAGATTTGAGGAGATAGGCATTCAAGTATTATCAATCATAACAAATAATAATGCTATAAATAAAAAAGCTATATTTTTCTTTTGCAGTCCCCTAAAGCGTTCCATTGTATATCCACACCCAGTTATACATTCTCAACCTCTTATTTTCCTATTCGACTCAGTCTATATATTAAAATGGATTAGAAGCAATTGGTTTGGTCAAAAATATGCAAGTAAATGCATGCTGTTCCCAACATTTTGTCACAATGAAAATCATGAATAAGATAGAATCCAAAGTGCACCATTTTGTAACTTACAGAAGCTTCATGCTCTGGAATCTCAGTTAGTTTTGAAATATTGTTATAAATTGACCTCAAAGGCACTTTCTCTTTCTAATCTTGAAAGGCAAAATGGTAATTTAGTTCTGCAAATTTTTAATGAGAACACTATTCCAGGATTATTGACCTTATAAAAACAGAAATGTTTGCCTAATTTTGCAGAATATGTAAACGTATACAATATTTAGTGGACAACAATGAATGTAAAACACCATTTAAATGTTGTCGGCTTAGAAATAAATACTGTAATCCACTTAGAGTAAATGAAGAAAATTTAAAATTTCTCTCACTATTCTGTGACTGGTTAGAATCTTGGAATAGCATCTCTGGAGGAAATGGCAAATTAACAAAAGAAACTTTCACTGTTTTACATCATACATCCTATGAATTTCTAGAAGTGACCAAGTATTGCAAAGAAGAATTCAAAATGCTATACATATTACCTGTCAAATTTCAAACTGATCACCTTGTATAACATCCCGATATGACAAGTGTTTGAATGTGAAAAAAAAATTAGAATGTTATCAGTTTTAAAATGGAGCTTACCATTTAATCAGCAATGCAACTGAAAAACTGATTTAAAGAATTTACAAGAACCAAAATGGGATGAAGTGACAGAGGAGCAAAAGTTAGATGTGCATAAATTTAGAGTTGATTTTAAAGAGGATGATGTTAATAAATGTAGAGTTCTTTCTGTAATACTATACGAAGAAGGTTAATGCTGTTTTGTAGTTTTTAAGAAGATTAAATGCCATACCTGAAATAAACAGCTATTTTCAGGGGATTAATTGCGGTTCCCTCTTATATTCTAAGGATGCAACTACAAATTTTATTCTATATAATTATACAGTCACTGGTAACCTGATAAAAAAACCTTCATTTCTTCATTCAGTAAATCAAAGGAAATTATCCGCACATATAATACTGAATGTTTTGGCAGATAATAAACTTCTTTTTAATGTTGACACTTTTGATAAATGTCACAATGGAGAAAAACTAGGAAGAATGTTTGTCTGGAGCTCTACAAATGTTCTTGTAAGTAATTTTTGTTCCTGGAAAAATATGATTACAAGTAACAAGTTAAGCAAACCAAGACAACTTCAGTTAAATTTGGCATCTGTAATGTATTTTTCTATAAGTATTAATTGATTTTTAAATCTATTTATTGTTTGCATTTAATTTGTTTTTTTTTTTATATTCAATTAATTTATCTTTTCATCAATTACTTGTCAGTTGTTTAGTCGATTATTGTTTGTTCCTTAATTCATAATTTAGTTACTGGAAAAAGTTAATTTAATCATTTAGTTTTTAATTAAAACTAAAATAAAAGTTTCAAGAAAACATTTATTTTATTTTTCAAAATTTAGTTTGAAAGTTAGTTATCGAAAATTATAGGAATTAGTTACATCATTCCAATATCCAAGTCATCGTAAATGATTGGAGGTACTTACTCCATTCCAATATCTTGCATCCCAGATAACGACAATCTTCAAAACTTCAAGGGCAACATTAATAGCCACTGTGGCGAACTTCACCACATTAATTTAATTTTGAGAAAGAAAACAGGACTCACGCAAGAAGAATAAGCAAAAGTCATTGTTGCACATAAAATATATGTAAATTAACAAGATGTAAAATATCAAACAACGATTTGAAAGAAAACATGAATCAAAGAAAGAAAAGTCAATTATTGCCATTCACCAAAAATCAAAAAGCCAATTTAGGGCGAATAAAGGAAAATGCAAAGGGAAGTAACTCTTAAATGCTGAGTTATCTCCCTTTGTCTTTTCTTTCGATATCTAGAAAAAAAAAGAAAGAAAGGAAAACGAAGGAGAAAGAAAAGATAAAAAAGAGGAAAGTGAAGAGGAAAAAGGAAGTCCGGGAAAAACTCCATTTATTTTCTTTATTGTTAATTATTTTATCGCACCCTTTAATTCCAACCCGCCCTTCTATTTCGGACCTAAGGATCGATGATTATGGCTCTCCACAATTTCTTAATTTTTATAGGGTAATGGATTTCCCGTTGCCTGGATGCCATTCAAGGCACTTTTACACTTGCAAGGACGAGATGGGTTCATGCCTTTTCCAAAGTATGCAATGAAAAAAATGGTTAAAATGCTCGGAATAAAAGAAAACATTTCGACAATTGAAAAAAAAAGACAAATTTAAATTAAACCCTCCCCCCCACACACTTCGGAAAGAAGAAAAGCAAAAAAACAAAAAAAAAAAAAAAAAACAAACTTTTTAACCGTAAAAAAGAAAAATATGAAGAAAAAGAAAAAATCTTTCAACGATTTTTACCTTCACTCATATTGCTAAGCGTTGAAAAATGAAACCAATTCTTTTGTTAATCATTAATGATAAGAGAAATAAACATGAATTTTTTATTCAGAATTGGCTGTCAGTTAAATCTTTTTTTTTTTACATCTGAGGCACTCACGTAATATAGGAGTATGGCACAAGGCCAATAAAAAGGAAGATCTGTTGTTTTTTTTATACCTTTTTATTTCTATTTTTTACTTCTTAACTCCCGCCCCAACATAATTTCGTGAAATTCAAAAATGACAATTTATTAATCGCACTACACATTATCACTTGCAAGAACGAGATGGGTTCATGCCTTTTCCCAAGGATACAATGAGGAAAAAAATGAAGAAAAATTTCAGAAAATTAACCCCCACCCCCACCCCGTTTGTATTTCGTGAAAAAGAAAGAAAGAAAATATGAAGAAAAAGAAAGAAAATATGAAGAAAAAGAAAGAAAATATGAAGAAAAAGAAAGAAAATATTAAGAAAAAGAAAGAAACAAAAAAAAACCTACCGTTGATTTATTTTCTTCACTCATATTGCAAAATGAAATCAATTCTTTTGTCAACCATTGAGGGTCGGAAAATCAATCATCATTTTTGACCTTCACTCATATTACGAAACTCAATATTATTCCACAATTATTTACCAAGACTCATATTGTCAAATAATCGAAAAACTTTCTCAAAAATTAAAATAAAAAACAACAGAAAAATAAATTTCAAATAAAATTAATTTTATTTTCAAAAATAAAAAAAATTAAAATTTTAATTTTCCTTAAATTAAGTTTTGAAAATATTTTTTTCAATGTCAAAAAAATTTTTTAAAAATAAAATTCAAAATGTTTTTCTTTTTCTTTTAATAAATTTGGAAAATTTTGATGAAATTTTTTCCTTCGTTTTCAAAAGAAACAAACAATTTTGAGGGCGAAACAAAAATCATCGGAAGAAATTCAGATTCTTTCCCAAATTTGTACGGAACTTTTTCCGGCAAAACAGAAAAAATTCCTTCCCAGTTAGAACCAAAAAAATGTCCAAATTTATTTGGACGAAAATCGAAAAATTTTTCTTGAATTTCCAACTTTTTGAGAAATTCTCCATTTTGGTTGAAAAGACAAAATTCCGACGTTCCTTCCCTCGACCCCCACAAATTCCCAGTCGTGGGATCGACACGAAGGCGGGGGGAACCACGACCCCCACCCCGCCCCGGCCACCCCCCAAGGCGAATTGTTTTCATTTTTTCTCCTCTTTCCGAAAAACAAACAATTTCTTTAAATTCAAAGTCACAGGCGAAAATTTGTCGGTGAAATTGACACAAAGAACCAAAATTGATTTTCTTTTGTGTCAATAATTTTTTCTATTTTTAAAAATGGGGGGCGTTTTTTTCTCCCCAAAAAGAAAAGTCTTCCCCCCACAACGGACCCCCCAGGACAACAAACGACGAAAATGTCACCTGAAAGGCGACAAATGTCCGTGGGTCCGAAACTCCCTCCTCCGTCCGTCAATTGACATCGGCCAACGAATTTCCCCCGAATCATCAAATTCTTTCACCGATTCCTCCTTCCCATCGCAGACAAAGACATGATCGTCTTCGTTGGTGGCGAGAATCGAGTTAATCCACCCCGGGTTCGAATCCTGCAGACGGTATTCTTTTTGGAGATGGAAATACCCGGATGTCCCGACCGTCGTCAACTGGATGACTTCTTTTCTCAAAGTCTCCAGGGAATCGTGGCACCATTTTTGGAATGTCACCGTCAATTCCGCTTTTTCGTGGGGGACAAACGATTGTGGGAGCCGCGATCTAAGCTCCGCTCGCAGCAACCTCAACCCACAAAGGACGTCGTCGTCTTGGGCGTCGTCCCTCGAAAGGTGACCCGCTTGATGGCGCCAAATCGTGACCTTCTTCAAAAGGTCGTCTCCCTCTTTTAGGGAGAGGCGCCATTTGTCTAACTGGACAGACGTCGCCTCTCTCATATCCTCGCACAGCTCTTCCACCTTTCGCCGCGTCTCTTCCATAAATTCGTCAAAATTCCGCCACAATTTTGAGCATTTGGAATCGGATTCCATGGACAATTCGTCCATGGATCGCCTCGTCCGCTCGTTCCTCATACGGACCAGGATTTCGAAATCCCGGAGGTCCTCCTCCAGGGTGGGGCCGTCCAGCTTCTCTTTCGACGCCTCCTCCCTCACGGACAACGGCCGAGGGGGGCACTGGGGGGAGGCGGTCACGTGATCAACGTAACACGCGTCACAGAAGCACACGTTGCACCGGTTGCAAAAGGCGTCCTTCTGTTTGCGGTGCAGTCGACACTCGTCCGACGTCATGACCCCCACGGCCTCCGCCCTCGACATGCTGCCAAGGTCACTGGTTTCATGTTTGGGGAGGAATATCTTGTGGGCTCTCCGGCAATTCTGGCAGAAGAGTTTCCGGCAATCATGGCACCAAAACTGGCCGGTCGATTTGGTGTCGTCAGCTTCCAAACATGAATCACAACACAATTCGCTAGATTCCAGGCGTTGGCGCGTCACAGTCTTCTCCAAAAATGGTGAAAGTTTCAAATGTTCACGTGCCCCCACGGGGGAGTGGCACAGGGGACATTCCACGTCGTCTTGTGTCGCTGCCTGGAATTGCTTATCCAGACATGTCCGACACAAAGAATGAAGACATGGCAATGTCTTCGAGAAAAATCCCAAAAGTTGGTCGCAATTCGAACAAAGGAATTTCTTTTCATCCGTCGACGCCATCTTGAAATTTTCTTTTAAAAAATCTGAAAAGAAAAAAACATAAAGAAATTTTAAAAACTCCGAAAAATCAAAAAAATAATTAATTAAATAAATAAATTGATTTCCTAAAAAACAAATAAAAATTTTCTAAAATCACAAAAGAAGTTGAATAAGTGAGGAGAAAAGTGAATGAATATGAGAGAGAGTGAAGAGAGAGTGGTTAACAAGAAGGGAGGGGTTCAGCAATTCGATAAGAAAGAAAGAAAGGGTAAAAGAAAAAAAGAGAGGTCGGGAGTGAGTGATTATGAAATGTATGTATGTATATATATATATATATATATATATATATATATATAAGCTATCTTTCCTTTTTTAATTGATTAAATAATTATTAACATTATAAGCGGAAAGAAAGGGTAAAAGAAACCAAGAGAGGGGAAAGAGAGTGTTTAACAAGGAAGAAAGGGAGGGGGTAGAGCAACACTATGAGCGGAAAGAAAGAAAGAACAAAAGAAACAAAGAGAGGGAAAGAGAGAGTGTTTAACAAGGAAGAAAGGGAGGGGGTAGAGCAACACTATGAGCGGAAAGAAAGAAAGAACAAAAGAAACAAAGAGAGGGAAAGAGAGAGTGTTTAACAAGGAAGAAAGGGAGGGGGTAGAGCAATTCGATGAGCGGAAAGAAAGAAAGAGCAAAAGAAAGAAACAATGAGAGAGGAGGTTATTAACAAAGAAAGAAAGAAAGAAAGAAAGAAAGAAAGAAAGAAAGAAAGAAAGGGTAAAAGAAAGAAAGAAAGATGAATTTTATATTCTTTCGCCTGATTTCGTCTGCTTATTAAACCGACAGACAGAAAAGTTGTCTGAAAGTAAAAGAAAAAGATTTTCTTCTTTTATAGACAGACCGTCCGATAGATTGATAGATAGACAGACTGATATAGAAATTGTTTATTTTCACATTTTTTACACAAAATTAAGGAAGAAAATTTTCTCTGAAAGAAGAAATGTTTTTTTTTCTAATAGATAGACAGACAGACAGACAGACAGACAGACAGACAGATAGATAGATAGATAGATAGATAGATAGATAGATAGATAGATAGATAGATAGATAGACTGAGATAGATAGATAGATAGATAGACTAGATAGATAGATAGATAGATAGATAGATAGACTGAGATAGATAGATAGATAGACTGAGATAGATAGATAGATAGATAGACTGAGATAGATAGATAGATAGATAGATAGATAGATAGATAGATAGATAGATAGACTGAGATAGATAGATAGATAGATAGACTAGATAGATAGATAGATAGATAGATAGATAGACAGATAGATAGATAGATAGATAGATAGATAGATAGATAGACTGAGATAGATAGATAGATAGATAGATAGATGAGATAGATAGATAGATAGATAGATAGATAGATAGATAGATAGATGATAGATAGATAGATAGATAGATAGATAGATAGATAGATAGATAGATAGATAGATAGATAGATAGATAGATAGACTAGATAGATAGATAGATAGATAGATAGATAGATAGATAGATAGATAGACTGAGATAGATAGATAGATAGACTAGATAGATAGATAGATAGATAGATAGATAGATAGATAGACTGAGATAGATAGATAGATAGACTGAGATAGATAGATAGATAGACTGAGATAGATAGATAGATAGACTGAGATAGATAGATAGATAGATAGATAGATAGATAGACTGAGATAGATAGATAGATAGACTGAGATAGATAGATAGATAGACTGAGATAGATAGATAGATAGATAGACTGAGATAGATAGATAGATAGACTGAGATAGATAGATAGATAGACTGAGATAGATAGATAGATAGATAGATAGATAGATAGATAGATAAATTAAGGAAATTCTTAAAACTAAAGAAAAAATAATTAATGAGGCGTGGTACTTTTTTTATTCTATATAATAGGATCTTTCCTGATTTTACTGGCCTTGTGCCATAATATATCTTACGTGTCCGTCAAATAATTGCGGATGAATTTATCGTCTGCTTATTGAATGTTTTCTTTTTTTTTCGTTAAAAAAAGTAAAAAATTAGACAAACAGATAAATAAAAAGATCGATAGATACAAATTTAGGCCAAAAAGATGAATTTAATAAAAAGATGACCCCTAATTGTGATTTTGAATTTTTGCCTGAATTTAAAGCCAGACAAGTAAATGAAAAATGAAGACAGACAGACAAATTAGGGCGTGGTTGTTTGTTTCCTGAAACTAGAGGAAATAATTCTGATTAATTGTCTTTTCTGTCGGGGATGAAATGATTGAAAAATAAGAAGGGAAAGAAGATTGGATGATTTGGAAATGGAGAAAATTCTTACTTACATTTGATTTGAATTTTTCACTTTGGGTGAAAATTGGTTTTCGTCAAAATACGAGAGCGAATAAAAGTTGAAGCTTCGTCTTTGAAGGATTGGACGGATGACGTCATCGGAATAGAAGGCATTTCATTGGGCGAAAGTTTTATCACGTGGGGAAGAGAGAAGCGAGAGAGAAAACATGTAAAATGAAAGAGAGTGGGGAATTCCCTGACTTAAAATAGGAGGACAGAGAAAGAGTGATAAAAAAGAGAGTGAGGGACAAAGAAAGTGAGAGAGAAAGACAGAAAGAAAGAGAGAGAGGGTAAAAATATGTCACTTTTCGTTTAAAAACAGGAAATGCTTAAAAAAATGTTTTTTTATTCATGGAAATTCATTTTTATTTTAATTAGGATTTAATTCTTTTAAATCGAACCAAAATTTAAGTTCGAAGATGATATTTCAATTATTTAAAATGCGTTTTCCGAATGTTTTTTTTTCAAGAAATTTCATGGTGGTGCGTTTCAGAAGCAAACAAATAATTAAATATTAATTAGTAAAGACTTAATAAGATTTCATTTGTCGAAGTTGTTTGTATTTAATATGAATAAAAGTTATGGGTAATTAACTTATATTTTTGCTTTGAAATCTACAAATATTTAAAATTATTTTCATAATTGTAGAAGAAAATGAAACTCGGTTTTGTCGGTTAAATTCTCAGAAGTAAATAATATTATTATAATTAAAATTTAAGAAATTAAAACAATTCTTGTAAAAATTAATTATTTTTCGAATAAAATCATTTCTTTTTTATGCTAATAAAATAGAGTCCTTCATAAAATCCCATAAACGAAAAATATTTCTTGCAACTTTCATTTCAAAATTCGTTTATAAATCAGCACAGCAGGAATAAAAAAAGGCCCCAAACTTAACAAAAACAATTTTTTTTGAGAAAAATATTTCTTATTAGAGGAAAGATGAAAGTAATTTTTATGATTTTATAAAAATCTTTTAATCCTTTCTAACACGTTGGAAATTTGGGTAAAAATCTTATTTTGTTTTTCGTCAACGGGTAACCAAATCGTTACGAGTATTTACAATGGATAATGTAATATTACATAAGTGAGTTTATTTTCCAGTGAGAAATATTAATTTAGAAATTCTTACAAAAATCAGATATATAGATATATGATTTATTTTTTGTATGAGGTTCAATGGCGACGAAATTTAGTGTTTCTGCTTTCCTGACTCGGATCTTTTATTAAAAAACAACTTTGCAGCCTGAAAATTCGTCCTTACCGAAAATAATTCAAAAAAGGGTCCTCTGGAAAAGATGATATTTTTTCTTTTTTTTTTGGTGAATTGTTGTTTGCGTAATTTAATAAGACACGCTTTTTTCTTTCTGAATCACATTTCTACACTTCATATTTATTTCAAAAACGTTAATAGAATATTTGCGATGGGTAAATTGTCGCCGTTCTTTATTTTTTTCTCAATTTCACACCATCAGAAATTTGGCAACGATATGCTGGACTGTTTATTTCTTAAATTCCTGCCTTATTTGAAACTTGACATTTTGTTTTTGCTATTGTTGTTTTTATAGAAATTAGATTAATTAAGCTTTAAATTAACTAACATTTTTCAAATTTTCAGAAAAGTATATTTTGTTTTTGGAAAAAAATTTAAAAATATATTTATATCTCGAGGTTTTGTATTCAGCTTTTCAGTTTTCGATGAGTGAAATTACGGGGAAAAATATTCACATTTTTTTGTTGACCAAATGAATTTTTAAAACGTCGGAATAAAAATTAAATATAACTGATTATTTTTATTTTTAATTTTTTTTAATAAAAAATATTATAATCGCGTTTGACACGTGATTTGATTTCTGTGACGTAATTCAGCAACCATCTAAGATGTTAGATGTTTTACGGAGCAAATGTAAACAATCGACTCCATAGGCCAAAAAGTGCGAAAGGGAAAATTGCTGAACTTAAACTCAAAAAGTATGTGTCGACCTGGCTTCCCTGTAGATATGTGTCCCTAGAAAGTTTGAATGGCGTAGATTAAAAAATGTAGGTGTGCATAGAGAACAGACACACACACTTACAGATTGTCTTTTATATGTAGAGATAACTTATCGATGATTAATTGAAAGTTCTTTATATTGCTTATCTCTAGTAAAAACAAATAAATGTAACTTTTTCGTTTCGCTAGAGATATAAAAATTTTCCATTAGTCATCGCTAGTTTAATTTTCTGTAATCGATTATAAATATTACATGTTTCTTTTAGAAATTACGGCAGAAGGTGGGCTTCGATTTTTACTTTGGTCGGGGTAGAAATGACAAGCGACTGTTAGTTATAACCCAATGATTGCTAAGCAAACATCTTTGTCATGAGAAAACAAATAAAAATCGTGGAAAATCAAGAATGCTCTTCCATATTATCATGGTCGATGTAAAGTTCCTTGTTTTGTGAAATATTGAAACAAGAAAACATTTTAAATTTAATAATAATAATAAATTAATTTCTATCGACGCAATTATATTATGAATGTTTTCAATAAAGAATAATTCCTCGTAATATTGAAAGACATTTTTGTCCATGTCTCTTCTTCACTCCCACCTTCATCATCTTAAATTTATGACATAAATCTCATTCAGTAACCATTGAGTGCATTGAGTGGCTCTTAAGCCTTGTATTGGGTTAACTTGAGTAAAACAGATTAATTGAAATAAAACAGTGACCTATACTAAATTTTAGGTTGGCAACACCCACTTCAACAAAATATTCACCCCCACCTTTTTCTTTTAAGGACATAATAGGAACAATTCGAGATAAGAAATCCCCAGACACTTGTATTTTACCAACGAAATTATCTCAACACTCTTTATACACAACTAAAAACAGACGATAAGGACTGTACACATTTGATTTAATCAATCTTATCATTCTGTCGGATTCCGACCCATATTTGATCTACATTTGATCCAAAACAAAGAGTTTTGCTCGGGTTTACTGTCTTACGTGTCTCTAACACTGCATAACAAGCAGATAAGAAATTAGACTCTTTTTCTTTTTCCCACGATTTGATGTTTCACCTTTTTAAGAGTATTTTTACATAAATCAATGTCGGGAGGTTTATAATTATTTAAAATTGACCAAAGTATTTATTTTTCAGAATTTCGCCGACAAAAATAACTTTCACTTTTTTCTGCAATTATGAAAATACTTATAAATTATTTTTAGCTTTCTATTTGAAATATAAGCCAATGTTACCCAGGATTTTAATCCCGATTAAATACACTCAACTTTCAAGAATTAAATATTAATAAATTTTTAGTAATTAATATTTGATCACTTGTTTGTTTCTTATAGAATTATACGTACCACCACGAATTAAAAACAAAAATTCCGACAAAGATATTTTAAATAATTTAAATGCTTTCTTTGAACTTAAATTTTGGTTCGATTTCATGGATACTAGCCTAAAGGAAATCCGAATAAATATTAAAATTAATTTACGTACATAAATAATCATTTTAAGTATTTTAAAACATTGGCCTTTTTTTCATTACTCATCAAACCGCCATTTCATACGAACACAGAAAGTAAAAAAAAGAAGAACTAATCTATCTATCTATCTATCTATCTATCTATCTATCTATCTATCTATCTATCTATCTATCTAGTATTTGACTATATTTTTGAGATAAGGTATTATTTTCAGTATTTATATTATTCGGACTATTGTCCTCATCTTTGTTGCCATTTGTACTTAGACATCATTGCCCGCATCGAGGAATTAGCCTTGAACATCCCTCAGGCTCAGGCGGATGAACTAAGATGGAAAGTGAGACAGACACTGGAGAAAGCCAAGCCACCCAAACCAAACATCACGAAAGAGGAGGGGCTGGCAATCAGGACCCTACAGGGGAAAGGGAACACCATCATAGTACCAGCTGATAAAGGCAATGCAACTGTAGTGATGGACAAAACTGAATAAACCAAGAAACTGGAAGACCTCATTACAAGTGGTAGCTATAGCAAGGTAAAGAAAGACACCACGTTTGAAAACAGAATGTCGTAGATCCTAATCAAGAACAAGGATCACTTCCAGCCTAAGACATACAGGTAGTTGTCTCAAAGTTACAGCAAGCTACCTCACATGTATGGTCTACCTAAGATTCATAAAGACGGTATTCCACTCAGGTCGATTGTAATCAGCCTAGGCTCGGTGTGCCTCCCTGTAAGTCGCTTCCTTGTAGATATAATTGACCCACTGGTAGGAAAGTCACCATCATATATTCAAAACTCCGCCCACTTCGTGGAACTTATCAAGGATGCTAACTTCCAATGCAACCAGATGGTGAGCCTGGATGTGGTAAGTGTGTTCATCAAGGTACTATCAGTAGTCAGGGACAGACTGGCCACGGACTCATCCCTAAGGGGACCTACAAGTGTTCCACTAAACAACCTGATGGAGATGCTGACGTTCTGCACACAAACAACACACATCGGACTGGGATCAGACATATATCGGCAGGATGAAATCTTAGCAATGGGCTCCCCATTATCACCATCACTGGCTAACATATACATTGAATACTTTGAAGAGATGACATTGCAATCCACAGTTTTAAAGCTAACTCTATGGCTGAGATACGTTGATGACATCTTCATACTCTAGCCACACCAGGAGAAGGTCCAAACGCTACTCGAACATGTGAACTCAATAATACCATCCATACAGTTGACTATGGAAAAAGAGTGTGACAACAAACTGGCATTCTTGGATGTACTAATAACTTGAACAGAGGTGGGGTTCAAGACATCCGTATACCGCAATCCAGAGTCATACGAAGAAGGACTGGTCAGTATAAGCAGTACCCTACAACGAAACATTTATTCAGGGTACATGACATCAACACCAACATACACGGAAGGGAAAATGCATGAGGATAACAACTCTCAGAAAACAGCCTCATTCTGTCTGCCCTATGTGAAGGGGTTATCGGAGAAAATACAAAGTATCTTTGGTCTATATAATATCAGGACGAT
Organism: Ascarosepion bandense; assembly: GCA_037127315.1. Taxonomy (NCBI): domain Eukaryota; kingdom Metazoa; phylum Mollusca; class Cephalopoda; order Sepiida; family Sepiidae; genus Ascarosepion; species Ascarosepion bandense. The sequence goes on from JBBBDQ010000836.1 coordinate 17,615, forward strand.
CTTCAGAAGTGGTTCTCCACTTCGCAGGGGCCTCTCGCGATTAAGACCCCCAACAGAGAAGGACATGTCTAAGGACTTTGTGTACGCCATTCCATGTAGTTGTGGAAAGAAATAGAAATGACAGACAGACCGTCCCGTTACGGTAAGTGTTATGGACCAGGTTAAGGTCCGAAAAGTACAACACGACCACAAGGGGAGAAATAACAAATATATATTAACAAGAAATAGAATACAAAATGTGGAAGTTGTTAGTATGACTGTCAGTCAGGTTTGGAGTTAACTACTACCAACTCGATCCTCTGTCTCTCTTGAGAGGCGTAGTATATATATAGTGTTAGTAAGACTTCATTCTGGAGTTACAGGTAAGGACCCATGACACCCCCTACCAAGCTTTTACCTCGCAGAGGTTTTAATATTTTTTCCTCTTCGGATTAATCATCAAAGTCTCTGTAAATTTTCTTTTTTGCTAGATTTTGGTGGTTCTGAAACTGCATGAGTCCTTTGCCTATCAAATGTGTCAAATATTGTGTCCATTAATTCCTCCTCTTCCTGAGGTAGATCTTTAGAATCCTCTAACAGCCTCTTTCTGATCTGATTTAAATGCCTTTTATGTGAGAACTTCGAACCCTGAATTATGTAAATCATGTTCCCGTTCCGTTTCTCTACTGTACCTGGCTCCCAATAGGATGTGTTGCTTTTGAACATTTACAAAAAACTTTCTTCCCTGGATGAAATTGTCTTTTCGGTACAAACGATGTTGGTGATTTGCTTTGTCTGTTGCAGCAGTAACTTGTCGACTACCGATCGAATATTTCGAGCGAACATTAAATCCGCCGGCGATAGTGCCGATGGCGTAGTACTGATCGGTGTAATTCTATACACTTGCAAGAATTGTTGTAATGCCTTTTCTGTTGGTACTCCATAAGCTTTCCGTAATGCTATTTTTGGTGCATCTACAAACCTCTCCGCTTGCCGGTTTGACCTTGGGTGGTACGGCGCAGATTTGATGTGTTTCACCTGAGAGGTTTCACAAAATTCTTGAAAGTCCGCAGATGTAAATTGTATTGATTACTACTCTTCCATTATATAACAGAACATTATCACATAATGAAAAAATGTTTGGGATATGCTTATCTTTTCCTGCAATTTTTGTTCTCGCTTCCTTTATAAATTCGTCATTCACCGCTTCGTTTCTTATTTCCTGTAATGTGACGGGGAGTTCTCGAATCGTACTGAATATTCTAACATCTTCCTCATATCGGAAAGCTGCAATTAAGGAATCTTCTAATGGATCCCTTTTCTTTAATACTAGTCTCGAAAGACCGTTTGCATGCCCGATTTTGTTTGATGGAAGATACTCTAATTTGAAGTTAGAATTTAATAGAATCGTCCCCCATTTTAGTAATCTATTAGCAGTGTAGACAGGTAGGCCTTATTTTTTTATCCAAATACTGTCAGTAATGGCTTTTGGTCTGTCTGTAAGATAAAGAATCTGCCATAAATATATCTGTGGAATCTCGTAAGCACAAAAATAATCCCCAACGCTTCCTTTTCGATTTGCGAGTAATTTTTTTTCGGTTGGTAATAACGTTCTCGACGCATGCGCGTTGGGTTTTAGTGTTCCATCCGCCATTTTATGAAGTATATATGCCACAGCACCATAGGAACTCGCATCACTCGCGACTATTATTTCCAATTTTGGATCATAATGCGTTAAAAAGAAATCTGATGTTAGAGTCTTAATGATTTTGCCGAAAGTTTTCTGACATTCGGATGACCATTCCCAAACTTTTTCCTCCTTCAACAATTTGTTTATGGGTGCGCATAATTTGTGCATCTTAGGTATAAATTCTTGATAATAATTTACTAAGCCCAAAAACTTTGTAACTCTGTCATATTTTTTGGAGCCGGCATATTTTTTATTGCCGTGGCTCATTCTGGGCCTGGTTTCTTCCTATTTTGTCAATTATATGGCCCAGTTATTTTATCTCCTTCATAAAGAAGTCACATTTATTTTCCTTTACCTTAAAGCCGTAATTTTGTATCCGCGTGAAGACCTCTTGAACGTGTTCCCAGTGTTGTTCAATATTTTTGCTATTTATCACGATATCATCAAGGTATGAGATTGTGAAATCCAGTCCGCCTAGCATAGTGTCCATTATTTGCTGAAATATCGCCGGCGCAACCTTGATCTCAAATGCTAATCTATGGAACTCATATAACCCTCTATGAGTGTTTATGCACAACAACCTCGAGCTTTCCTCGTCTACTGGTATTTGTAGGTATGCTTCCCTCAAATCTATCTTTAAGAAAATGTTTCCTTCGTTCAACTTTGTGAATACTTCTACTGGACTAGGGAGTGGATAGTGATAATCTTTAATCGCGGCATTTAATCCTGTCGAGAAGTCAGTGCATACTCGTATCTCTCCCGAATTCTTTTTCACTTAAACAGTAGGTGCAGCCTACTGACTATATTCTACCTTTGCCAATATACTGGTTTACACGAGTCTATTCAACTGTCTGTCTATCCTTTCTAATGATGCAAAAGGTACATTTGTTTTCTTTCATTTCTCCTTGAATTTCTCTGCCTCGTTCGATAAACTTTCCACTTTCTGGCAGAACAAATATATCGGTAAATCCCAGAGGTCAAATTTCTGCATCCAGTCAGTTCCGAATTAATTTTCCGTATTTTTTAGGACAAACATCTTCAATTTCTTGGTCATCCCGTTAAACGTCACACTTGTGATGAACTCCTCCTCAAGTTTGTCTTTTCTTCCTGTTACCGACCTGGCTATTTTGTCTGTTCTTAACATGGTCGGTTTGTTAATTTCCTCCATATCTGTAGGCTAATAATGGTTAAATCGGGCCCAGAATCCAATTGTAATCTGATTTTTTTTTTTTTGTTTAACATTTCCACTTGTATGTACTTTCGTATATTTTCCCGTCCGCTTGGACAGTTCTAGAAGCTCTCACTCGGCTTTTGTTTTCTTTCTTCGTTCTGCAGTGCGAACTTTGATGTCCCACTTTATTGCACGGCAGACAAGTCTTATATCGGTATGGACAATCTTTGTACCAATGCAGAATTCCACAGTGGTAGCATGGACTGGGTGGTGGTTTCTTCTGAGGTTTCATTTGGCATTTCATGGTAAAGTAATTGGTTTGTTTTGTGTTTTGTTTTGGTTTTTTTTGTGGGGAGTGGAAAACGTGTTTTTTGTTGTACTTTCTGTATGTGAGCGACGCCAGACTCGTCGATATCTTTCGAGTCATTTTTACGCTCATACATCTCTGACATACCTCAGCTAAATTTTGTGGGGTCAATTCTGGTTCACTCTCAAGTTTTGTTAGAATTCTCCGTCTTATCTCCGTCATCGCAATGCTTGTTTACTACAGAAGAGAATATTATATAGTCTTCACTATCCTTTTTTGTTAAATTTAAACATTTCTCCATTTTATGGAATAGCGAAGTTTTCGGACAAGAGATTGTATAAGTTCAACCCAATTTCCTTTGGGATAAATGTGGCTCCAGTAATATTTCAACAAGCTATCTAAGTAGCAATATATCGGACATGTAAAAGGAGATTTTAAGAAAATACAAGAATACAGGTTCAAACTGAGTGAAGAAAATTTCGAAGTGTTTTTTTTTGCCTAAAATAAATTAACTAGAAAACGCTATCACCAACAAAATTCTGCTTTGTTTGGGCTGGAAACAATTTCACTTTTTCGCTGGTCACGTTTTTGAAAAACTTTTTTCGGCAAAAAATTATTGTTGACGTAACCAGTGAAGAAAATGTACGTCATCGAATGCCCATGGCTGTCAAGCTTAGATTTTAATTGTTAATCAGTAGAATAATTAATCGGAATTATACTAATTATATTCGTATAGAAACTGAAGTACATTTCAATAAAAAACAAGTTCTTTTCATGATTTAAATTTCCTTATTTTCGGCGATATTGAAACAATAAAAAGTTTATACAGGGTACGATGGGTAAATTGTCGCCGCTTTCTATTGTTAATTTCATGCATTTTGTTATTTTTTTTTTTTTACAAATCAGATTGATTATATTTTAAATCATCTAATATTTCTCAAATTAAATTTCAGGAAACAATATTTTATTTTTGGAAGATATTTTTTATACAGAAAATTACATCACGATAAACAGCGACTGAAGAGAAGGGGTGATATAAAAATAATTATTTAACTTTCAGTTAAAGCTAAAATTAAATCCTCAATAAAAGTTTTTCATTTTTAAATATTTGTTTGCTTTTAAAAGTTAATAGAAATTTGTTAGCTTTTTTTGCATAAAATGGTGCCTGAATGAGTGACGATAAAAAAGTGCCAATTGTTTAAAAATGCTGAAAATGATTTTTCATTCAGGGAAATTAATTTTTATTTTAATTCTGATTTTGCGTTATAATCTTTCAAATAGAAACAAAATTAAAATTCAACTATGATATTTAAATTATTTAAAATTCGTTTTTCACATTTTTTCAGAAATTTTGTGGCGGTACGTATATTTAAGCTGCAAACAAATAGTTAAATATTAATTAGTAAAGATTTATTATGTTTTAAGTTTTAGAAGTTGAGTTTATTTAATCGGAATAAAATCCTGGATAACATTAATTTATATTTAAAATTGTAGGCTGGAAAAATTTTGTTCATATATCTCCGTTTCTATCGATCGATCTATCAATAAAAAAAATACATAAATAAATAATACTCTTCTTTTTCTTTTTCCCACGTCTTGATGTTTCGCCATTTTAAGAGTATTTTCGTACATATAAATGTTAGGAGGTTTTTAATTAAAAAATTGATCTAAATTTCATAACTTTCATAATTTCACCGACAAAAACAAGTTTCACTTCGTTCTGCAATTATAAAATTAATTTTTAATTTTTTTAGCATTTAATTTGAAATCTAAGTTAACGTTACCCAGGATTTTAATTCCGATTCAATATATACACCCAATTCCCAAGAATGAAAACTTTATAAATCTTTACTAATTAATATTTAATTACTTGTTAATTTATTATACGTACTGCCACGAAAAACAAAAAAAGCATTTTAAATAATTTAATTGCCTTCATTGAACTTAAATTTTTGGTTCTATTTTAAAGATACTAACCCAAATTTAATCCGAATCAAAATTTACAGTAATTTACGTTTATAAATAATTATTTTTATTATTTTAAAACCATTAGCGCGTTATTTCATTAAACATTTATTTGTTAGACTATCTATCTCTCTATCTAAATCATTACGAGTGTTTACAATGGATAATGTAATATTACATAAGTCAGTTTTTTTTGTTTTTCCGGTGAGAAATATTAATTTAGAAATTCTTACAAAAATCAGATATATAGATATATGATTTATTTTTTGTATGAGGTTCAATGGCGACGAAATTTAGTGTTTCTGCTTTCCTGACTCGGATCTTTTATTAAAAAACAACTTTGCAGCCTGAAAATTCGTCCTTACCGAAAATAATTCAATAAAAGTTAATCAGAAATTTGGCAACGATATGCTGGACTGTTTATTTCTAAAATACATTCCTGCCTTATTTGAAACTTAACATTTTTTTGTTGCTATTGTTGTTTTTATAGAAATTAGATTAATTATGCTTTAAATTAACTAATATTTTTCAAATTTTCAGAAAAGTATATTTTGTTTTTGGAAAAAAATTTTAAAAATATTTATAGCTGGAAGTTTTGTATTCAGCTGTTCAGTTTCCGATGAGTAAATATATAATCTTCAATCGTTTTTATTCGGAGCAAATTTTTGGAAAAACTGTCAAAAGTTTGAAAAAAACGTAGAGAATTTACATTCCTCAAGTTGTCCTGCGTTTAACTAATAAACACAATTTCGATACAAAATTAGGTTTAGTGGGGTAACAGATGAAAATAAACAAAAAAATATTTTTACCAAGAAGTTCTAAAAGCAATGAGTTAAAAAATAATTTAATTCATTTGTCTCTGTTACCCCCTCCACGTAAATCCATGAAATTTTAATAAATTTTATTGGCTGCAAAATAGTTTTTTATTAGTTAAACGCAGGACGCATTAGGGGATATAAATTATCTATTCTTTTTATTTTAAATTTAACAATACTGTCCGAAGATTTGCTCCGAAGAGTAAAAAAAAAAAAATATAATTTAATTTGATAAGCTTTTAATTGCTGGAATAAATAATAATAATTAAGGACATTAATCTGAAGGATAAAAAAAATTTCGATTACTAAAATTTTAAAAGAATTGCTTTCATTTTTTTTATTATAATAATTTTTTTATTATAATAATTCAGAAAGTTTTAAAAATCTTTTAAAGAACTGTTGCCTTTAGATTTTTAAGATTAGGAATTGATAATTATTTTGCCTATCGAAAATTGAAAAGTTTAATCAGTTTTTGCAGAAATATTTTTAAAATAATTTAAACCTTTTTTTTTGTGCATTTGATGATTTTTTTTCTTTGTATGTGTAAATTAAAAGGTTAGAGTTTCCTCCCTTACCCCAAAGGAAATATGGACAATTTTGTTGCTTATAAACGCCTTACATTTTTATCTCTAATCAAGAACCTGCCAACACGATCTTGATTTACAACGCGTACAGGTCAAAAAGTTCAAATTTGTCATTAAGAAATACTTTAAATAAGTAATATTTGTGAAAAAATCAGCTTAATTTAACATAAAATTTGCTAATTTTCCAAAAGTAATGTGTCACAGATGTATATTTTTTGCAAGATTTTTAAAACTGAGAATTAACATTTGTTTACAAAAATAAATAAATGTGTCGATCGCTGAAAAATAGCGGAAAATTAAAAAAATTGAAAAAAGACAATCTCAAAATTTTATATTCCAATCAATATAATTTCTGTTTTAAATAAACCAGTGTATTTTTTGCTTATTGGAAATAGTAAAATTTAATCAAAACTAAAATAAAAGTTTTCAGAAAACCGTTTCATTTTTAAAAATTCAGTTTAAAAGTAACTTTGCTGTTTTTCGAGATTTAGTTGAGGAGGTACCTACATAAGTAAAATTTAAAAATTTTTAACCAAAAAATTTGAAAATGTAGAAATAACAAATATACATCTTGTAATACAAGCTAAAGAAAACATTCATTACTCTATCTAAAACATTGTTTTCTAGCCTTTGGATTTTCAAATCTTTTCTACACCTATCTTTTTTAAGATCATTTTTCTATTGATAAAACAGCCAAAAATAGTTTAATCTGTTGTGGTGATACCAACCAAGCACAGCGAGGGACCGGATGTTTGTACTCTCACGACCAAAAAGCAAATGACCAAAACTCGTCGGTGCGCACCCGGCTTCTCGCACATGTTCCAGTTGTAAAGTAAAAATTAATCAAATATTAAATTCCAGTTCACGAGCCTACGCGAATTTTATTTATCGGCCAACGGGAATCCCAGAATCAAATACAAGTGTGAATTCCCAAATGATCTGCTGCGATCCAAAAAGTCGAAATAAAAAGCCGATACAGAAAGCATCGCCAGACAGACGGACCCAGACAGACAGACACACACAGACAGACTCGAGAGAGACGAGTGTAATTAGTATCTCCCCTTGACCGACGTCAAGCGGCTTACTCTGCTCGCCTCCCTTACCTCTTTTTTCCTTCTTCGCTGTCTCAAAACTACTTACTGACCAAAGGAGCGGATACATCAAAGACATTCTTTACTTACAACCCTAAGCATTAATTCCCTTTTCAGCATTTTATTACCATGAACATTTTAACGTCCGTTGGACCCATATTTAAAGGATTACTTTAATTGTAAAATCCTTAATTGATATGTGTACTGTATATAAAAAAATGTTATTTCTCCACTCAATTTGCTTTTCTTGATTTATAATCTTTTTATGACTTATAGTGGGCTATCTACAACGAGGCCAAATTCCGTTCATCTTCAACAACATACAACTACTACCCTTCACTAGAACAGACACCCCACGACTGTCTTTGATTCATGGTCGACCGCACAAAAGCTTTAGTTTTTAAAGATCCCAAACGCATGATATGATGGTACCATGACCTCAGAATGGCATCCCAGGCGAGTGCCCGAGTAGCCATACCTTAAACCGGATTTTGGGACAAGAGAAAAAAAAACTATTCTTATTGTCTTTTGGGTCATCGTGCTGTTATTTTCGCTCTATTTAAAAAAAACAATTTTACATTTACCAAATTCTATTAATTTTTAAATTTACTAATTTGTACTGAAACACATTAATTGGACAAATATTGGATTCTCAAGCGGTTTTTATTTTAATTTTGTTGTTTTCACTTTTCGTTAAAAATAAATTTTTAATATCAGAAAATCAGATTAAATCGTCTGTTTGTGAAACAATAATCAGCCATACTGTGTGCAACCAAAATTTTATCAAGGAACAAATTCTCCTATTACACCGTTTCCGGTAATTCCTTTGTTCTGTTCCTAAACTGCATGCGATCTGTTTTTCAAATAATTAATCTTTTTTTACATAAAATTTCTTTAAAAATCGGAAATTTTATTGATTTCCAAATATTGTCTGAAAGAAAGAAATATCAAGTCGAACAACAAGACCAACTGTTTGTTTTTCTATGAAAAGCTTTTAGATTCGCCCTGAAAAGGTAAGTTAGACGAACAGTCACAGATTTCCTAAAAAAAAAGACCCACAACAGAAGCATTTGAAATCATTGAAATTAAATACCTTTTTGTTTGAAAGAAATTCGTTTGTAGGTACCTCAACTCATTCACCGAATAGATTGCATAGCATGATGTTTAAAAAGGACTCAAACTTAATAAATAACAAAAATTTCTAATTAAAATTTAGGTAGTTGCACTAAAATCGCTGAATGAACAGCATTATAGTATCAAGATAACAGGCCCCAAACTTACTGAAAACGAATTTTTTTCCATCCAAATGTTGATATTATTATTAAAAGGAAAGGTCAAAGTAGTTTTTAAAATTTTTAATCCTTTCTAACACGTTCCAAATTTTGATAATATTGGTTGCGGGGAGTTAAATCGTTACGTGAATGGAAAACGTACGGTAACTCAGTTTTTTTCCGGTGACAAACATTAATTTGGAAATTCTTGCAAAAATCAAATAATTGTCAGATTTTAATGAATTTTTCAGAACTTATTCACAAATAAAGGACATTATTATTTTATAAAATCTTGAAATTTTTTTTGTAGGTACGTACAAAATATCGCTAAAAAACAGCATGAAACAGCATAGTATGAATAAAAAAGTTCATAAACTTAATAAAACTAACTTTTTCCATCAAAATATTTATATTTTTATTAAGAGGAAAGATCAAAGCAATTTTTAATTATTTTTAAAATTTTTTGAATCTCTGCTAACATTTTCGAAATTTTGATAGAAAATGTTGTTTTATTTGAGTTAGCGGCTAAAAAAAAATTACGCCTTTATTTACAATAGGTTACGTGGTAATGATGACACAACCCACTTTTTTCACGGTAACAAACACATTAATTTGAAAATTCTCGCAAAAATCAAATAATAGTCAGATTTGAATGAAACTTTCAGTACTCATTCACAAATGAATGAAATTATTTTTGAAATTATTATTTTTTAAAATTTCTTGGTGAAAATATTTTTTTTAACTCTGTTACCCCCCCCCCTCTACGTAAATCCATGAAATTTTAATAAATTTTAATTAGCTGTATAAATTTTTTTTATTAGTTAAATGCAGGACTCATTGGGGCATATAAATCATCTATGTTTTTTATTCTAAAGTGGACAACCTGGCCGAAAATCTGCTCCGAAGAGTAAAATAAAAATGCAATAAATCTCTGATATAATTTAATTTGATAAACTTTTAATTGCTGGAATAAATAATAATTATTAAGGACATTATACTCTGAAGAAAAAAATTTTTTTCGTTTACTAATAAAATTTTGAAATAATTGTTTTTATTTTTTTTTTTATTATAATAATTCATAAAAGTGTTAAAAATATTTTAAAAACCTTTTATTAAAACGTTGTTTAATTTCCTCTTACTTAAGAATTGATTATCACATTGCCTATCGAAAATTGAAAAGTTTAATAAAAATCATTCACCAATTTTACTTTTAAAATAATTAAAAATAATTAAATTTTGGAAATTTTTATTAAGTACGGTGTTCCATACGGATCGAAACAAGTTTCCGTAGAGGTCGTATTGTTTTTAGAAGTTAACAAGTCTTTGGATGAATTCCCCTTACATCGAAAACTAAACAAACCAAACTTTGATTCTAATTTCATTCTTTTTTTTATTAAATTAATATTATTCTAAAAGAAATTTAATTTTTTCAGAAAGCATATTAATAATGTAAGATAAATATGTAATATCTAAACATAAAAATATTTAATATTTCAGAAAAATATTAATAAATAACAGTTCGGTTATTTTAATTTAATTCTTTCTTTTAAAAGAAATTTAAATTTTTATTCATTCAGAAAGCATATTTTTATTTATTCAGAAAGCACATTTTATTTTATTTATTCAGAAAGCACATTTTATTTTTATTTATTCAGAAAGCATATTTTATTTTTATTTATTCAGAAAGCATATTTTATTTTTATTTATTCAGAAAGCATAGTCTGGCTATAAATCTAAACTAAAATTCTATAAAATGTTATACTTGCTGAAAATATTATATTAAATTTTTAATTTTACTATTTAGTTAAAAAACAAAAAAAAAAATTCAATTTCCAAATATTACGTTTTAAGCTACACGATTTTTTTGTCACTTACGGCCGCCATCCAAACGTCATTCACACCTGCTACTTGTCAACACGTAATTTATCGCCTAGATAAGCGCTGACAAGAGGGCTACTGTTTTTAAAGAGTGATTTATTTCGTAAATATCAAGTCAGTAAGCACTTAATACTTGTTTGAAATCAGATAAAGGAAGGTTTCAATTATAAAAATCAACTTAAATAACGTGTCACGGAGGTATATTTTTTTTTTTGCAAGATTTTTAAATCAGAAATTTAGCTACTGTTTACATAATCTGTCGATTCGTCAATAATGGCGGTAAATTTAAAAAATTTTTTTTTTGCAGTTAAATTTTTGATTCCGAGCAATATAATTTCGGTTTGAACTAAACCAGGGTATTTTGCTTATGGTAATTAGTAAATTTAATCTCTTGGCTTTCAATTAAAGGTAAAATTAAAGCTTCAAGAAAACGTTTTTATTTTTAAAAATTAAATTTAAATTGAGGTATCGAAAATCGGCAGTGATTTTTTGTACATACCTATTTTTTTGTTTTTACATCTGTTCCCCACCTCCTCCACTTAATTTCATGAATTTCTAGTAATTGAATTCTACTCGCAATCTTTTTTTACATTAGTTACCAGGCTAAACTGCCAGTATTTATAAAAGCTAGTAAAAAAGCACATCTAATTAAATAATGTTTTATTGCGTTTTTTATATTACTATTTTGAGAAAATTTTCAGGAAAGGGGCAACCTAAGGTGTGTAATGCATTTAATTTAGGTACCTAAATTTAAAGTGAAATTTTAAAAATAAATAAGTTATCTTCAAGCTTTAAAATTAGCTTTAATTGAAAGCCAAGAGATTAAATTTTAATTCCAGAAAGAAAAATTCACTGGTGTATTTTAAACCAAAATTATATTGATTTTAATCTAATTTTTTCTGATTTAAAAAAAAAAAACGAAAATTAAAACCAATTTTGATTGATTGACACATTCCATCAACAGTACGTAAACAGTAGCCAAATTTGTTTAAAATATACCTTGCTGACACGTCATTTAAGTCAAATTTTAAAATTCAAACTTACCTTTATCTGATTTCAATCAAGTAAAAATTGCTTACTGCCAGAAATTTACAATAAAAAATTTTTTGACTCGGTAGCCCTCTTTTATCTGCGTTATTGGGCTGATGACAGATTTATGACTGCAGGAACGCTAAACGGTGGCGACCATGCGAGCCAAAATTCCAATTAGTTTAAAATATAAAATTTTCAAATTTAAATTTTTCTTTTTTTTTTTGGTTTTTAACTAAATTATAAAATTAAAAGTTTACTTTAATATTTTCTGCAATTATATAATATTTTATAGAATTTTAGTTTAGATTTATAACCAGACAGTTGAATATGCTTTCTGAATAAATAAAAATTTAAATATTTAAATTTCTTTTAAAATAATTTTAATTTAATAAGAAAAAATGAAATTAAAATAACTGAACTTAGTTATATTATGTTATTTTTTAATATTTTTTTATGTATTATTCATATTATTAATAAGTTATTAAGTTTAAGGTATGGTAAAAATATCTAATTTAATGTTTATGGAAACACTTTGACTCCTATGGAACATCGTACTTAATCAAAATAAACATATTTGCACACACAAAAATATTTTTTTAAAAATATTTCTAGGAAATGATTTTTATTAACCTTTTCAATTTTAGATAGGCAATATAATCATTAATTCTTAACTAAAAAAAATAATACGATTCCATAAAATAATTGCTGTTTGTGTTGATGACATCTTCATTGCTGTAAATTTTTTTTTTTTTTGACAGATTGTGTTTAGAAATACATTATATTTCCATGACATTTTTTGTTAATTTGCAATTCATTTGAAAATATACATTTCAAATTTACTGGCTAAATAAAAATTATATGAAAAGGGTGATCATGTTAAATTCATTAAGTAATTTTTACGGATATGTCACTGTAGAAAAATATTACATAAACTCCCATCTATAAGTCAACCGGTTATAACATTAACTAAGCTGTGTTAAAAAGATGCATTTTTTGAAATGTTGGGGTTAGATAGTATTTGTTTTAAATCAGATTATTTAAACTTGAAATCAGCTAATATATATAGAAAAGTATATTTTAATTTTGAAAGTTATTTTAATATAGAAAATAACATTGTGATGACAGATGTTTACAAATGGCTCTAAATTCAGCTATTTAACAATTTAAAAAAAAAATCTTCCAGTCTTATGTATTTTGCTTTTTGGGAATGTTAAATTTGATGTATTAGCTCAAGGTGATAATAACTAAAAGAAAAACTTATCAATTTCCAAATGAAAACTTCTAATCAGTTTAAATTAGTTTTGAAATACAGAAAAGTATTGGATTGTCTGGAAATTTTGTGCCAATTTATGAACCATTTTGTTGCACAACTTTTTTTCCATTCTTCCTTCAACTTAAAGATTCCATCTTCCCAGAATTTTCCTGGTTTCTTGATAAAGAACACATGATGGTGTTTTTATGTCATCCAAAGAATTTTTTTCCATTGAGATTATTTTGCAAGGAACCGAATAAATGGAAATACAAAGGCGAAAGTCTGGTGAATAGGGTGGGTGAGGTAAGACGTCCCAGCCAAGCAGCAGGAATTTTTTGATGACCAAAGAAACATGTGATCTGGCATCCTTATTCTTCTATGTGCACTGTCCCTTCAGGACGTAGGCGATCATGGTTCTCCACGTCTTCTTATCCCTGGTGGCTCTTAGTATGTTTTCTCCTGCTACACCTCGCAACCCCCTTTCCATAGTCCATCTGATCAGGCCCTGCAAATATGTTATCTGCTGCCTTCCTCTGTCTCTTTTTCCTTCTATCTGGCCTGTCAGTATCAGGTTCTCCAAGCCCTCCTTCCTCATTGCATGTCCCAGGAACTTCAGTTGTCACTTCCTGATGCTCACTGTTCATTTCCTTTTCATTGCCATTCTTTCCAACACCTCATCATTGCTCGCATGCTTGGTCCATGATCTGCAGCATCTTTCTGTAGAACCACATTTCCGCTGCTTCAAGTTTTGTTCTCATTTTCAATGATATTGTTCCTTCACTGCCGTATTGAAGAACTGACATCACATAGCAATCCAGAACTCTTTTCTTTGTTTCTAGTGAAATTTTCTTGTGTCATAGTACTTTACTCGGCTTCTGGAACACATCCTTTGCCATGCCAATTCACCTTTGGATCTCTGTGTCACACTTTCCATCTCCTGTTAGAACACTTCTTAGGTATTTAAATTTTTGTACTTGCTTGATTCTAGTATCCCCTACCTGTATTTGGCATTTTGGGTTGCTCTTTCTGCTGATGACCATGCATTCAGTTTTCTTAAAGTTTATTTGTAGTCTTTTTTGTCACTCTCCACAGCTACCTTCTGTAGGAAGTCTTGTAGTTTTCTTTCCATGTCTACAATCAGCACTGTATCATCTGCATACCTTATGTTGTTCAAGTTGTGGCCTCCAATAAAAAATCCTGGCGTAACATCTAAGTTCCTCGCTGTACAAGTTGAACAGATATCCTGAGAAAAAAGAACTCTTGGGCATTTTTCTTGAATTGCTGCCTTTAATTAGTCTAGTTGCGAGCAGAACTTCTCAGAATCAATTGACTGGTTACTTGGTTCATAATACATAATTTCTTTCCAATATCACCAGATACACTGCATGACTTTCTTATGATGAAGATCTGGTTTGTTGTGCCTAAAGTCAGCTCATATCACTGAACATTGTTTTAAATAACCCATTTCTCATCATTCATCACAATTTGCTTAAAAAGGTACATTTTAATTGCATTTATACATTTTACTATATTACATCAGAACACTTTGTTTGACCCTACTTGTATAATGTTGGTTTTCACAACATGAATCTGTAACTTTGGTAACTCACTCTTATCGAGTTTTAATATTTTGGTATCTTTGTGTAAAGTCAACCTACTGAAAGAATCCTTTGAATAATACATAATAATGCTCTCAGAAAACAATCTCTTCAATGGTGCACAACACCAAAATACTGAATACACAGAATACACTGCACCGGAACACACTCGGACTTTTGTCTGAGTGTTTTATATATTAATATTTATGGTCACATGATCCCAGTAGCATAATCCATTTAACACACGTTTGTTGCCTGGAGGTAGATGTTCGGCAACACATGTCAGTATCAACACTTTCTTCTTAAATAATAATACACAAATCTCAGATAGAAACGCAATCCAAAAGATTCTTTCACTCAGATCATGTGGTACTTTAATGTTATCGTAATTTGACTACACAAGTTTTAGCAGTGGATGGTGGATTTTGATGAATTTAGTATTTCTGCCAATTCTCACATTGTGTAATGCAGGCTATTCTCAATCAATTTCTTAGTTTAGTTGTCATATGTAATGTGTGGAGTGGTGCGTGATCATTCTTCATCAATAAGGTTACAATGACGAACTCTAAAGCTGGTTAACCTCTTCCTTACAGTTCCCTCAGTTAAAACACCTTAACCATGTACAGCACATATCCTTTTTTTTTTTTTTTGTTGCCTGTAATGCACTTTAGCCTTTACAGTAATAAAATATCAAGTTTCTGGAATATGACTTATCTTCCATTTCTATAGAAACGCAAAACTGAAATGAATTAAGTCATTTTAAACTTTCTTTCTCGAAACATGGTTTGAAGTGTGCTCTAATCAGAAATGTGAACATATTATGTCTGTTGATAAATTTGATGACGTGTTCTAACATGAACAACTAAAAATTAGCATTACTTTTTGGACAACCCAACATTTCACTTATTAAATTTAATTATTAAATTATTATTAAATTAAATCTATTAGTTTGAAATTAAAACTAAAATAACATATTCAAGAAATATTTTTTATTTGTAAAAATTCATTTAAATGAACAGTTGTTGATTATATATTAAATTGTAAGTTCCTTTTTTTTTCACCAATATTTTGTGTTTCATTAAAAGTAAAATGTATAAAAATGTAGATATTATTTGGTTGTTTGGTCTATCAATTTTATTCTTGACTGACAAAGAAATATCTGACATTGTCTTAGAATGTTCTGTTGTAAATAATGCACAAAACTGTCTCTTCAATGATACCTTTCTTTATTTACAGGTCGGATTGTCAGAAACACCTCATCATTTAGGTTGACTACGAGAAACAAAGAAAAATAATAAAATTTGTCAATTAGCATTTCCACAAAGTTTTTATTAAGAAATAAGGCACTCATAAAATGACAAGAGAAAAACTCATTTTTTGTGATGTATGTGGATATATGATTTTTCATTTATTTCAACTTTAAAAATCCATGTGCAAATCATGTGAGAAACCATATACTTGTGAAGTATGAGAATCTGCATTTTCATCATTATCAAATTTAAATACGCATGCTAATGCATGCAGGAGAAAATCCTCATTTTTATTAAGTGTGTGGATTATCATTTTTACAAAATTCAGATTTAACAGAGCACATGTGTATGTCACTTACTGCAAGAAAAACATTTCCGTGAAGTGTGTGAATTTGCTTTTGCAAGGAATTCTGACTTAAAAAACCCCACATGCAGACACACACCAGAGAAAAACCATATACTTGTGAAGTATGTGGATCAGCATTTTCAAAGAATTACAATTTGAAAGCGCACATTCGAATTCACACTGGAGAGAAACCATATTCATGTGAATTATGTGAATCAGCATTTTCAGATAATTCTCAGTTGAAGAGGCACATTCGAATTCACACTGGAGTGAAACCATATTCTTGTGAAATATGCAGATCAGCATTTTCAAATAGTTTTGATTTGAAAAAGCACAATCGAATTCATACTGGAGAGAAACCATATTCTTGTGAAACATGTGGATCAGCCTTTTCACAGCTTTCTAATTTGAAAAGGCATATCCGAATTCACACTGGAGAGAAACCTTTTTCTTGTGGAATATGTGGATCAACATTTTCAAACAATTCCAATTTGAAAGCACACATTCGAATTCACACTGGAGAGAAACCATATTCTTGTGAAATATGCGGATCAGCATTTTCAGTTAGCTCACATTTGAAAACGCATATTCGAATTCACACTGGAGAAGAACCATATTCTTGTGAAATATGCAAATCAGCATTTTCAGATAATTTTCAGTTGAAAAAACATATTCGAATTCACACTGGAGAGAAACCATATTCTTGTGAAATATGCAAATCAGCATTTTCACAGCTTTCTAATTTGAAAAGGCATATTCAAATTCACACTAGAAAGAAATCATTTTCATGTGGAATATGTGGATCAACATTTTCAAACAATTCTCGTTTGAAAATACACATTCAAAGTCACACTGGAGAAAAGCCATATTCTTGTAAAATATGTGGATCAACATTTTTACAGAGTTCACATTTAAAAAAGCACATGAATGTTCATGCTGAAAAGAAAAATTGTCCAAACTTTGCCGGTTCAGATACAAGTGTACACACGTAAACAATCACTGAAGCTAATTTTCACAAGATCATGGATTAAAATTTTTAAAGTACTCAGAGTTTAATTATAACACTGAAAGAAACATTCTTGTTATGTATGACAATTGAATATTTTACAGGGTATAAATGTTATAATGCATGGCAACATTAAATCCTGCATATGATCCGAGCTTTTTTAAGTATAGAAGTTGAAACTTCCAAGAATTAATATTTCAAATATAAGTGTACATATGTCAATACTCTCTAAAGTGAATTTTTACAGGGTCATGGGTTAAAATTTTTCAAGTATTCAGAGTTTAATTTACACACTGAAAAGAATTTTACTTGCTATTTATGCCAATTGAAATTTTTACAGGACATATATGTTAAAATGCTTGGCAACATTAAAGTGTTTTTAAATATAAAAGTTGAAACTTCCAAGAATTAATATTTAAATTCATTCTAGGAAGCAAACACTTGCATGTAAAATGCATATGAACATCATGGCAAACAAAACTAAAAATGTAAATGAAGACACACTGGAGTGAAACTTTTTATGGACTGTGTATTGTCTTTTTCATGGAGTTGCCATTTGACAATTCAGAGAAATGCATTCTGTCAAGAAAACAAATCTACATTAAAAGCAAGACTGAAAAACAGTATTAATTAGGAAATGTGTGGACTTTAAAGAATAAACACTGTGCTAAAGAAAAAAACACTGTGCAAAAATAGGTAAATTATCTTCATAAGGACCTTTTGGTTATGAAGCAAAATTGCAGTAATTTGTAATGAAGACCTGTGTTAAACTCAAAAATTGTTATGGATGTTTGAAATAATAACATAACTATCTGGGATTAGTAAGAACCTCAAAGAAGGAAACATCTCAGCTAAGACAAGTTTTTTTTTCTTTATTCATATGTATATTAATTACTAGTGTATAATATTGTGTATATTAATTACTTGTGTATAAGCTATGAGAGTTTGCTTCCTAAATTTTTCCATAGGGAAACATTTTTTTCATGTAAAAATAATTTTCAAATATTTTATTTCTTGTGACCAAAACTTAGTAAATATATTTTTGTTAAATTCTTTATAATCAACATGTGACAGTGTGTGTGCCATAATTTTAAAAAGGTAGTAATTCTTTTTAAATACAATTGATCAAAACAAAATATTACAGAAAATACATGTTTTGTTTTTTATTATTATGAGCCACCATACTTAGAAGGGGGAAACCATTTGGGTTCACAACACAAAAATTGCTACCTTCATGGACATCAACTGGCGTGATCCACCCATGTTAAGATAGATGTTTTTATGTTTTTTTAAATAAATTATGGGAAAATTTTCATGTAGTTAAATCGCATAAAGATGTTATAAAAAATTTATTTTTATTTCTTTAAAAAGTTTAGTCTTGAAGAAATGTTTAATCATTTAGATTCTGTTTTTGAGTAGACCTTCTGAAAAAGTATTTTTATAAAGGCCACACAATTTTTGGGAAAATTCTTACACATGTATATCTTTTTCTGATCAACATTTAAAACTGCCAAAATTCTTAAACATTCATTTCAAATTTATGGAAAATTGTTTTTTCATATTTTGTGGCCAATGAGATCTATGAACTGAAACCCTTGCGAAATCTTGGATAGCGTCTTCTGTGCAAGGGACAAGGCAAATTGACATCAAGGAAGAGACAAGTGAAAAGGCAACAGTTACCAGAGAGCTTGAAATTCCCAACTGAACTTTCTCCCACTGTTTGACAACAAAGAACAAAAAAAATTTTAAGTAATTGTCACAGGCATGAACAGTGAATTTAAAAGGAGTTTTTCTAAAATTAGTATACGTCAGAGACAATTGTAGTACAAATAGGTGTTTTCATTTTTTCTGGGTGGGGGGTGCCTTCTTAAATTGCTTTCCCTTTTTGTCATTGAATCTTTGTCTTTTCCTAAACTTTTTTTTTTTTTTTTTTGGTAATCTTTTTTTAAGCATCAGAAATATGTTATCCTTTCTTAATAGATTTGCAAATTTTGCATTTGTCCCATTTTGTATAATAAATGTTTTTCCTTAAAAAAATTATGCAATGGTTGCCTGTTTTGTTATTTGCATATTTGCATTGATTTTGACTTCAAGGAGAAGAAAAGAATGTTTTCTTTTCTCTTTCTATTCCTACTAACAGGGTTTTTGTATTTGGTACAAGAATTGAGATTTGGTAGACGTTAAAAAAAATTATATTTGTAATAAAAAGGCAAATTTAAAAATTTTAGCCATTTAATTAAGTCATGGCCATCCACAGCTTCCAATTCTTTGTAACCCTTAGTAAATTTGGCCTTTTTGCTTTATTTTCTAATTTCTGTTCTTCTAACCATTTGCACAAGCTTGTTAGGTAGGTTATGCTCTGTAGAGTGAAAGGCTGTGGTTAAATGTAAATAAATGAACTGCCTTACAAAAAGAAACAAGCAAAAGAACAGGGAAACAATATATATATATATATATATAGCAATCCAAATACAATTGAGTTTGACTGAAGTATATTTGTACTAAGCTTTTGTTAGCTGTGGTTTTATTGTTTGTCTACATCGATTTTGTATCATCTTATAATGTTTTTGTATATTTGTTTTCCTGAGATTTTTTATGTTTCTCATGAGACAGAAATGGCAGAGTGTCTCCCCAGCCGAATATTACAATGACAGTGTCCCATCAGTTTGGACCATGAGTTTAGCCAAAAGCACTTGGCCCATTACGAAAAAATGAGGCAGCAGTACAAGGATGACATTCAGGGAAATAAATGACCATTCCAGAAGCCCTTGATGCAGTAACAATCAGAATTATCTCCCCTGCTGGGGTCTAAGAGATTTGACTTGAGAAATGGAGATTAAGTCACCCAGCTTGAGTGCGAGGGGCTTGCATAATCGAAGGCAGGCCTTCAACTTGCGTAACAGCCACAGGTTTCTGTCCAGTATATGTTTATATTGAAAAATGTCTATCAAGCTAACCAGCTTGAAATTGAAGGGCCTGAGCGATCGGAGTAAGGCAGCCTGCCTGCTTTATCGTGATCTCTTGTTCTTCAGGGTAGATGTGGCTGCAATCCAGGAGACACATTTTGTTTGTGAAGTTGATGCTCGAGTGCTGTCTAGTGACTTTGTTGTCTATTCAGGATACAGGGACCAGTTGGCCAAAGGTGTTTCCTTGTTGGTTAAATGTACACTAGATGCAATGACCTTGTCCATGTCAATGCAGAGTGGGGGGCTGGTTGATCGTGGCTGATATTGTTGTGAACTGTAGTTCACTTTGGACCGTTGCAGTTTATGCAACCAACAACCAAATAGAACGGGTCTCTTTTTTTCCGTCAGTTAGGGCCATTCCTGGTAGATGATTCGTGCCTAGTCTTAGTGGGAAACTGGAATGCCATCCTTAACCTTAAAATAGACAGGGAACTGGGCGCTAGCAGGCAGTCTTGCTTGATCTAATCAGTGAGTTTTTGCTTGTCGATAGATACCGGATGGATCACTCTGGAGAAAAATGTGGATGTGGGCACTTATATAGCCATCTACCCAAGTGGCTAGCTACCTGTATAGAATGTTAGTGAGATTGTCCCATATTACACTGGTTAGGCTATTTGAACCATAGACTTGTCTGCACCCGGATGGTGTTAGGTACTAGGCCTAGAATGGTTGTACACTGGAAGTTCAGTCTGTCCTTACTGGACAGGTGAGACTTTTGGCGAAAACTAAATAAACTAGTGGAAGCGGCTATTGGGAATAATTGGTAGGAGAGGCTTAAGGAAAGATTAGATCTTTCACTACCAAATATAGTCAACGAGTGGCCTTAGATAAGGTGAAGACGCTTAAGAAAAGTCTTTCCCAGGCAAAGGTCGGAGGGGGAAATTCCCTAAAGATAGTGTTCTCTAGAAAGGCCCTCAAGCTTGAGGCTAGCAAGCATACCAAATTAGGTAGTTAGGCATAGTTTAAACAAGATCTCTATCAAAGCTGTGAACATGGGCAAAAGTGCAGAAGGAATAAATCCGTCAAGGTGGCGTTTGATTCATTCCTGTGGTCAATACCCCGGAGGCGCATACTCTGATGTCAACCATGGAAATGTGTGAAGCGTTTCAGCGCCATTTCAAGAGCTACTTAACTAAGGAGCCTGGTCTCTGTGAAAACAAGTTATGCAGTTATCTAGCAGACTTTCCTCAGCTTGGGCCAACTGAAGTGGCTAACTGTAAGGGTGAGATTACAGAGAGCAATGTTCACTTGGCATTGAAGAGGCTTGGCAGTGCCAAGTCTCCAGGACTCGATGGTTTACCATGGGAATTGTCACTCATCTTTGTGCCTATTTTAACAAAAGAGTTCAACAACAGGTTCTGGCAGGCGTCTGTCCCTGACCGGATCTCCAGAGGTGTGATCACAGTGTAGAAAATGTGTCAGGGTAACAGGCAGGAATCAGACAACTACATGCCCATAACTCTGCAAAACACAGAGTTAAAGATTTTGGCTAAGATCTTGACAAAGCATTTGCAGTCAGTTGCTGTGATTCTGTTGGTACCCAAGCAGACTTGTGCTGTGAAGAGCTGAACAATTCTAGAGGGTATAAAAGATAAAGAACAAGCTTTGCTGATCAATTTGGATCAGTCCAAGGCATTTGATAGGATTGACTATAGCTATCTGGCTGCTGGATTTAAATCTGATTTCAAGTGGATTGCACTTTCTCAGTTCATCAGGGTTGCCCACTGTCACCCCTACTTTATGCTTTGGCTTTAGAGCCCCTCCTTTGCTGGCTAAGGAACAGAGTGCGCAGTCCATACCTACTCAGAATCACTATCCCTGGTGAGGCTTGAGCCAGGGTTTCTGCGTATGCCAATGATGTATCGATTTTTGTGAAATGCTGTAGAGGTATTTAGATGATACTAAAGACACTGGAATGGTATGAAAAGGTATTACGGTATGTATTTGTAGAATTGTAAGCTGATAGGTAAGTTCTTTCGGTGTATGAACATAGGTACCTCCACTCATTTTCAATAACTAATTTTTAAATTGAATTTTCAAAAATGTAAAAAGTTTCTTGAAACTTTTATTTCAGTTTTAATTGAAAGCTAAATGTTTAAATTTACTATTTCCAGTAAGCAAAATAGTCTGGTGTATTTCAAACAAATAATATTGATTAGAATCTAAAATTTTGAGATTTTTAAAAAAATTTTTCAACTTTTTCATTTTTGAACGATCGATACATTTATAAACAAAAGTTAATTCTCGGTTTTAAAAATATTGAAAAACTAAAATATACATCTGTGACACATTATTTTTGGAAAATAAGAAAACTTAATGTTAAATTAATCTAATTTACACGAATATTACTTATCTATAACATGAAATTTAGAATAATACTATTTCTTAATCACATAGTTGAACATTTTGACCTGTCTGCCAGGGTCGCGTTCATTAATATCAAGTAATTCTCTCACACACCCACACTAATTGCAAGACGCAATTAGATGTTTTTATTTCTTTAAATAAAACATTTACAAATTATTATAGTTGGCACCAGATTTTCTCACGCACACATCATGTCAAAATATATGAGTTTTAAGTCCAGCTCTCTCTCTCATACAAATTCATTCTTTTGTACAACTGTTATATATCGACAAACAACAAACACGCATATATATAAAAATATAAAGTTATATTTTTATTAATGACGATGAATCGTGTAGAATAGGGAACAGAGAATTGAGAGAGCGTGCTTCTAATGGGTTGACGGGAGTGTAGTCTTATCTGTTGTGTCTCTCTTCACCGGCCGATCTCTGTTGCTCCTCTCTGGCGAATCCGTGTGCCAAGGTCTTTATATAATCTTCCAGAACTGGGACTTTTTCTTCCGGTTTTGCCACGCCCACGCACGCCCACGTAATTCTCAGAGACACCTGTTCTGTTTGCCTCTGTAGTTATTTCCGCTGCTGCCGGAAATAAGGTCAAAATGACGTCCGTTCCTTTCAACGACCGGAAACACCCTCGCTTGCATCAGCCTTCCTCGGGTGGGGCCAGATTGTTATATTACACAACTACAAAAATGAACTTTATTCATGAACTCTCAGATTTGAATAATTCTTTTTAGTAATAATATTCCTTACACAATTTTATATCACACTGATAAATCTTACAGCAAAAATTTCAACTGACGTCAAAAGCTCTAACACAAATTTTCATACAGTCCATGGAAGACATTTTCAAACAAGCAATTTCAACATCTATGTAATTTATGTATCTCTTGTTAATATTCTGCTTCACACTGTATCGTCACAAATTAATCCTGCAGCACCAGTCACCCCACACACTTACACTTTTTCTAATTTAACCCCCGATTTCTTCTGCATGTATATATATCTTTTTCACAACATAAATTTCTTATAAAAATTTTTTTAAATAATTTTTAGAAAGTTTTTTTAAATTAAATTTTATTATCTTTATTTTTATTTATTTATTTCTAGATTTTTCATTATTTAGATTAACTTAATTAAATTTAATTAAATTGTATATCTGCTTTTTTCCCCTAAATATGTTTTTTCTAAAAATCTTTTTTTAATACTTTAACCCATTTATAAATGCTAGTTTTGTATGACACATATTGAGCGTCTCCAAAATATGGAAATTTTCTTTATTTTCTTTTCTTTTTCTCCTCATTCTTACCTCTTCCCTCCCTTCTCCTTCTGTTTTGTTTAACCCAATTCTCAATCAAACACCACTTCCTATTCCATCTGTTAACCCCTTTCCCTTTGTAAAACTAGACAAAGCCAAATT
This sequence comes from Ascarosepion bandense, assembly GCA_037127315.1. Lineage (NCBI taxonomy): Eukaryota > Metazoa > Mollusca > Cephalopoda > Sepiida > Sepiidae > Ascarosepion > Ascarosepion bandense. Next base: position 41,602 of record JBBBDQ010000836.1, read on the forward strand.
TTCAAATATTTTTCATTTACAACTCTATCTAAAAGTGAAATAGTCCAAAATCTAAAAATAGACATTGATTTCTAACCGATTTTTTTGTGACGTAAATTTTTTAATTCTTAACCTTCATTTGTATTTCTTTTTTATTTCATTTTGAAATGTAGTTTTGCTGATGAGATGTGAAATCTCTCTTAGGAATTTCATATTGAAATGATCATTCAACAGTTTTGAACATCAAAATTTCTTTTATTTTATAAATGGCTCTGTAATTTTAATTACATTGACCTCTTCATCTGTATCATTTTTTAATATTAAAATATTAATATTAATTAGGATCGGGTTTTGGGATTTACCTTCTTACTTTTCCTTTGGATTAAAATTATTTAAAAAAAAAAAAAAAAAATATATATATATATATATATATATATATATATATATATATATATATATATTACCAATATAGATATATTACCAGTAATTGATTACCAAATATATGTATATATATTGATTACCAAATATTTTCGATGTTGAGAAAGAAATATCAAGTCGAACAGTCGTTATTTTCAATCTATTAAGCATTATGCAACCTGACTATTTTTTTTTGTCAAGGAACAAATTCTCCTCTTACACCGTTTCCGGTAATTTCTTTGTTCTGTTCACAAACTATACGCGATAAATAATTATTCTTTTTTTAACTGCAATTTCTTAAAAAAATCTGAAGTTTTCTTGATTGCAAAATCTTGTCGATGTTGAGAAAGAAATATCAAGTCGAACAACTTAATCCTGTTTGTTTTTTCTATGAAAAGCTTTTTGATTCGCCCTGAAAAGGTGAGTTAGACGAAGCGTCACGGACTTTCTAGAGACCAACAACAAAAAAGCATTTGAAATCATTTACTAAATGTCTTCAGTTTTATTGAAAAATTAAAAGTCCAATATTAAAGCAAATTAAAAGAAAGAAAAATTAATTTTCGTAAATCAATTGTAAAACTCTCGCAACGGTTTGGCGGTGACTTGTTAATGAAAATCAAAACAAAATTTTTTACCAAAATTTCGAACGTGATAGAAAGGAATAAGATTTTTTTTTTTAAATTAAAAAAATACTTTGCTCTTTCCTCTTGATAATAACATAAAAATTTTGATGGAAAAACTTTAGTAGTGACGTTACCGTTTTTTTTTTCCGGTGACAAACACATTATGTAAATTTTTGTAACAAAAAACAAAAAAACAATCAAATAAGTGTCGGATTTTAATGAAACTTTCAGAACTTATTCACAAATGAATGAAATTATTTTTAAAATCATTATTTTGAAAAAAAAATCTTGGTAATAGTTACCTCTATTGCCCTACCTCTACGTCAATTCCTGAAATTTCAAGAAATTATTAAATTCTGATTATGTAGGCAAAATTAGTTTTATTTAAAACTCAGGGCTTATTATGAACCGTAAATCATGTATTTTTTATTTTTTTTTATTTTTTTATTTTAACCATTTAGCACTTTTACTGAAAATCTGCTCTAAATAGTAAATTAAAAAATACAGTAAAATTATGACCTTATTTAATTAGATAAGCTTTTTAAATAAGTTAATGATATTGTAATATTATTTTAGTAAATAAGTTAATGATATTGTAGTCTGAAGAAGAAATTTTTTTTTTTTATTAATAATGAAATTTTAAAAGAATTGTTTTCATTGTTTTTATAATTATAATAATTTATAAACTTTCAAAAATATTTTTAAAATATTTCAAAGACTTGTAGACATTACCTTGGTAACTTTCAGAACTTAGTCACAAAAGAATGAAATTATTTCTGAAATCATTATATTTAAAAGAACTTGGTAAAAATAGATATTTTTTACATCTGTTACCCCATCTCCACGTAAAGAAATTAAATTAAATTCTGTTGGTAAAATTAGTTATATTAGTAAACTAACAACATGCAATAAAACTATGACATTATTTAATTAGATAAGCTTTTAATTACTTTAATAAATGATATAAATTAAGGACATTAGAGTCTGAAGAAAATAATTTTTAATTCATAATGAAATTTTAAAAAAATTAGTATTTGTCTATATTTCTGAGATGAGGTAGTATTTACAGTATTCAGACTATTGTCCTCATCTTTGTTGCCATTTGTACAATATTTCCGCCAGAGTGTACAATGGTCGAAATGTCCTACAAATGACAACAAAGATGAGGAAAATAGTCCAAATAATGTAAATACTTTAAAAGAATTGTTTTCATTTTTTTTTAATTATAATAATTTTTAAAGTTTCAAAATTACTTTTTAAATATTTTAAAGACTTGCAGACCTTAAGTTATTAAGTGAAGACTGTATATACTAATCGAAAATTGAAAAGTTTAATACAAATCATTAGGCCATCGTATTTTTAAAATAATTTTAAATTTTTGTTTTGTATGGTAATTTCTGTGTGTACATTAAAACGTCATGTGTTTCAGGGTTTCTTCCCCTTATAGGAAAAAATTTGAATTATTATGTCACTTGTGATCACCATAGACACTTAGCTTATCTTGCATCTACTTGTCATCACATGTCAAATCATATGGGAAATGTCAGAAAGATCAATATTCTGTGATTTAGATGTAATTTTAGTTTAAATTTCATTCTATAAATAGGTAATACTTGAGTAAATCAGAATAATTTAACATTAAATTTGATAATTTTCCAAAATTAACATGTCACAGATATATACTTTTGCAAGATTTTTAAAACCAGGAATTAACTTTTGTTTACAAATGTGCTGACAGCTCAAAAATGGCTGAAAAATTGACAGACTTTTAAATATTTTATTTGAAGTATTTTGCTCACTGGAAATAGTAAATTTAATCATCTAGTTTTCAATTAAAGCTAAAATTGTGGATTAAAGAAAACTTTTTATTTATCAAAATACATTTTAAAACTGAAAATGTATGAATTATCATAAAAAAGTAGAGGTACCTAGATAACAATCTATCTGACATAGAACTGTAATGGAGGTGTTAAAAAGCTGTCAACATAAATAAGCAATCTACCCTCATATGAGCATTGTGGTACAGTGGATATTGGCTCAGATCGTAGAAGCCGGGGATCCGAGTTTGAATTCCAGTTGAATCCATTGTATTCACTTATGCGCAAATACCCTTGGGAAAGGTATTAATCTGTCTATTCCTTCCAGTTATGGGTTAAATAGCAGGACAGATTGGGTTCTATAGCCTTTGTTGGCAACCAGTCTACTGCAGAAAGCAATGGCAACCTACTGCGGATAATCTTCTGCCCAGTCAGTCATGTCTCTTTCAAGACATGATCGCCCAAGCGTGTATCACGTATGGCACTTAAATGACTGACCCTCATGTTGAAAAAATGATTTTCTGTGATATTTTAAACTAAAAAAAAAAAAATAATTGTTTTAAATCAGATTAATTATACAGTGGAACCCGCCATATGCGACCCTCTTTTGCACCACCTGCTATTGGTGACTGATTTTCTATGTAGATGAACTGCTAATGTTAATTCAACCCAGTGAGCTATCACCTCCAGAACGCAACAAGCATCAATGACCAAAAATCACTGATCAAGCGACTGCTTTGCAAAAACATCCATTTTGGCTGTAGACCCCACCAACTTCTAAATTAGGAGAAATAAAATGTGTAATCTATTTCATTTTGATTTGATCTAAACCAGCAACACTTCCTCATTGTTTTGTTATTGTAGTATTTTATCAAACTGTTATTACTTGTTGAAATGTACATTACACTTCATGTTGGCACCTCAAAATGGTGTAATGGTTAACAAGTTTGTCTCACTATGATCATTGCAGTAGAGTAGTGAGTTTGATCCACACTGGGTGTCTCATATTTTCGACCTTGTGCCACATCTAATCTGCATTTAGAAAATTACTGTTACCCCTCATGTTCTCCTCATGGTCAAATGTTGTCTGTTTTGTATCAACATGTATCGCATTTGACAAGTTCAAGAGATTTGTTGCAGTCTTGAATAAATTTAGAAATGGGAAAATCACACCTGTATGTCCCTTTCTCATTTCTCTTTATTTTTTTCTTTATCTACTCTATTTCTATATAGGTATTTCCATCTTTATCTACCTCTGTTTCTATATAGGTATTTCCATCTTTATCTACCTCTGTTTCTATATAGGTATTTCCATCTTTATCTACCTCTGTTTCTATATAGGTATTTCCATCTTTATCTACCTCTGTTTCTTTACCCTGATCACTGTCAGTTGGTTTTTGTCTGTTTTGTTTATTTTCTTTTCCATGTATTATTTTCTTTTACTATCACTCACTTCTAAGGAAATACTGAAACTTTATATGTTGCAAATTTTGTTATATTACAAAAACTGACATTTTTAACCCCACATCATTGGGAATAAATATTTTAGTCTTTTTTTTAATTTTTTTTTATGACCATTGTGAATATGTTTTAATATTTTACAAACTTTTCCCTGATTACTGATATTGCTTCCATTGTGGGTACCTTAGTGAACAGACTTGCCACATCCAGGCTCATTATCTGGTTGCATTGGATGGCAGCATCTTTGATTAGTTCCACAGAATGAGTGGAGTTTTGGCTTGTGATGGTGACCTTTCTATCATTGTGTCAATTATATATACAAAGAAGTGTCTCAGAGTGTGGCATACTGAGCCTTGGCTGTTAAAAATTGAATATCATCTTTGTGAATCTTGGGTAGACTATGGGATGTAGCTTGCTGTAGCATTGAAACAACTGCCTGTATGTCATAGACTGGAAATGATCCTTGTTCTTGATTAGGATCTGCAACAGCTGTCATTCTGTTTTCAATGTAAGATATTTCTTTAGCTACCACTTCTAATGAGATCTTCCAGTTTCTTGGTATATTCTAGTCTATCACTACAGTTACATTGCCTTTGTCAGTGTGAATGTTCTCATTTCTCTGTAGGGTCTTGATTGCCAATCCCTCCTCTTTTGTGATGTTTGATTTTGGTGGCTGTCTCACTTTTCTATCTTAGCACATCTGCCTGAACCAGAGTGGTGTTCAAGGCTATTTCCTTGATTCGGGCAATGATGTCCAAGTATGGTATCTGCTTATTATTTTATTAACTATCTTGTAAATTATTAATTTTAGAAAATCTAGATAAAAATATATATATGTTTTTTACATGTTACACCCAGCCATGTAAATTCATGAAATTGTAAGACATTTTGTTTTGAAAATTTGTTTTCATTAGCTGAATTCAGAATCCTTTGGAAAATATAAAAACATCTATTATTTTTTCAAACTGTTCGCTATTTTTCTGAAAATATGCTCTGAATAATAAAACAAAATATGCAATAAAACTATGAAATTATTTAATTAGATAAGCTTTTAAAATCTATATATATTATGGCATTTTAGTCTGAAGAAAGAAAGTTTTAATGAATAATGAATTTTTACAAGAATTTTTTTTTCATTTTTTCTTTTGTAATTATAATAATTTAAAAAATTTAAAAATCCTACAAAGCCTTGTTGCGTTTAGCTTATTAAGTTTCATTTGTCCTTGTAATTCCAGTTATAACTTTTATGAGTTCTGAATCCTCGTCACCACTGTTACATGCCATTTTCTAGCAGTTAGGCACTTGTGATGCCTGGAAGAAATACTCTGTAGACTGACCTCTAAGAGAATTTTGCAGACTTGCTAATGTTCTTTACTTAAGCATCTAGAGTAAAATTTTGCTTAGGTACTAGACTTTAAGAAATATTCTGAAGACTGACTTCCAACAGAATTTTTTAGTTTTGCTAGTTCTTTATTTAAGCATCTAGACTGGTCCATTTAATCAATGGGGGATGGGGTTGTTATTTACTCCACAACAAAACATTTGACTAATTCTTTTTTTTCTATATTGTCATGACATTTTCATAAAGATATTAAAGAGATTTTCAGTGGTTTTCCTTCTCCATGCATAATAAAAGTCATAATGAATGTGGGTCGGCAATTAAACGAAAACATGAGACATGGATATTCATTTATATTTTATTCCCATTAATATTTTTATTATTTTATGTGCGTTGTGGCGCAGTGGATATCGGCTCGGAACAAGAAATCGGGGAACCGAGTTCGAATTCCAGTTCAATTCCTTGCATTCACTTACGCGCAAATACCCTTGGGAAAGGTATTAATCCGTCTCTTCCCTCCAGTTATGGGTTAAATAACAGGACAGATTGGGTTCTATAGCCTTGGTCGGCAACCAGTCTACCGCAGAAAGCAATGGCAACCTACTGCGGGATAATCTTCTGCCCGGTCAGTCATGTCTCTTTCGAGACATGATCACCCAAGCGTGTATCGCGCATGGCACTTAACTGACTGACTGTGGTATGCAGCCCTTGTTTTCATCCCACATCCTAAGTCTGACGTTCTGACCAGACATCCTCTGTATGCGGTGTGTGAGTAGCTGCCCAAATCATCTCTGGGGTTGTTGTTTGAATATCAAGCATTCTTTTTCTTTTGCCTGCTATACTAAATGCATGTGTGAGATCACATCTTTCTGCTCTTCACTTAGTGACTCTAACCATAAATCACTGCACCTGATGTGAAATTTTTTCATCCCACTGACCAGACGTCCTCTGTATGCAGTCTGTGAGTAGCTGCCTAAATAATCTCTGGGGCTGTCGTTTTGATAGCAAACATTTTTGATCTCTTACCTGCTATACTAAATGCATGTGTGAGATCACATCATTCTGCTCTGCACTAAGTGAATTTAATATCTGTAAACCACTGCAGCTGATGTGAAATTTGGAGTGCACCATGCATCTGGCATTAATACACTCCAGATCAAAGATTTAAGACCACTTTAAAATCTTTAAAAAGAAATTTTTTTTTACAGATAGATTTTAAACTCCTACCACTTAAGGTTACCAATACTACAATCTAAAAGGTTATGGAAACAAAAAGCTACATTCCAAACATTTTATTTAGAAATTTACATTTTTATAAAATGAGGTGATTTACACATGATCAAAATTATAAGACCATGGGTATAAATTGTTAGATCTCTGGTAATTCCAATATTTCTAGTTCAGTTAGAGATTAGCAACCACTGCATAAAGGTGTTACCATGCCTAAAGCAAGCAAACTTAGCAAAGTTGAGCGTTCTCGAATTCTAGAATTCCATAAGCAAGGTTTGTCACAGTGGGCAATTGCAGCTAAGATAAATTGCAGTAAAACTGTGATTTGCAATTTTCTAAAGAACAGTGAGAATTATGGAAAAGCAAAATCCTCTGGTAGGCCCCCCAAAATTTCTCCTGCATTGAGTAAGAGAATAAGACGGGTTGTTATGAAAGAGGGGGAACTTTCTGCTAGTCAAATTAAGGCAGTCACAGATGCTGATTGCAGTCCCGTAACCATCAGACGACACTTACGACAAAAAGGCATGGTAAATAAAAAGCAAACAAATTCCTTGGCTGCTTCCATATCACAAGGTAGACCACTTAAAGTTTGGTTGTGAATACCAAACATGGGATGTTGAGAAGTGGAAGAAAGTCCTGTTTTCTGATGAGAAAAAAAATTCAATCTAGATGGTCCTGATGGCTTCCAACAATATTGGCATAACAAAAACATGCCTCCAGAAATTTTCTCCACAAGTCATAGTAGTGGAGGGTCCCTAATGGTATAGAGTGCTTTTTCTTACAGAGGGATGATGGAGCTCCAGGTGGTGCAGGGTTGTCAAACAGCAGCTGGTCATGTTAGCATGCTACAGAAAGCATCTTTGATGATGGAGGGCCATCGTCTGTGTGTGGATGAATGGTTATTCCAACAGAATAATGCTGCAATCCATGCTGCAAGATGGACCTTGACCTTTCTTCAAGAAAATGGTGTCCATCTCTTGGGACATCCTGCATGCTCACCAGACTTGAACCCAATTGAAAATGTTTGAGGATGGATGACAAGAGATGTTTATTGAAATGGTAAACAATATTCAACAAAAAATGAACTTCGTAAAGCCATCTTCAGAAGCTGGAGCAACACCCCCGCACCTTAATGGAAATGTTTATTTCTAGCATGCCTGACAGAATTTTTGAAGTCATCAAAAGCAGTGGATGTAGAACTCATTATTAAATTTGGTTGTTGAATGTTTTCATACATTTTTCTTACACTTTTTGTACAATTTCATAGAATTTTTGTTTCTCGTCTTATAATTTTGATCATGTGTAAATTGCCTCATTTTATAAAAATGTTAATTTCTAAATAAAATTTTTGGAATATAGCTTTTTGTTTTCATAACCTTTTAGATTGTAGTATTGGTAACCTTAAGTGAGAGGAGTTTAAAATCTATCCGTAAAAAAAAATATTTCTTTTTAAAGATTTTTAAGTATTCTTAAAATTTTGATCAGGAGTGTACGTTTTTGAAGTTAAAGTTGTTTTTTTTTTTTTCTAGTTTAGAGCCCAGCTTGCTAATTTTGTTTTTCTGCTCCATTGCCTATTCCAACGCTCACACGATACATGATTTAATAATAAGTGGGTGGCAAATCTGCTTTAGACAAAATAAGATTAAATCCATTTTCTCATTTTATTTGCTGAGAATTTATATTTTTCTTTGGATTTTTGTCTGAATAAAACGTATAATGAGTCTGATTTAAACACTAATTTATAATTATTTCTGCCTTTATTTCTTTCTGTCCAACTGTCTAGCTGATTGCAAATCCCTTTAAATTAACAAATGACGTAGTTTTGTATGATCAGCATATAATGTAATGTCATATTATAATTTTGGGTTTAGATTTTAGAAAATACTTAAAAAGGAAGTTTTTATAACCTGTTTTATAACAATATGTCTATTTTCTTAATCCAATACTCAGTTAAAATATTTTTTTTCAGTTTCCATTTGTGAGACAACCTGGAACACATTGAATACTTATGAGAAGAAAAGTATTCTTACACTGTGAAATTCATGGATTGGTAGTTAATTTTAGATCTACACAGGAGAGATATAAAATGCAAAGAGGCTAAACCATTTCGTTTGAAGTCTGTGGTGTTACATTTTGCATGAATTCAAAGTTCAAAACAGTCATGAAAGCTGACACTGGAGTGAAGAGTTTCCACTGTGAAAGCTGTGGATATACATGTTCCAAAAAATCTAAACTCAAACAACACATATATACACACACTGGAGAGAAACCTTTCCACTGTGAAATCTGTGGATTTACATGTTCCCAACAATCTTCCCTCAAACAACACATATATACTCACACTGGAGAGAAACCTTTCCACTGTAAAATCTGTGGATTTAAGTTTTCCCATATTTCATCTCTCAAAAAGCATATGTTCACACACACTGGAGAGAAGCCATTCCATTGTGAAATCTGTGATTTTAAGTGTTCACAAATTTCATCTCTCAATAATCACATGGTAACTCACACACGAGAGAAAAGTTTCTACTGTGAAATCTGTGGATCTAACTTTTCTCAGAATTCACATCTCAAGCGGCACATGTATACACACACCGGTGAGAAACGTTTCCACTGTAAAATCTGTGGATTTAAGTTTTCTCTAAATTCAAATCTTAAGCGGCACATGTATACACACACGGGAGAGAAGCGTTTCCACTGTGAAATTTGTGGATTTAGATCTACCGAAAATTCTGGTCTGAAACAACATATGCTAACACACACTGGAGAGAAACGATTCAACTGTGAAATCTGTGAACGCAAGTTTTCTCAAAATTCACATCTCAGACAACACATGTTAACACACACTGGAGAAAAACCATTCCATTGTGAACTTTGTGGATATAAGTGTTCTCAAAATTCATCTCTCAAGAAGCACATGTTTACACACACTGGAGAGAAAAATTGTCACTGTGAAATTTGTGGATGCAAGTTTTCTGTTGATTCAACTCTAAAACAGCATATGTTAATACACACTGGAGAAAAACCTTTCCAGTGTGACATGTGCGGATCTAAGTTTACGGCAAATTCCAGTCTTAAAAGGCACATGTCTATACACGCTCGAGGGAAATGTTTAAAATGTAAAATCTGTGGAATTGGATTTGACTTGAAATCATCATTAAAAAAACACATATTATCAAACCATGGAGAAAAAAATTTTCACTGTGAAATCTGCGGATTTAAATTTTCTCGGCATTCGAATCTGAAACGACATATGCGAACACACACTGGTGAGAAATCATTCAACTGTGAAATTTGTGGATTTATATTTTCCAAAATCTCATTTCTAAAAAAACACATAATAACACATACTGGAGTGAAACATTAAACTTTTTTTTTTCAATCTTCAACACCACAAACACATGTTGACACACTAGTGATTTGTCTTTCATGAAATTTTGTGATTGAATTTTCTCCCCATTTCACTAAAATCTCAAGTAGAACAACCAGAAGGTTATCATATGACAAGATAAAACATGAAAACCTTGTACGATAATTAAAATATCATTATATGGATTTAAACAAATATTGAAATATCGCATGACTCACATATTAATCTAGCCAGGATATGTCACTCTTAGTAGACTCATTATTTAGATAAAAAAAATATTTCAAATAAAAAGATCATTATGGTTGATGATATCATGATTGCTACAAATTGTAATTCTCTATTAGGTATACAAGTCATATTTTTAAAATATCAATCTAAACAAGCTAATCATACTATATAGAAAAAGATTTCAAGCAAATTTGTAATAAATAGGATGTACGTTGTGGTGCAGTGGATATCAGCTCGGAATAAGAAATCGGCGAGCCGAGTTTGAATTCCAGTTGAATTCATTACATTCACTTACGCGCAAATACCCTTGGGAAAGTTATTAATCCATCTATTCCTTCCAGTTATGGGTTAAATAACAGAACAGATTGGGTTCTATAGCCTTGGCTGGCAACCAGTCTACTGCAGAAAGCAATGGCAACCTACTGCGGGATAAGCTTCTGCCCAGTCAGTCATGTCTTTCGAGACATGATCACCCAAGCATGTATCACATATGGCACTTAACTGACTGACTGTAATAAATAATTGTAAATTCCAATCTATTCTTTGTAAGATGAAAGTAATACTGAAGTAGAAGGCAAAAAATATTCTTCTTCTATGTGCCCTGTCCTTTCAGGACGTAGGTGATCATGGCTTTCCACGTCTCCCTATCTCTGGTGGCTCTTAATATGTTTTCTCCTGTTACTCCATGCAAACCCCGTTCCATCATCCACCTGATCAGGCCCTTCAAATATGTTATCCGCTGTTCTCCTCTGTCCCTTTTTCCTTCTATCTAGCCTGTCAGTATCAAGTTTTCCAAGCCCTCCTTCCTCATTGCATGTCCCAGGAACTTCAGTTGTCTCTTCCTGATGCTCACTATTATTTTTCTTTTCAATGCCATTTTTTTCAAAACCTCGTCATTGCTCACATGTTCGGTTCATGATATCTGCAGCATCCTTCTGTAGAACCACATTTCCACTGGTTCAAGTTTTTTTCTCATTTTTGATGATATTGTCCAGTATTCACTGCTGTATCAAATAACTGACATCACATAGCAATCTAGCACTTTCTTCTTTGTTTCTAGGGAAATTTACTCAGCTTCTGGGACGTGTCCTTCGCCATACCAATTCACCTTCGGATCTCTGTGTCACACTTTCCATCTCCTGTTAGAACACTTCCTAGATATTTAAATTTTTGTACTTGCTTGATTCTAGTATCCCCTACCTGTATTTGGCATTTTCGGTTGTTCTTTTTGCTGATGACAATGCATTCAGTTTTCTTGCTGTTTATTTGTAGTCCCTTTTTGTCACTGAGAAATATTTGGTAGCCTTCAACTTGTGACAAAATGATTTCAATATTCAGCAAAAACTGAATCTGGATTACATGATACAAGTCAAACAAGTTGTCTGTTATTTAAATGACACAACCAAACATTGTTTACTATTTAATGATGCTGATTTCTTTTCTTTTAAAATTAATAAAAAATTTTATACTCTAAGTCAGGTACCTTCACTAATTTGCTGAATTTGCTGAAAAACAGCATAGCAGAAGGAAAAGAGGCTCCAAACTTAATAGGAACAAAGTTTTTGCATTAAAATATTTGTTATTATTAAGAGGAAAGATCAAATTATTTTGAATTATTTTTTAAAACTTTTTAATTCTTTTTAACATGTACAAAATTTTGGCAAAAATATCTTGTTTTGATTATCGTCAGCTGGTAACTAAATCATTAACAGAGTTTACATTGGATAATGTAATATTATGCAACTCATATGTTTCTGGTGAAAAACACATTAATTTGGAAATCCTTGCAAAAATCAAATAATTGTCAGATTTTAATGAAACTTTCAGGACTTACACACAAACAAATGAAATTATTTTTGAAATTATTATTTTTAAAAAATCTTGGTAAAAATATTTTTTTACATCTGTTACCTCCCCTCCAAATAAATTCATGAAATTTCAAGAAATTAAATTTTGTATTAAAAATTTGTTTTATTAGTTAAATGCAGGACTTCATGTATTTTTTCCAAACAGTTGGCCTTTTTCAAAAATCTGTTATGAATAGTAAAATAAAAAATGCAATAAAAATATGACATTTAATTAGATAAACATTTAATTGCTTTTACAAATAATATATATGAAGGACTTCATAGTCTGAAGAAAATTTTTTATGAATAATGAAATTTACAAGAATTGTTTTCATTTTTCTTTTTTTAGTTGTAATAATTTATATAGTTTCAAAAATATTTTCAAAATTCTTGAAAGTTTTTTCAAGGTTAGTTCATTAAGTTATTAAATGAAACTATATATCAGTCAGTTAAGTGCCACATGTGATACACGCTTGGGTGATCATGTTTCAAAAGAGACATGATGGACTGGGCAGATGATTTTCTGGTAGTAGGTTGCCATTACTTTCTGTGGTAAACTGGTTGCCAGCCAAGGCTATAGTGCTCAATCTGTCCTGCTATATAATGCGTAGCTGCAGCAAGAAGTAACAGTTTCATACCTTTCCCAAGGGAAATGCAACGAATTCAACTGGAATTTGAACTCTGCTCTCTAATTTCTCATTCGTAGCTGATATCTACTGCACCACAACACAAATCCAAGACAATATATACTAACCAAAAAACAAAAGCTGAAGTTATTTTCTATTCTTCGCAATACCGTTCATATAAAAAAAAACGTAGCATCAAGTGGCAAATTCCGGTGTTGTATTTGCTTGGAATTCTGCATGTACTTTTAGACACCTGCGTGAATGAATATAGTTACTTGTAATGTGTTTGGCAATATCATCTTAAGAAAAATTTTATCCTTTTGCACTCTTTTCACCTGTGACACTATTTAGCTGCAGATAATTAATAATAAATTTTATTACTTCAATATACAGAGAGGTATACTGATACACATCTCATGATAAGAGTTAACCAGTATAAAAATATTCCCAGGGATTGAAATTCCATTACAAGTCAGATGTCTAGCCGGGAACAAATCTAATTTAGGTGTTGACAGTTTGGCTGATGAAAGAGGCCATAAAAAAAACAAAAACAAATGAGTGAATGAAAAATGAATCAATGAAAATTCAGGTGTTCAAAACCATGCGAAGAGAATTTAGCTGGTAAAATTTATTTTACCTAAAACAACTCACCAGTGTTGAATGATTCACCTGAGAAAGCCAAATTATTGTATACTGCATGAGAAATAATAGTCGTTTCTTTAAAGTGATAAGAGAGAAAGTGAGAGGACCTGCTTGCAACTATCATCTGAGAGCGAGGAAGACAACCAAGGTAGAAATATAATTTACCAACTCTCCTGCACAAGTTCAGGGATGATACCAATAAAAGTTGTGGCAGAGTGCAGTGGTCACCCTTAAGTTATTAATAATTACAGTAATATAGAATTTTGTTTACAGATGAGAAAATAATTTGTGCCCTGAGAATCTGTGCTTTGTCAGAATAATTAATAGAAATTGCCAACACAATAGTGTTTATATATGACTTTGAAAAAAAAATAGATAAAAAGTAAATTGTTTATTTTAGGGAGATCTGAAATTGTACTGAAATTTTGTACTGAAATTGTACTTATGTCATGGAGGGGGTTGATGTGGTCGAGCTAAGGGGTGAAGTCAGTAATCAGGTTGGATTCTAAGATCAGCTACTTCTATTTAAGTGCATGTTTGTGTGAGTACAGACAGAAGCTCTGAGAGAGTCGACGAGATGAGACAAGTCAATGAGACAAGATGTGACAAGTTGAGAGACAATCGATGAGACGAGTAGCGAAGCACCAAGAGAGAGAGTCGACAAGGAGCTCAGACAGGTTGATGAGATAAGATAGAGTTGACAAGATGAGATGAGTCAATGAGACAAGATGAAACAAATTGAGAGAAGCACTGAGAGTCAACAAGGAGCTCAGACAGGTTGACGAGATGAGAAGAAAGAGTTGACGAGACAAGAAGTGTGAGAGAGAAGAATTGAGGCTTGATTGTCTTCAAATGCAGTTGAACTGAGTTAAGAGACATCAGAGATTGAAAGGAAGTGTTTGCTGCGTGTATTACTGAAGGCAAAGAAGTGAAATACCACCACTAACATCGAAATACCGCTACTTCTACTACTACTAATACTATTACTACTACCAAGAGCAGGACCATTGAATGTTGTAAAAGTTGTGCTAAAAACAGACCAAAAGGAGTTAAACGAAGGCCACATCTTTTCCGAAATTATTCAAAGTATTTGTTTTATTTGTTTATTGTTCATATATAAAAGACATTCAACTTTGTGCAACTAGAATTGTTTTCTTTTTTGTGTGTTTGTTTTTTTATATATATAAAAAAAATTTTTGTCCTTCCAAAATCATATTGATTTGGTTATATTTATTTTTCTGTTAACCCAATTCTCACCTGATGGACATGCAGGTGGACCGATGGGAAGCTTCTGGGTTTCTACAATCTGATGACCACTCTCCAGGATAAAAAAAATCACAATATCACTCGAGGGTGGCATCAAATTGACATTGGGAACCAGAGACTTGTGTCTAACATGTAATACTGTTGGCCTGGTATGGTGGAGTGTGTCGGTCTAGTAGGACGGGTATAGGGGTGTTACAAAGTAGATACAAAAAGAAACACAGGGAGAGATCAGAGATTTGAGCAGTGAGGATGGACAGAAATTGATTGAACAAGACTAATGTAACTCCAACACACCAGCCTTGAGCCAGACTTAAGAAATCGCCAAATATCAATTGAACAAACTCTGTTAACTATACTTCAGCCAAGTGATGTGTTGTGTCAGATTTGGGGACAGTTTGGATTGATAACCTTGCATGTATACTACTAACAAGAAAATTGTATAATATAATTGTGATAAATCATAATATTTTTTTATTATTCATCATTCTTCTTTAAGTAATTAATCGCTTTTTATTATTACTGTACACCTTCACTCTGTTCAGATTGAGCCGAGGCAGGATATTGATGACAAATCTCGGTCTGTCTGCGATCAATTAATCACAACGCAGGGGCTGAACAGACCGAAAGCTAAAGAAATGAAATCATTGATCAACCATAGTGGTCAACATTTTGGATCAAACCAACGAGAGAAAAAGAAGCTATTTGTGGTTTTTGATGAACATAGGCTGATAGGAAGAGAGCATTACACATTGGCAATTCCTGGTATGATATTTGCTTGGAATTCTGGGTGAATGTATATAGTCACTTGTAATGTGTTATGCAATAAAAAAACATGCAAATAATTATCCCTTTACAGTTTTTTCATTAATCAAGTATATGAGAGAAAAGAAAGAGTGGGAAATTTTCTGGTAGTTTGACAAAGATTTTATGTTTGTTTAGAGGCTTAACGACCTATCAATCCTTATGGGATCATTTAAGGTCATAAACAATGATTTTTGGGTAAGGTTATTTTTATTTTACAACATTTTTCTTTTCGAGTATCAAGACTCATTGGGATTTCTTTTTTTTAAGAGCAGGGTCCCCATGTCCTACCCTTGTTATTTAACCCATAACTGGAGGGAATGGACGGATTAATACCTTTCCCAAGTGTACCAGTGCTTAAGTGAATGCAGGGTATTCAACTGGAATTCGAACTCGGCTCACTGATTTCTCTTTCTGAGCCGATATCCACTGCACCACAATGCACATCCGTCACTATATGCTTACAGCACCTGGTATTCCCAAGTGGTCACCCATCTAAGTACTGACCAAGCCCAACGTTGCTTAACTTCGGTGATCGAGCGAGATCTGGTGTATTCAACGTGATAGGCCGTAAGCCTAGTTTGACAAAAAAATGGTGAAGGTATTTTCTATCTTTTTCAACAGCATTATATGAAGGTTCAAGTGCAATTTGAACTCTGAACTTTCAACATTATACCATCACACCTCTCTGTAGGTAGTATATATATTTTTTTTTTAATTGTTTCATTGCAAGTTGGTAATGTCACTGATGTGCAGACGGCTACATAAGAGTAAAAAGATTAGATAGGAGGAGAGTAAAGAGAAAGACGAACCAGTTAGAAAGGAGCAAGAGAAGGATGGGAATACAGGTGTAATGACAATTTCAAATTTAGAGAGAAAGGAAAAGATACAGGGTGATGTAGAAAGATGTCTAGTGGTTAAGAGATGGATATTGACATTGCATTTAAATTCCTGGAGATTGTAGCTGTCAGGAAAGCAAGAATATGGAAGCAAGTTCCACAGGCGAGAAAAGAAGCTGATGGAGTAGAATTGTCGTCTGCATTTGGTTGATCTAACTGTGAATGGATGGGACTTTGTTGCCAGTTTGGTTGTACAAGTAAACACCTGTGGCAGTGGAACCAGTGACTTAAGTTCATCTACACGCATGCAAGTATTGGACACAAATTTTATAAACCTGTTTATTTTATTGCTGCTAATCCAGTCTTTCTCAACCGAGGTTTCCCAGAACCATAAAGTTCCACAAAACAAGTCAACGTACTTTTGGAATTTTATATAATCTCATAAACGTAATATTACTAAACACGCACAATATATTCTTGGTAATTGTAACAATTATTGGGAATATATTTAGTGATGTCTGTAAGATGCCAGTGTATACATTTAGGTACGAGGGTCATTCAATAAATATATATTTCAAATTGTTGGTTGTTTATAACCAAGTTTCGTTAATCTTCGTTAATTTCCATTATATATATATATATATGAAAGTGAACATTGAAGTCAACATTGAGAGGTGACAGTCTGTTGCCTCTTAGTGTTGACTTCAACATTCACTTTTATAGCTACATACATTTTATCTCTGATATTGAGCACTTTATTTTATAAAAGTAGCACACCTTGAAACTATATTTCTTTATAAATATACATATATGCATTACTCTTCATCAGTGAATTGATTTCTTTCAGTGACTAGTTTGTGTATACACCACTTATATAATAACATGATAAAACTTTCCTTCTCTGGTTCCATGCACCTATGGCTTAGGGGTTAGCGACTCTGACTGACACCAAATTAGTCGAGTTTCAATCTGGGCCGGAGGCAAGTGAATGTCTAGTGACACTGATAAGCCGTGATACAGCAAAACAGGCTTGTATATGGATGACGAATATATATATATACATACACACACACACATACACAAACAGTGTTTCTCAACCGAGTTTTCCCAGAATCGTAAGGTTGCACAAGAGCAAGTGAGACAAGTTAATGTACTTTTGACATTTTATATAATCTCAGAAACGTAATTATTACTAAAAACACACAATATATTCTTGGTAATTGTAATCTTGTAATGTACACATCATCCCATCTAACCTATTATTAAAAACTATAACAAACATTGGGAATATACAGTAGCGGCCATAATATAAGGAATGGGAACAACAAACACATAAATATGTGTATTACTTAAAAAGTAATGCATAAATATTATACAAAGTTACAATAATAGTTTTTTTTTTAAATAAACATTAAATGGAACAAAGCAGAAGATTATCCCACAGTAGGTTACCATTGCTTTCTGCTGTAGACTGGTTGCCAACCAAGGCTATAGAACACAATCTGTCCTATTATTTAACTCATAACTGGAGGGAAGATCATGATTAATACCTTCCCAAGGGTATTTGTGCGTAAGGAATTCAACTAGAATTCGAACTCGGCTTGTAGTGGATAAGAAATTAATTAAAATCAACATTCTTCTTCACTTTTACAAAAAGTCACCATGACGTGTGAAATCCTGGTTTTCCCAAATAAAAAAAGGATTGACCATCTGCTTAAGTCAAAACCAAATTTCGCAAGTAAGTGTTAAAATGATTTTTGATGAATGGGAGCAACTTGCAAGACCAAAAGGATTTCGCGAGTAAGTGCGAAAATATCTCGTTTACAATAAAAGGACTTCATCAACATCAGTCAAATCAGTCAGATGGAAGCAGCAAGAAAGACAACACTAAAATGTAACTTTCAACTCCAAGCAACTCGGACATTGTCCTCTTTCTCCTTATCTATTTCAACAATTACTACTAGAACATTTTGTACGAACTCTTGATACCCTTAACTTTCTCATCAAACATTAACTTCTACGAATTCTTGTTAGTCCTCTTTTAATAAATTTCTAACTCTCTGATGAAGTATTATAAATGAACATTATGAATTTTATTTAGCATTATCATAAAATTTTTAAAATTTTAAAGTTTGATTTTAGAATATTTTGTTACAATGAAAACTCCCTGATGAATAATGAATAAATTTCTGATGAAGTATTATAAACAAACAGGTTAGCATTATCATAAAATTTAAAAAAAGAAGTATTAATTTTTCCTTAAACCAGTTATTCAAAAATATATACTTTGATATCTACCATGTGACCTACAATGAAAATGATATCAGAAAAATATGGTACCAAATTTTGTTTTTTTGCAGGGATTCCTTGAGACACGTAATTTATTTTAAAGTTTATGCAAAGGTAAAAAGCCTGAGAAACACTGTACTAATTGAAAAGGGAGATGTTTCAAGAAAAACTGTTACATATTTAGTCTTTCATACAAAAGAAATAATCTAAAAATTGTGAAAATAAAGAAATAAAACTCTAATTATATTTCTCATGCGAAAATGCCTTGAAACTAATTTTTTCAATTACACAATGGTATCTTAACTTGATAAAAAATGTTTTTATCATCAGGAAATAGAAGGAAATATTGCATGTAACATTTTTTCTATATAAGTCTGTTTTTTATCATAATTGATGTTACCTGTAATGATATATTGGTAAACATAGCTGAAAAGAAATGTGTGGGAAGCTTTGGCCTTTTTTTTTTAGTCTATGACAAGCAAGAAAGATATTTAGCAGTAGACTCCAATGTTCCACACTTAGGACAACCATATTTGAGAGTGGATGAATAAATAGTCATATCTCCCATTCCAACCTCTTTATTAACAGCTGACCCGTTTTTATCAGTTGTTTCATGTTGTGTCCTGATATAGCACTTCATTAATGAGATATCAGACTTATCATCTGATTTTTCATCTTGGTGCTGACAGTTGCACCCTGGAAAATCAGCATGTTCTACCTTGAATTCACTGTCTGAATTGCTGGATTCCTCTGAAGCAGCCAATATTATTCTCAGTAATGGCCTCTCTAAAATGGGAATTTCCCATTTCTCAATAGATGTCATCTGAAGATTCTTGGCTTGTGTCTTAGTGACTGAATCTGATAACTGATCTCTAATTCTATAAGAGACAGGGCCAGTCTTTTCAACTAGCATATAATACAGCTGCCAGGACGTGTCCAACTTCATTTTCCCATGGTGGTTCTTATAGTAAACCAAATCACCAACCTTAAACTTTAAGTCCTTTCTCTTATTACTGGGATCTATTGCAGCTTTTTTATGATGTTTCTAACTGAAGTGAAACTATGATGCATTTCTTGTTAGGTGATTTTGTGATGTTCATCACCATAATATATGGAACGAGGCCTCGGTATATTATTCTAAAGCCAAAATATCACCATAATTGTAGAGCAAATAATACACTTTTTTTTCCTCCGAATTCTGAAATCAAATGATTATTTTATGTCATTACTTCCAGTGGATGAACTTGGCTGTTTGCTATGAAGAAAGTACAAAGCAAAAGAAAACAGAATCCGACATAAAAAAGAAAATAGAAAAATGAAAAATTTCTGATGTTAAAAATCAAATTTATTAAATGACTTGGAAAATAATAATAATAATAATAATAATAAAACAGAATAGAAAATTTGCCAAACAACCATACACAAGTTTTTCCATTGTGTGCTTAACTCTTAGTAAGATAAAAAGTTCTAATTACAGTCCTGTTGGGCTTGTGAGTTACCCCACATAGTTTTGCAAAGAAGCCATAAATTGTGCTGTCAAGCAAATCTAAATCTAAACTTATTTATAAATGGAACTTTGTCTGTGTGTGTAGTGCGCCCATTACCTATAGACTCTGAAACGGCTGAACCGATTTTCTTGAGAATTTACACAGTTGTGCTGTAAGCGTCTGTGAGTGTTCTTAGCTAGGTTTTGTGTCGAGGTATCCCCGATAAATATCGAAAATCGATAATCAAAAAAATCAGGTTATAGAAGGAGTGGTCCGATTTTAATCAAATTTGATACACTCATAGACAAAGACATAAGAAACAATATTCAGAAGTTTCAAGGTTGCAGTTCTTACAATAGTGCAGAAAATCCATTATATATATAAAAGGCAAGATGTTTGTGTATGTGTGTCTGTTTATCTGCCTGTATGTCTGTATTTTTTCAGCCCTTTTATTTTAGTTTTTGCTTCGGGTTTGGCTCTAAGTTGGTAAAATTGTAGTTTTTAGTCTCAGCCATGATTCCATTTACTCAGAGGACATATTTAGCCTTCAAAGTTCAGTTTATGATGAAAACAAATTATTTGATATCGATACCAGGAAATCAAAATTTGACTTCCATCCATTCATTTTTCTTTGAGTCTACGGTTTCGCTTTAACTGGAAACAGCTATTGCTTTTTAGTCTTTCGTGACACCGTCCAAAGTGTCTGAGCTCCAGGACCATGGATTAGTTTCAAAGATTTCATTACACCCGAGCAATGCCGGACTATACTGCGTCCTCTATAATAATTTTCATTTATTTTACATGAATTTGTGCCTTGCGTATAAAAAGTCATATTGAAGCCACTTTTTGACTTCATCATAGCATTTTTTTTTAAAAGTTGTCAAAAAAAAAATCTGATGTAAAAGAACCAATTTGTTCCTTGCTTTGGCTAGAAACAATATAACAAATCAGTATTGTATGACATTTTTTTCCTATAGATTTTATTTTAGATGAATTTCATTATATTATATGCATTATTATTTGACCAGAGAAGCTGGCATTTTGTTTTTAGGTTCAATCCCTGGGTCTGGTAGTCACGTATCTTGGTAGTGCTGAAAAGTCACATAAATATAAGCAAATTTTATAACCAGAATTTCACAGTGAAAATTCTATTTCATTTCTTTAAAAATCATAATAGTTTTCACAAAAAAGAATTCAGAATGTAATAGCTTTGATATAAGTATTGGGTAATTATTTTACAAAAAGGGCAAAATATATAGTGTTGAGATGAGAATATAGTAAATAATTAACTCATAAAATTTGACAATGAACAGATCACTTGACCGTATGTAATTGTATTATTGTTATTTCATTTAAATGAAAAATATCACTCAAGAGATTTCAGTGGAATGGTTTCTTGCCAGTGTGATTTTATCATGTGCCTCTTTAGAGATGAACTGCGTGAAAACTTACATCCACAGATTTCACAGTAGCATTGTTTCTCTCCTGTGTGTGTTGACATGTGTGTTTTGAGATATGAATTTTGGGAAGTTTTAAACCCACAGATTTCACAGCAGAAACTTTTCTCTCCTGTATGTGTCGACATGTGTGTTTTGAGATTTGAATTTCGAGAAGATTTAAATCCGCAGATTTCACAATGGAATCGTTTCTCTCCTGTATGTGTTAACATGTGCCGTTTGATAGATGAATGGTGGGAAAATTTAAATCCACAAATTTCACAGTGGAATGGTGTCTCTCCAGTGTGTGTTAACATGTGTCGTTTGAGAGTGGTATTATGGGAAAATTTAAATCCACAGATTTCACAGTGGAATGGTTTTTCTCCTGTATGTGTTAACATGTGTTGTTTGAGAGATGATTTTCGGGAACACTTAAATTCACAGGTTTCACAGTGGAATGGTTTCTCTCCAGTATGTGTTAATATGTGTCGCCTGAGAGAGGCATTATGGGAACACTTAAATCCACAGATTTCACAGTTGAATGGTTTCTCTCCTGTGTGTATTAGCATATGCTTTTTGAGATCTGAATTTTGGGAGGATTTAAATGCACAGATTTCACAGTGGAAAGGTTTTTCCCCAGTGTGTGTTAACATGTGTGATTTGAGAGATGATTTCCGGGAACACTGAAATCCACAGATTTCACAGTGGAATGGTTTCTCTCCAGTGTGTATTAATGCATGTCTTTTGAGAGATGAATTTCGGGAAGATTTAAATTCACATATTTTACAGTGGAATGGAGTCTCTCCAGTGTGTGTTAAAATGTGTCTTTTGAGACCTGAATTTCGGGAAGATTTAAATTCACATATTTCACAGTTGAAAGTTTTCTGGCCAGTGTGGGTTTTCATGTTTGTTTTTAGAAAATATAACACCACAAATTTTATAGGAAGTGCTTTCACTCTTATGCGTTTTCCGTTAAATATCCTTGCCTAATTACTACAGACTTCACAGTGTAAGAATGCCTTCTTTCTCATGAATATTCACCATCGTTTCCGGTACTCTCAAAGATGTAAACTGAAAAAAGGAAAAATATATTTAAAGTGAGCACTGAAGCAAGAAAACATCCCACATATGGTTATGAGAAAAATGCATTTGAAAGTATTTTATAAAAACTACAACCAAATTTATTTTACTATACATTCATCAAATAAAGATATGTAAATTGTTACTTTGATGGCATCTGTCATCAACTAGACTTTTGAATACAAAAAAATAAATAGTAAAACAGCTAATAAAATCTGATACATTTATTATCATTAAATCATGTATCAGTGGATATGGATGTGTGGGTGTTGGAATGGGCAATGAAAGAGAAAAACAAAATCACTAAGATGAAATGAATTGTACAATGCAATAGGATATATTTTATTCTGACTGGCATGTAAAACTAGAGCAGATCAGGCACCAGATTATTATTAAATCATGTATCAGTGAACATGGATGTGTGGGTGTTGGAATGGGCATAATTTGAGAAAAACAAAACCATGAAGAAGAGTTCTAGGTTAGGAAAAGGATAACTTTGAAATCAGTTGTACAATAGGATATATTTTATTGTGGATGGCATGTGAAACTAGAGCAGATTTGCCAATAGATTATTATTAAATCATGTATCAGTGGACATGGATGTGTGGGTGCTGAAATGGGCAATAGAAGAGACAAATAAAATCAATAAGCTAAGTTCTAGA
Organism: Ascarosepion bandense; assembly: GCA_037127315.1. NCBI lineage: Eukaryota > Metazoa > Mollusca > Cephalopoda > Sepiida > Sepiidae > Ascarosepion > Ascarosepion bandense. Next base: position 65,041 of record JBBBDQ010000836.1, read on the forward strand.
TTAGGGAAAGGACAACTTTGAATTCAAAACCATGTAGAGTATTATTCAAGGCACATGATACACTCAAATATCATGCTTGACCATCAAATGATGTTAGGTGCAGGGGTTAAATTAAAGATAATCACAGCCATTGAATGCAGGACAGAATGAAGTAACCACTCAAAGATAAAAAGAATATTTGAAAGATGAATATACAAACAACAGCCCCACAGATGATCTGGTCAGTCTCTTTCTCTTGCAAACTGCATATCAGACTTGGAGAGAAGGATGAGGACAAGTGCTTCAGAAAACAGATTAGCTGAGAAGTTATGAAATATATTCAATAAAGATTCAAGTCTCGTGTTAACATTTAATAGCAATCATGCTATATCATACAAAATAAAAGACAGACAACTATTCATTGTTCATATAAAATGTAACTGGAAAGCCAGAAGCCAAAATAGAGTCCCAAAAAAGGAACTGTTAACATAGAACTTACAGTTACATTTAGCCATTTCACTTGTAAAATGTGCTAATCTATTACTGCACTTAACTTCATAAAGAAGAAACTATTAGCATAGAACTTACAGTTACATTTAGCCATTTCACTTGTAAAATGTGCTAATCTATTACTGCACTTAACTTCATAAAGAAGAAACTATTAGCATAGAACTTACAGTTACATTTAGCCATTTCACTTGTAAAATGTGCTAATCTATTACTGCATTTAATTTCATAAAGAAGGAACTATTAGCATAGAACTTACAGTTACATTTAGCCATTTCACTTGTAAAATGTGCTAATCTATTACTGCACTTAACTTCATAAAGAAGAAACTATTAGCATAGAACTTACAGTTACATTTAGCCATTTCACTTGTAAAATGTGCTAATCTATTACTGCACTTAACTTCATAAAGAAGAAACTATTAGCATAGAACTTACAGTTACATTTAGCCATTTCACTTGTAAAAAACACAGAAAGGATCCATGACAGTGTTGGCAAAATTAATAAAACTGAGTCACGCTCGGAAGGTTAGCATCAGCCATGCTGATAAAAGGCAAAATAAAATAAGACAAATGCAAGCAGCTTCCTTTTAAAAATGTTAGAATTAGCAAGTCATTTCTTGTTTCAGTTAACAACAGTCATTTTGAAATCTGCTGATGATTTGACTTTGTAATCAAAAACACTTCCTATTTTCAAACAGAATCTAAACTTATTTATAAATGGAATGTTGTCTGTGTGTGTGTGTGTGTGTGTGTCTGTTAGCTATAGACTCCGAAACGGCTGAACCGATTTTCTTGAAAATTTACATGGTTGTACTATAAGTGTCTGCAAGTGTTCTTAGCTAGGTTTTGTGTCGAGTTATGCCCGATAAATATCGAAAATTGATAATTGAAAAAAATCAGGTTATACAAGTGGTCCGATTTTAATCAAATGTGATACACTCCTAGACAAAGACATAAGAAACGATATTCAGAAGTTTTAAGGTTGCAGTTCTTACAATAGTGCAGAAAACTGATAATATATATATATATATATATATATATATATATAAGGCAAGATGTTCGTGTGTTTATCTGCCTGTATGTCTATATTTGTTTTCAGCCATTTTATTTTAGTTTTTGCTTTGGGTTTGGCTCTAAGTAGGTATAATTGTAGTTCTTTGTCTCAGCCATGATACCATTTACTCAGAGGACATATTTAGCCTTCAAAATTCAGTTTATGATGAAAAAAACTTATTTGATATCGATACCAGGAAATCAAAATTTGACTTCCATCCATTCATTTTTCTTTTAGTCTACGGTTTCGCTTTAACTAGAAACAACTACTGCTTTTTAGTCCTTCATGCCAACGTCCAAAGAGTCTGAGCTCCAGGACCATGGATTAGTTTTAAAGCTTTCATTACACTCGAGCAACACCGGGCTATACTGCTAGTTCAATTATAAGACAGATTTGAAAACAGAATCCATTTTAGTTTCTCAACAAAAAAAGAGCAAAAAATTAGAGTTTACAGATGTAATTTATTCCTTGCCCAAAAATACTTCAGGTACAGACAATACAACAAAGCAATTTCAATATTTTCCTTAGTATGAGTTTTTTTTATAAAATTTATATTTGCATTTAGTTTTTACATTTGTTTATACCATTCTTTTTCACTTTGTGGTGAATGAAAATGAATTAATGTCAGAATTTTTTAGATAATGAATTATCTTTCAATACACCCATGGATCTCTAAATTTTTCCCAGTGAAAGTTTTATTTCTTTAAATCTCATAATCGTTTACAAAAAAATGATACATTTTATGACCAAGAAAGGAAAATAAATACATAAAGGAGAATAAACATAAAAATAATGATTTTAATAAATAAAATTTTTTTTTATTATGGACCACATTTTTACAGCATGAAGAATGTAGGCAAGCAATCAATGTTTTAATAAAGCATCTTAACAAAGATCGCCAAATCCTACGGTCATTGCAAAACCATAAACACACAGACACACTTAAACACACACACACACACATGCACATACACAGTACAGGTAACGGCAGCAGTAGCAACAAAAGATGACCATTCGTTGAAAGGCACAGTCCATGAGCATACATGAAATCAAGCTCTCCTACCATTCTGAAGATGAGACTTTGATCTCGAAATATTAATGAATAATAAATAGGTAATACCCAACACCTTTATTTTCCTCTATTTTACTAAACGCATTGTGATAGCCTTCTAAACCTACCCATACATTTTTTAATCAAATTTATAATTATTAAAATTTTGTCTCTTTAAAAAAAGTCAGAGAGATATTTTGTGTATCAGCAAATCCTGTAAAAAAACATTTGGAAATCTTTTAAAATAAAATCCTGTATTAAGAAGATCAAGTAATATTATTATTAAATGAAAACTATTTCTTAATCCTAAAGGTACCTCTACTCATTTATCATACCTAAATTTAAAAGAAATAGAAAAAGTTTTCTTGAAGCTTTAATTTTAGTTTTAATTGAAATATAGATGATTAAGTTTACTATTTCCAGCAAGCAAAATACTCTGGTGTTTTTCAAACAAATTATATTGATTGGAATATAAAAGTTCAAAATACTCTGGTGTTTTTCAAACAGAAATTATATTGATAGAATTTCAAGTTTTTTTATGTTTTCAAAATTCATCATTTTTTGCATCCATTTTGACAGCTTGACAAATTTGCAAACAAAAGTTAATTCTTGGTTTCAAAATTCTTGCAAAACTAAAATATATATGTGACATGTTACTTTTGGAAAATTATCAAATTCAAATTAATCTGATTTACACAAGTATTACTTGTTCATAGCATGAAATTTAGAATAAAATATCTTAATAACATGAGTTTCATCTTTGACATTGATGACAAACAGATTTATTTAGACCTTTTAATGTACACACAAATTACTATACAAAAAAAACTTCAAGTACACAAAAAAATAAAAAATAATTTTAAAAATACAATGATATACTGATTTGTATTAAACTTCTCAATTTTTGATCAGTAAATATAGTCTTCACTTAATAGCTTATTGCCTACAAATCTTTGAAATATCTTAAAAATATTTTTGAAACTTTATAAATTATTAAGATAAAAAAAATGAAAATTCTTTCACATTTTCATTATTATTGAATTGAAATTAAAAGTTTATCTAGTTTAATAATGTCATAGTTTTATTGCATTTTTTATTTTACCATCAAAATGTATTTTCAGAAAAAACGCCAAATGGTTGAAAAAATCAAACAAACGATTTACATTCCCAATGAGTCCTGTAAACTACAAAATTTAATTCCTTGAAATTTAATGAATTTACAAAAAGGTGTAAGAAATGTAATATATATATATATACATATTTTTATTACTATATTTTTTAAAAATAAGACCTTTACCCATAGGGCCTTGATGATCTGCTCTAAGACTAAGTTAGATGACAAACTCAGATTTATTACTACAACTCTCTGTAATGATGCCTATCCATTAGATGTTGTCTAATTAGGAATAAGGTATTGGGATTCAATAAGATTAAACCAGCAACAGTACCAAGATGTCCCATGTACTTGTGCCTTCCTTGGCTGTGTTCTGTTAGTAATAGATTTGCTAAGAAAGTTTTGGGTACTATTCAATAATGTTACTTTGCTGCCAATACTCATGTGGTTTTTTCTTCTAAATCTCTCTTTCTTTCTATACAAAAGGACATTCTACTTCTAAACCATAATAGCTCATTGATTTAAATGTTTGAATGTAGTTGTTGATTGAACTACATAGGGAGAACTACACAAAGACTAGATTCTAGAATCAAACAGCATGTTCCCACAAATATCCAGAAATATTATTCCTAGTCTGATTGGCTGACCAATACATACGAATCTTCTATTGCAGAACACCTTATTGATAACCATAATTATGCCACTGGCATAAGTGTGGACACTAAAGCAAGTCCCACTCAAGTTACCGCCTCAAAGTTTTGGAGGCCATCGACATTCAGTCTTTAAAGCCCTCTCTGTGCAATTAGAGAGAACATATATTTGGCCTTTCCAACTCATATTCATTTAGTTCACCCCCTTCTAGGTCTTCTCCATTTTTTAAAAATCTCTATGTTCTTTATTCATCTCAATTTGGCTCTGTTGGGTGAGGGGTGAAACCGGTTGGCCAGCCTGTTTTTCAAGTTTATTCTTGAATAAAAAATACTATCCAATGCCAATTCTGCTGGAAAAGACCTCTCTTGCTAAAGACAAAGCAGAAACTGCTGCTTATTTATAGTTTCATACGTGCCATGGGGAAATTACCATATCACCTTTCTGCTCAGTATTAACTCTGCAGGATTCTTAATATTTTTTTTCTTTTTGGATTAAAACAAAAAAGTCTGTCATTTTCCTTTTTCTTTTAAAACAGCACTGTTCTGGAGCCACTTGTGGTATTGACATGTCAAAAGTATCATAAATGACATCAATTACTTCTTTCTCTTTAGGAAGATTGCTGTCAGTGTCAAGGATGAGACCCATGTTATTAAAACACTTTATTCTAAATTTCAGCAAATATTTCCTGATTTGATTTGAATTTGAAATATTAATTAAAGGTCCTCAGTTCACTCACAAAAGTGAGTGAACTGAGGACCTTTAATTAATATTTCAATTGTCCATTTCCCAGAAAAATTTATTTTCCCAAAAGATCCATAAAAAAACTCTCTCTCCAGGTTGGTAGTGTTTTGTAGGTACCGTGTTTGTTCATCCAGGTTTGTTTATTTTGGAAGTAGCTTGTTGAACACAGACCTGATTTTATGTGCAAACATTACCTCGGCTGAATAAATAATAAAAATTAAGAACATTACAGTCCGAAGAAAACAAATTTTTCAATTAATAATTAAATTTTAAAAGAACTGTTTTCATTTTTTTGAAATTATAAAATTTATAAAAATTCAAAAATATTTTAAAATACTTGAAAGATTTGTTGTAGTTAGCAAAGATTATATTTACTAACCAAAAATTGAAATGTTTATAGAAATCATTGTGTCTTCCTATTTTTAAAATAATTTTTATTTTTATTTTTTGTATGGTAATTCACTGTTACAGTGTACATTAAAAGGTTGTATGTTACAGGGTTTCTTCATCTTACAGAAAAAAAATTGTATAATTATGTCACTTGTGATTGCCATATCTTATCTCACATCTAGAAGCTGTCAACAACACATTTCAAATATGCGGGACGAGTCGACTTTTCAACTCTTTGATTAAGAAATAGTTTTATTCTAAATTTCATGCTATAAATAAATAATAATTGTTTAAATCAGATTAATTTAACATTAAATTTTCTAATTTTCCATAAACAATAAGTCACAGATATATATTTTATTTTTGTAAGATTTTTAAAAGCAAGAATTAACTTTTATTTACAAATGTGTAGATCGCTCAAAAATGGCCAAAAAATTGAAAAAAAAAATTGAAAAAAATTTAGATTCCGATCACATCACAATATAATTTCTGTTTGAAATACACCACAGAGTATATTTTTCTTACTGGAAATAGTAAATTTAATCATTTATCTTTCAGTTAAAACTAAAATAAAAGTGGTAAATTTTTGTTTTAAATCCCGTCGCTTTCCCCTTCAAATTTATCCAAAATAACATTATCTCTGTGCAAATGCATATACTGAACTCAAATCAACTGTTAGTTATTGAAGAAAATTATCTTTTTTTTTTTTATCTAAATGTTCATAAAAACGGACTGTGTAATGCAATTAATTTTGGCAAATTTTTGCTTGATTTTTCTTCATTTACTGATACTTCCGGCGATGTATTTCTGGGAATTAAAGTAATGCGCTATTGTATTTTTACGTTTATTGCTCTCATCACAGGAAGTACATCGCCGGAAGTTTTAGTAAATTCGACAGAAATTTGCTGCCTACGTAGAATGTCATTCTGCAGTTAATTACATGACTTCGTGTGAGTTACGGGAGAGAAAAAGTGCAAGATATCGTTGTTTTTATGGAACTTTCAAAGCAAAAAAGGTAAATTTCTTCAATAACTAATTGTTGATTTGAGTTCAGCATATACATTTGCACAGAAATAATGCTATTTTTGATAAATTTGAAGGGGGAAAAGCCGTCTAAAACTAAAATTTACCATAAAAGTTTCAAGAAAAGTTTTTTTTAAAAATTCAATTTAAAAGTTACTTTTCGAAAACGAGTGGCGGTACCGAAATTTTCAAAGACAAAATTTTCTCGACATTTCTATGTAAATAAAAGAAAGAAAATAAAAAAATGAAACATTCAGCAGAATTTAAATCTTGCTTGCTTTAAATTATTATTGTTTAAAAAATAATTTAGTTTTATTATCATGGACATTATTTTTTGATGAATAATGAATTTTTGCAAGAATTATTTTGATTTTTAAAAATTAAAAAAAATCATTTTGATGATGACAAAATGCGCTTACCGTTTAAAAAAGCTTATTTATAACTAAAAATCAGGTTTCCTTTTAATTCGCAGTAGAGGCTTTTTATATTTCAAATGAAACTGAAATTTAAATTCAAAGAAGACATTTAAATTATTTCAAATGCTTTTTTTGTTAGTCTTTTTAGGAAATCCGTGACGGTTCATCTAACTTACCTTTTCAGGGCGAATCTAAAAGAATTCTTTTCATAGAAAAACAAACAGGATTAAAGTTTCTCGACTTGATATTTCTTTTTCAACATCGACAATATTTGGCAATCAATAAAACTTAAGATTTCTTAAAGAAATTGCAATTAAAAAAGAATTATTATTAGAAAATAGATCGCATATCATCTCATAACAAAACAAAGGAATTCACAGAAGCGGTACAAATGGAGATTTAGTTCCTTGCTCAAAAGTAGTTCAGGTCAAAACAATAAGTAGATGTTTCTTATTTTTCATTAAGAAAATAATTTTCTTATTCGATAGGCTTTTATAAAACTTTGAGAATGCATTTTATTTTCATAGGACATTAAAAAAATGTACAGAACAGAATTTAATTAAAAACTTGTTAAATTACTTTTTTGTGAATTTAAATTCATTTCTTTTATTTTCTCACTTCACAACATACACCCAATGAGATCATTTTTTAAAAAAAATATTCTGATATTTAAGTGTTATTATATGTTTTATTATTCGGACTGATATGCTGCCATCTATGCAAGACAGAGTAAAACACGGCCAAGATAAAACTAGTCACTTCAGTTCAATCTCTGTGTCTGGTAGTGTTGAAATGTCACGTAGGTGTGTTGTGGAGTTAGGTATTTTCAAATTAAATTTTGATCAGAAGGAATTTTGAATGAACCCACATAAATTATAAAAAAAGATTCTTTTAATAATAACAAAGATTTTACAGATATGAAAATTGAAACATTATAGCGGGTATCTTATTTATTCTTTTTCCGTTAGTAGTGATTCCGTTTTACAATAAAAGTAATGCTTGAAGGGTAGGTCCAACGGAGGTTAAAGCGTTCATGACAAATAATAATGCTGAAAGAGGTAAAAGGCTTAGGAAATTGGGAGCGGAGGCATGTGAGGAATGTGCATTTTTCAGTAAGTTGGTTTGTGTGGAATGTGTAGTGGAAGAAGGGTCCACTTACTAATTTAGATTTATGAGTCGACTCGACGCAACCTTGGTCATATCTTAAAGCAGGATTTAAGAAAGAACAAAAAGGCGAAAGTAACCAGAAAAACAATGTATTGACAAAGGTTACATGGGGTTGAGAGAGCATGCATAAGAAAGTGAAAAGGAAAGAGTCATTCCCCTTCGTCTGTTCGTAGAAACAAAATAAGATGTATGAAGTTTTTACTCTAGCTGAAAGAAAGGTTTGTAACAATTGTTAAGATTATCGTAAAGAGTTCAAAGTTCAAATCCTTGATGAAGAAAGTCAGACAGAAGACAAAGTTCTGTGTCTGTGTGTGCGTTGAGTAGAGAGAGAGAGAAACTTACATGCGAATGTAGTAGTCTGTGGATTTCTACTGACGAAGGTTGGAAAAATTGTGATTTTATGTGTAGAAAGTTATTTGATGTAAAGTCCTGTTTGAATGAAAGTTAATGTGCATAGTGTTAATGTCGGAGAAGAAAAATAAAAGAAATTTGCGCCACTAATTGCTACCCGCAATTAGTGCGCGTGTGTTTGTGTGAATTAGGGAGACATGTCTGCTCTCGCCCCGGGACGAAATCCTCACTCCTGTACCACGTGATGTTTTCCGCTTTTATTAGCATCGTTTTGGCGAGAACAAGTCATCACGTGGACGCTGAATCACCATGCGTGTGTGTGTGTGTGTGTGGGTGTGTGGGTGTCAATGTATCAAACCCCACAAATGTCTTTGAAGAGGTCACTCCTGAGGTCAGTAAGTACTTTTGAGACAGGGAGAAGGAAAGAGGCCAGCATAGTAGCCGCTCGACTTAAGTCAAGGGGAGACACTGGTTACTCTAGCCTGTCAGTCCTTCTGTCTGATGATGCTTTTTGTCTCCGCTTTTTGGATCAGAACAGCTCGTTTCGAATTTCATACTTGTATTTGATTCCGGGCTTCCTATTGGCTGGTAAATAAAATTCGCGTAGGCTCGCGAAACGGAAATTTGATATTTGATTAATTTTTATTTTTCAGCCGGAACATCTGCGCGAACTCGGATGCGCACGACGAGTTTTATTCATTTTCTATTTAGTCGGTATAGAGCCAACATCCGGTTTTTTGCTCGGTCGCTATCACCACAACATATTGGACAAATATTTTAGGAAGAATTTTATTTTATTGCAATGGCAAAAATGGTTCATTAACAAGTTTGATTGTCTAAAGAAGATGTTGAATTATGAATGTAAATTACAAAAGTATGAATCAAGAAATTTAGTCATCAAATGAATGTTCATTTGTTGTTGGTATAATTGTTCAATAATATTCAATTGTTTTTTAACAAATCTTGTAAACGAAGGGTTTAAATATTTAAATATTCTTAAGTTGTAGCTGGTGGCTGAAAATTAAATATTCCCTTTTTTGCTGCAAATAAGCTAAAAGGTCTTGACTCTTGAGTCTTAAGTGTGTGGGGTCTCATACATTGACACCCACACACACACGCATGGTCACGCGGCGTCTACGTGACAGTCGTAGTTCCCGCCAAAAACGAAGCTATAAAAAGGAAAACATCACGTGGGGGAGACCAGTTAGGATTTCGTCCCGGGACAAGACAGACATGCCTCCCTAACTCACAGAAACACACGCGCACTAATTGCGGGTAGCAATTAGTGGCGCAAATATTTTTTTATTCTCTTAATTTTCTTCTCTGACATTAACTTTCATTCAAACAGGACTTTATAACTTCCTACCATAGAATCACAATTTCTCCAACCTTCGTCCGTAGAAATCCACCGACTGCTACATTCGCATGTAAGTTTTTCTCTCTCTACCCAACGCACACACAGACACAGAACTTTGTCTTCTGTCTGACTTTCTACATCCAGGATTTGAACTTTGAACTCTTTACGAAAATCTTAACAATTGTTACAAACCTTTCTTTCAGCTAGAGTAAAACTTCATACATCTTATTTTGTTTCTACGGACAGACGAAGGGGAATGACTTTCCTTTTCACTTTCTATTGCATGCTCTCTCAACCCTATGTAACCTTTTTCAATACATTGTTCTTCCTTAAAATCCTGCCTTAAATCATGACTAAGGTTGCGCCGAGTCGACACGTAAATCTAAATTAGTAAGTGGACGCCACCAGTCCACTACAAGTGTTGTTTCATGCAACATTGATATTGGTGGAAGGATATTCATGTGCAGGTCTGTCTTGAAACTTCGAATGTTGAATTTTGTTAAGATGGCGGAATTACGCTAAACTCATAACACATTTTTTATAGTAAATTTTGAAAACAATCAAGGAAACAAATAACATGTTATAATAACAAATAACAATGCTGAATTTCAACAAATAAATGATGAAGATTAAACCAGTTGCAGGCAATGTCAGAGGTGAAAGAGATTATCTCAGGAATAAGCAATGTTGGAGAAGATTAAAATTGTTGATTTACAAAATTCACAAGCGGGAGTCAAGGTAAAAATGTATAATGTATAAATAAAGTGTTTATAAAGATTATGCCTAAGGTAGATGAGTTGTCGCCACCTAGTCAACTCCCTAAAGACTAAAGAGTGTGTTCATTAGGATCCTCTTTCAGCCGGCATTTCGAAGGGATAAGACGTTGAATTTCGTCGCTGCTGCAAATACCCACAGTTACGCCGTGAAGTGCCGAACTACTCGTAACCAGTCATCATCATCATCTTGCGGCCTTGGCCGAGATTATTTTTATGATTTTGTCAAATAGCTGAATACTTGAATCTTCGCCAGGGCTCCCAAGGGTATTTTGTTTTTTATCGTGACACCAACACTAGATGGGTTGCCTCCAGGTCCCATCCTGTTAACCCATAACTGGTGGGAAGTGACGGATTAATACCTTTCCTAAGGGTACCAGTGCTTAAGTGAATGCAGGGTATTCAACTGGAATTCGAACTCGGCTCACCGATTTCTCTTTCCGAGCCGATATCCACTGCACCACAATGCACATCCGTCACTATACGCTTACAGCACCTGGTATTCCCAAGTGGTCACCCATCTAAGTACTGACCAGGCTCAACGTTGCTTAACTTCGGTGATCGAACGAGAACCGGTGTATTCAACGTGATATGCCGTAACAACAAGCATACACGGACCTTTTCCTCAATCATTTATTTATTTTCTAACACCCATAAAGAATGAAACTTCACCCCTGCTGCTGCTCGTCCTCGTCTACAGATAAGAACACATCCCCTACCCATTATCAGTCCAGGCTCCAACAAGCTTTATTCTGACTGGCATGTAAAACTAGAGCAGATCAGCCACCAGATTATTATTATTATTAAATCATGTATCAGTGGACATGGATGTGTGGGTGTTGGAATGGGCAATGGAAGAGAAAAACAAAATCACTCAGCTGAAATGAATTGTCCAATGCAATAGGATATATTTTATTCTGACTGGCATGTAAAACTAGAGCAGATCAGGTCCCAGATTATTATTAAAATAGAAATAAAAATTATCATAAGGAGGAATAACAAGTGGTAAGAGTTAATGTACAATTAGAAACGTTAAGAAGTTAATAATAGAGTTCGTATTCAATGACGAGGTTGAAGAATTAAGAGTTCATACAAAACTCTTAATTCTCGAATTTACAAACTTTGCTTAATGCACACAAACCTCGTGAAATTTCACACCTCGATACGAAATGTTTGTCGTCCAGTGGAAAGGCCAGAATCATATCCGGGAGTCAATTCACAAATGACCTTTTCGTCCTACCAACGAAATAAAGACGGGACAAGCTCGATCGTCTCCATAGAGATAAGATGACGAGCGTAATTAACACGTCCCTTGACAAACGTCATGCGCAGTCTACCGCAGAAAGCAATGGTAACCTACTGCTGTGACTAATTTCGTGTCTTAAATTGGAGGGCAACTTGTCAAAGATTATGTGGCCTACAAATATGTTTCCACACAAATTCTCCTGAAAAAAATTCAGCTTGTACGAATTTTTCAACTACTGTTACAAAGCCGGGGTCGTTCTTGGGAGTCGTGGTTGCGACCTATTTAAATATTTCGTTTACAATAAACGGGACATCCAAAAATTATTTGGTTAGTAGACTGACCGCTACTTTGTAGTTGTTGTCCTCCAAGGATAGACGAGAAATCAGTTGCAGCGCAAAGCCAGTAAGATAGCCTTTTAAAAGCGTTAGTTTAGACTTGCCAGAATTCACAGTGCTAATGCAATTGTTGAATTATGAAGTGTAGGAAGCTGGTTAATGTTTCTTTTGTTTGGCCTTGTGTCTTTCTTAACCGAACTCTCTACAGCTTACATGATTTGTGTTGAGTTATAATCATCAGAAGGGTTTTCATCAGTGAATTAAACTATAACGCAAGATAATTTTATACAAAAAGGAAATTTATTATAACACACAGGAATAAGGTGACAGAACTATAATATACCAGACACTTCGTAATAATTTCACACCATATTCATTGGAGAATAAGAGTCTAACGAGGAAGATATTTGGAGGAAGTTTAGGCTGAATGGAAAAAGGTCATTCAACTCGGATATATATATATATATATATATATATATATATATATATATATATATATATATGGTCAGAGTGATTAACAAAACAATCTTTACCTTTCATGGCAGCACGTGGTGTATTCACTGGATGTTGAGGAAGGTCTTCGTGTGGAGAAATTCAGATGGTACCTTGATGGAAAGTGTAACATCCCTTAAGCTAGTGACTGCTAGAACTACTACAGTCCCTTGGCAGGATAACAAGGTTTGTTTACTTCCGCTGAGCCTCACTCGGGACTGAAGGAGGAGCACGCGTGGTCGTAAACATGCATGTGAAGAATGATATTAAAGGTATGTGAAATAACTAATTTTCTGTGTGAGTCCCACTTATTTCAGAAAGTTCTTTCGATGTCTCGAACGAATAGCCAGAGAGAGGTCACGCCTGGCCGGTAGCCCAACAACACTCTGGGGTTTTCTACTATTTCTTCCCTTTTGTATAGAAACAGGGGCTTATATTCATTGGCACTCTCTTTCTCTGGTCTTTTTCTTCTTTTCACTGTAACCATAGTTACCAAGCTATTTAATCTCTTTTTGGGAAGGGTAGAACCTGACCCAGTGACCTAATTCATACTACTCTCCTTTCTGGAGTGGTTGAACCCTGACCGAATGACCAGTTACTACTAATATTACTAAGGTGACTATTTTAGTCATGACCCAAGGTTTTTGAGGCGAAAAATGCTTCTAACTTCAAGATTTTTAAAAATAATGATTTCATTCATATTATATGAATAATTTTTGAAAGTTTCATTAAAATCCGACAATTATATGTTTCTTGCGTGAATTTTATAATTAATGTATTTGTCAACAGAAAACAAAAACTTAGTTACGTAATATTACATTTTCCATTGTAAACTCTCGTAACGATTTGGTTACCCGTCAACAAAAATAAAATCTTTTATACCAGAATTTCGAACGTGTTCGACACTATTAATTTTTTTAAAATTTAATTTAATTTTTAAAAAATAATTAAAAAATACTTTGATCTTTCCTCTTAATAATAACATAAACATTTTGATGGAAAAAGTTAGTTTTTAGTAAGTTTGGGACCTTTTTTAAATGCTGTTTATTTTTTTTATTGTTTTATTTTTTTTATTGTTTATTTATTTATTTTGGCTATTTAAATTTTGCAACAGTTGGTTATCCTGGAAGGTTAAGATTCTTTTCGGTTTATTTTTAAAATGTAAGAGTGCCAATAGGAGACGAGAGTGTGAAACAGTGAATAAAATTCTGAAAGAAAGTCATTTTAGACAAAGGAACACATTCTCCTTCTGCACCGTTTCCTGTAATTTCTTTGTTCTGGTCATTGTTTGTGTTCAAATATGTGATCTGTTTTCAAATAATTCACCCTTTTTAATTGCAATTTCCTTAAAAATCGGAAATTTTATTGATTGCCAAATATTGTCGATGTTGAGAAAAAAATATCAAGTCAGACAAGAGCAACTTTAATCCTGTAGTTTTTTTTATTATAAAAAGCTTTTCTACCTGAAAAGGTAAAAAATATTTAAATGTCTTCTTTGAAAGAAATTTAGTTACATTTCGCTTACATTTGAAAAATAATAGCCTAAAGCGAATGAGAATAAATAAGAAAACTGAATTTCCGTCTTTAAAAAAATCTTTCTTTTCAGGTATTTTTCAAACATGGACGAGTTTTCTCGTCCTTTATCGAATCGCAATTTTGGACGAAAAAGTGAAAACAACAATAAATATCAAAATCTCTTCAAAATCCATTATTGTGGAGTGTGGACTCTTGAATTGTAGGCAGCATTTTCATTTAGGATTAGGAAATAGTTATTTTTAATAGTTGTCACTTTCTAATTAAAGAGGATTTTTTAAACTTTCAAATATTTTCTTGAATGATTGAAGAGTAGCTGATACGAAAAAAATCAGTTTTACTTTACTTAAGATACGAAATCGTAATAATTGTTGAATTTGGTTTTAAAAAAATTTAAATGCTTTTTTAAAATATTGGTTGCTCGCTTCCGTGTTGACATTTAATCATTAATTGCTTCTATTTGTAATAGCCCAGTAGAAAATTTGTATTACATTTTTAACAAAATTTTAAATTAGGTATGTCAGTTATTAAAAGTAATTAATTTTTATTAAGACAACTCTCTTAGACAAATGTTTTTTCTTCTTAATTTTGCTGTTTTCATTTTTCATCAATAATAATTTTTTTTTATGTTTATTTTTTTGACTTTTTTTAAGCAAGGAACAAAATCTTTCTTGAAACTTTTTATTTTAGTTTTAATTGGAAGCTAAATGATTAAATTTACTATTTCCAGTAAGCAAAATACTCAGGTGTATTTCAAACAAAAATTATATTGATTGAAATCTAAAACTTTTCAGGTTTTTTTTTTTAGATCTTTCAATTTTTCAGCCATTTTTGAGCTGTCAGCACATTTGTAAACAAAAGTTAATTCCTGGTTTTAAAAATCTTGTAAAAATAAAATATATATATGCAACATTATTTTTGGAAAATAAACAAATGATGTTAATTTTATCTGATTTACACAAGTATTACTTATTCATAGCATTTTTTCAAACAAACGCACAGTGGTGGGGGCACTAGAGGGTGTTGTCAGTGATGTCTTTGTGTGGATCACTAGGGGGTTTCGGGTCTCTCAACATCATACCCCACTCACCACGCCAACCCGATCAGAGATGATCAGTCTCTGGCCCACCTTCAATAAGCGCTTTCAGACACTGGAAAAAAAATTTATAATGTTTGGGCCCCGTACAAAGTCTTACAAATGTTTCTGATTGGTGACAATCAGAACCAATTTATATAAAGAGGCAAACTGTATATGAACTTGTCCTAAAGTATGAAACTATTTTCTGGTCAAACAGCTAAAAATTAAAAAAAAAAGAAATAAAACCCTTGACTAAGAATTAATCAGGATTCATTTAAAACAAATACAAATATCTACAAATATAATTTTTTAAATCGTTTCTAAAAAAAATATAAGGATAAAAAACTCGTCTAAAAATTTATCAAAAAAAAAATTTGTTTAAAAGAAATACAAGTATCTGCAAATATGTATAAATTTAAAATCATTCCCAAAAGAATTAGGAATATATATATATATTTTTTTTTCCTATATATATTTTCCTAATTCTTTTGGGAACGATTTTAAATTTATATATATATATATAAGTAAAATAAATATATATAAGTAAAATGATTTTAAATATATATAAAAGTAATTTAAAGTCATTTTAAAACCATACATAAATAGATAATAAATTATGTACAAGTGAAAGAGAAAAAAACACTAATTACAATTAAATACATTAATTTAAAAACTTATTTATACATTTTATCTTATTTACGAGTACTATTGAAAAATGAAGAGAAATCAGAAATGCAGAATTTCGAGGAATTTTAGCTAACAATTTGTTTGTGAAATCCAGGTACTCGCCCTTTTGATCCACAACCAATTAGCTGTTCTTTCCGCTGTTTTGGTTATGGATTTGAGTGCTTTCCTTTTTTTTGCTCCCACTATCCCCATATCTGTTAAGGTTTTGCTTAATGAAATTTAGACTTAAACTAATTCTTAAACACAGTATTAATCCACCTTATTTAAAATGTCTTGAAAGCTCACAGATGCAAGATAAGTGTGTGTATAGCAATCACAAGTGACATAATTGTACAAATTTTTTTTCCGGTAAAAGGAAGAAACCCTAAAACACATGACCTTTTAATGTACACATAGAAATTTCCATACAAAAAAAAGCCTTAAATACACAAAAAAAAAATATTTTAAAAATAGGAAGGCATTAAACGTTTTAATTTTCAATTAGTAAATGTTATCTTCACTTAATAAGTTTATAAAATAACCCCAAGAAATCTTTGAAGTATTTTTTCAATATTTTTGAAACTTCATAAATTATTATTTAAAAAGAAATAAAAACAATTCTTTTAAAATTTCATTATTAATCAAAAACTTTTTTCTTCAGACGATAATTTTCTGAATTTAAATTATTTATTCAAGCAATTAAAAGCTTATCAAATTAGATAATATAATAGTTGTGGTGCAGTGGATATCCACTCAGAATGACAAATCGGGGTGCCAAGTTTAAATTACAGTTGAATTCCTTGCATTCACTTACACACAAATACTCGTGGGAATGGGTTAAATAATAGGACAGATTGGGTTCTATAGCCTTGGCTGGCAACCAGTCTACCACAGAAAGTAATGGCAACCTACTGCAGGATATTCTTCTGTCCAGTCAGTCATGTCTCTTTCGAGACATGATTGCTCAAAGCGTGTATCACGTATGGCACTTAACTGACTGATTTCGGAAATAAAGGCAAGATGTTAAAAAAAAATAATAGATGATTTACATTCCCCAATGAGTCCTGTTTTTAATTAATTTTCACAACAAATTCTAAAAGTTTAATGACAATTTGATGATTATTTGATTTTTGCAAAAATTTCAAAATCAATATATCTTTCACTACAAAAAAAGATTCTAAACTTTGTTGTTATTTGGTAGTCCATCCACTGATGCAAGTAAAACAAAATGTTTAATCATAATTTTGATTGTTCTAAAAAGGTGAAAAAATAATCAAATCAAAAGCAGTTAAATATAATTAACAATGACATAATGATCTGTACAATAAAATGTATATTTTGTCAAGATTAGGACATTTTTTTATCATAGTGTGTTATATTTTCAGCAAATTTATGAACATCTCTACAGAGAAAAGATCAGAGTCTTTCTAATTAAACTTTTTAAACCTTTTTAGAACATTTGAAATTTTTATTAAAATCATGTTTTAATTATTTAATTATTAATTGTTAATTAACAATGACAATCAATTTTAGCGTCTTTTTGTAGTGAAAGACACATTAATTTGGAAACTCGAAAATGTCTAGTGACTCTATTTGGGAATTTACTCACTAGCTAAGAAGTCAAAAAGACGTTTTGATCTTAAGTTACATTTAAAAACTTAGGAAATGCAGGAGAAATGATGTATTTTGATTATTGATTATTCTCACTTTTTTTGGAATGACAATTTTTATTATGGGATGCATTTTACAAGATTATTGCATCTCAGTGCATCTAATTTTTTGTTATTTTGTTGATCACTATATTTTTGATTTAAATATTCAGTTTTTTATGTTCTAAATATTTTCTCCTTTGCAAAATAAAACCTTTCCTCAATATGCATTAAGAAATGTGTTCTAAATTTTATTTTAAATGAAACAAAGACAAAAATTGGATTTATTTTTTATTGAATCATCAGATGAAAATTTAGCTTTCTTTAATTTCATTTGTTTTAGATCTTAAAAGAGTTAAAGTTAAATATTAACTTGTAAGCAGTTTTTCTCCTTTCTTCAACAATAATGTTTTATTTTTATGAAAGGTAAACTGTAAATATAATTTCATTGTTTGGTCTGTCAATTTTATTTATAACTGACTTCTTGGTCATCAGATATTGTTAACTTAATTGAAGCAGTCTTAAATGTTCTGTTGGAAATAATGCACAAATCTGCTTCTTTAATGATACCATTGTTTATTTACAGGCCTGTCATAAACTCCTTATCATTTTGGCTGACTATAAGAATCAATGACAAAATAAAATTACATGTGTTAATTGGCTTTTCCACAAAATTTTCTTTAGAAAAACTATAAAAAACTCAATTTTGTGATGTATGTGGATCTGCATTTTCATTGATTTCAACTTTAGAAATTCACATGCAAACACATACTGGTGAGAAACCATATACTTAAACACATGTTAATGCAGAGAGGAGAAAGTCGTCGTTCTTGTGAAGTATGTAGATTAACATTTTCACTATATTCGGATTTAAAAAAGCATGTGTATGCCACATACTGGAAGAAAAAGTGTTTGTGATGCATGTGGAAGTGCTTCTACAAAGAATTCTGAGCTAAAATTGATATGCAGACACACACTGGAGAGAAACCACATACTTGTGAAATATGTGGATCATCATTTTCAAAGATTGCTATTTTGAAAAAGCACATTCAGTTTCACAATGGAAATAGACCATATTCTTGTAAAATATGTGGATCAGCATTTCCATATACTTCTCAATTGAAAACACATATTCGAATTCACACTGGAGAGAAACCATATTCCTGTGAAATATGTGGATCAGCATTTTCACAGAGTGGTCATTTGAAAACTCACATTCGAATTCATACTGGAGAGAAACCATATTCTTGCAAAATATGTGGATCAGCATTTTCAGATAGTTCTGATTTGAGAAAACACAATCGAATTCACACTGGAGAGAAACCATATTCTTGTGAAGTATGTGGATCAACATTTTCACAGATTGCTACTTTGAAAACGCACATTCGAATTCATACTGGAGAGAAACCATTTTCTTGTGAAATATGTGGATCAACATTTTCACGGTTTGATACTTTGAAAAAGCACATTCGAATTCACACCGGAGAGAAACCATATTCCTGTAAAATATGTGACTCAACATTTTCAAAGAGTTGTCATTTGAAAACACACATGAACATTCATGAAAAATAAAATTATCCAAACTATGCCAGTTCAGATACAAGTGTACACATGTAAGTACTTACGAAATAGAATTTTTTACAGGGTCCTGGGTTTGAAATTTTCAAAGTATTCAGAGTTTAATTTACACACTGACAATTAAAATTTTTAGAGGATATAAATTTTAAATCAAATCCTACATAAGATCCTAGCTTTTAATTTAGAAGTTGATGTTTAAGAAGGTTTTTACTGTATACAATTTTATGAAACTTAGTAAAATGAATAACTTTATTTTTAAACTTAAAAATATTTTGTTAGTTAAATAATGCTTTTGAGTTTAATAAATTGCTTTTAATTTTTCTTATTGTAGTACCATTTTGTTATCATGAAATATGTAACTGCAACCAATTTTTATTTTAATTGTTCTAAATTTAAGCAATATTGACTTTGATTATGACATCTTTGGATAGCAAAACTGGAATGAATAAAATACCCATATCATTGAACAGAGCAGTATCAAAGGCCCGAAGACTAGTCGATCATGTGTACAAAGGATTATTAT
This sequence comes from Ascarosepion bandense, assembly GCA_037127315.1. Taxonomy (NCBI): domain Eukaryota; kingdom Metazoa; phylum Mollusca; class Cephalopoda; order Sepiida; family Sepiidae; genus Ascarosepion; species Ascarosepion bandense. The sequence continues at coordinate 84,717 of JBBBDQ010000836.1, forward strand.
GATAAAAACATAACAGATTAACTTTTAAAAAGTTTATACAGTACAACTCTTGGGTTATGAAATTCTCAACATGTGACGATTTGTGATAACGACATAACCTTCACATTGATAATTTAACAAACAAAAATTTTTCTTTCAACTTAAAAAAATGATGATTATTATTTAATTTAAAAAAACTTGCTTTTAATAAAATAAAAACAAAGTGAATAAAAAAAAATGTGAAATTTTGATGCCATTTTGAAGTGGGACCTTTTTATAAAAAGAAAATGACTTTTTTTTTACATTTTAGCAAAAGTAAGTATGTTATTGCTTGGTATGGATGTTTTAAAAGGAAGTAATTATGAATTACCATATTCAAATACTTTTCCCTATTAGAAGAGTAATAAGATTAATTACATTTGCAAGAATTTATATTTAAAATCATTCTAGAGAGCAAACATTTACTTGTGAAATGCATGTGAAGATTATGGTAAACACAACTAAAAATGGAAATGTGGACACACACTAGTGAAACTGTTTTTGTGCAGCATGTGTATTGACCCTTTCATGGAGTTACCATTTTACAATTCAGAGAAGTGCATTCTATAGAAAAAACAGATCTACATTGAAATTAATCTAAAAAACTGAATTACTTGCCATACCAGGAAATGTGAGTACTTTTCTGTTAAGAGAAAAACACTGTCTAAAAATAGCAGATATCTTTAAAAGGACCTTTTTGTTATGAAGCAAAACTACAGGAATTAATGAAGACCCGTGTTAAACTCAAGTGTGTTATTGATGTTGGAATTAATAACGTAATTATCATGAAAATTTATCTTTGATATTTGCTGATTTCATGGTATACGATGAAGCACATCTCATAACCTCAGTAGACAGTAAGAAATCTGCTAATATTTATCTGGCACAGTTGTAGCATTCACTTCTTTAGTTGTGAGGATGCATGTGGATGGCTTTGATTGGCAGTCCATGTCTGTGGATTTAGGGACCTAACAATACCAATATTGTCTTGTTTATGTTTTTACTGACAGGATGTTGAGCGTCCTTTTTGTCTTCACTTGTCTTCAATAAAGTTTAGGCCTGGGTGCTGCTTTTACCTGGATTAAACACTACATCTCTCCCTTTCTTCAAATTTAAAGTGGGATGGATGTATGAACTTTTATTTTATCTTTTTTATTTATATAAGTGTGCATATATACATTATATATTTATATACTAGCAGTATAGCCTGGCATTGCTCAGGTGTAATGAAAGCTTTAAAACTAATCCATGGTCCTGGAGCTCAGACTCTTTGGATGTTGGCATGAAAGACTAAAAAGCAATAGTTGTTTCCAGTTAAAGTGAAACCGTAGACTGAAAGAAAAATGAATTCATGTAAGTCAAATTTTGATTTCCTGGTATAGATACCAAAAAGGTCATTTCTTATGTCTTTGTCTATGAGTGTATCAAATCACTGTGAAATCTGTGGATGTAAATTTTCACAAAATTCACATCTCAAATATCACATGTATGTACATACAAACCATTCCACTGTAAAATCTGTGGATTTAAGCATTCCATAAATTCAACACTCAAACAACATGTGTTGCTACACACTGGAGAGAAACCATTCCACTGTAAAATCTGTCAATTTAAGTGTTTCACAAATTCAGGTCTCAAACAACACATGTTGACGCACATGGAAAAGAAACATTTCAAATGTGAAATCTGTGGATTTAAATCTTCCATTAATGCATCTCTCAAAAAATACATGGTAACACACACTGGAGAGAAACAGTTCCACTGTGAAATCTGTGGATGTAAATTTTCTGAAATTATAATCTCAAAAGACACATGTTTACACACACACAGGAGAGAAATTTTCCGCTGTGAAATTTGTGGATATAAATTGTAAAGAAATTCACATCTAGAAAAACGTATGTATATACACACTGGAGAGAATCCTTTCCACTGTGACATCTTACATCTTCCCATAATACATCTCTCAAAAGATACATGTTTACACACAGTAGAGAGAAACCTTTCCGCTAAAATCTGTAGATGTAAACATTCTCAAAAATCATCTCTCAAATCACGCATGTTTACACAGTAGAAAATGCTTGCCAAGCGAAATCTGTGGATTTAAATCTCCCCATAATACACCTCTCAAAAGACACATCGTAACACGCACTGGATATATGTGTTCCCTAAGTTCATATCTCAAAAAACACATGTTTACACACACAGGAGAGAAACTATTCCACTGTGAAATCTGTGGATGTAAGTTTTCACAAAATTCACATCTCAAAAAACATATTTATACACACACTGGAGAGAAACCTTTCCAATGCAAAACCTGTGGATTTAAGTGTTCCATGAATTCAACCCTCAAACAACACATCTTCACACTCACTGGAGAGAAATATTTCTACTGTGAAATCTGTGGATTTAAATCTTCCCATCATACATCTCTGAAAAGACACTTGTTAATGCACACTGAAGATAAATGTTTCCACTGAAATCTATTTATGTAAGCATTTTCAAAAATCATCTCTCAAATCATGCATGTTAACACAGTAGAAAAACGTTTGCCAAGTGAAATCTGTGGATTTAAATCTTTCAGTAATGCCTCAGAAGATGCATTATGCCTCAGAAAACACATTTTACTGTACTGAAAGAAAACATAAAAATTAACCAATTATGAATTTTGTGTTAATATGTGCATTTTAAAATATTAAAGACATAATCATCAATTTTCTCTACTTATTCCAACAATTAAAAGAGTCAAAATAAGCAAACATTATGTTGATAATAAATCAAATTCATTTTATAAGCCTTTTGCAGTGAGTGCCCATTAAAACCACTTTGGCTGTCACTGGTCCAAGTTAGGCTAAAAGCAGTGGCAGCAATATTTTGAATATGTAAAAAAATATGTAAAAATATGTAAATGATAGAAAGTAGAATGTATTCAAAGTGATATTTTATATTTTTTCCTTTTTATATAATTGAGAGAAATTCTGTAGCTAATGTGCGTGTGTGTGTGCGTGTGTGTGTGTGTGTGCGTGTGTGTGTGTGTGTGTGTGCGTGTAAACAGTCAATTGGGACAAAGATATTCTCATATTCTATAGATGTCATTGCTGACCTTTTAAAAGCGACAAGAGAATATAAAGAGGAAATATCCTATTTTTATCACTGCGTGACCCTTTACAACTTTGACCCACTGCAAAAACTGTGGGAATAACCCAACAGAATTATAATTAGAAAAGTTAATTGCACAAATTCTCTATTATTAGTATTATTATAGCAGAATTTAGTCTCTTTTCTTTTAGCTTCTGCTCCTCATTTTGAACTGAATATTTAAGAAAAAAAAATTATTATTCTTTTTGTGTCATTTCATAAATTTGATTATTAATATCAGTATTTTTTCACTTTCCTAGTTTCTTTTATCATCTGCTCTTGATTACTTTTGCTTCTTTCTTTGAACTATGAATTCAATAAAACTTACTATTTTTTAAAAAATGGCAATTAAAAATTGATTCATTATTTGAAAATAGATCGCATGAAGTTTCTGAACATATGCCATAACATTGCTTCATAAACTCAATCAGAAAACGACAAAAACACAATATTTATGCAAGAGATTTGTTTCAATAAAAATCAATAAATTTAAGAATAATTTAATGTAATTTGTTAAAAAAATAATTCTTCAAAAGTTTTCTTAAAAATCAAAATATAGGGAAAATGCCATTGATTTATGCACAGTAACTCAAGACGTTTATTTCCAGAACAAGAAATGTTGCTAAGTTATGTAAAATAATCTTGACTCACTCCTCCCCTTATTTTAAACTTCTTGTTGTGTATTCAGAATAATGCATTAAGAAATCATTTACTTTGTAACACATGATGATACACCTGATCTTTCTAATTATATATATATATATATATACACACAAAATGAAAAAAAAATAATTGCAATGTTCAAAACATTAATTTAAAACAGTGCTCAACATAAAAATAGAGCAATGAATATATATTATTATTACTTTAGAACATGTTCAAACTACTACAAAATTGTACATTTTGTTTTGACATTGAAAGAACAATGTCTCATCAGGTAAGTAATAATGATGGTAATAAACATTTTATTGAAAAACAAAACTTAAAAAAACACTACTTATATTTTTAGAAATTTTTTGTACAAGGTAAAAAGATATTTAATAAAAGAAAAATAGGGGTAGAAAAGAACAGAAAATAAGATGAGAAATCAAGAAAAGGAAAAGAAAGAGACAAGGGAAAGATACAGAGGAAACAGAATGCAAAGAGGAAAAAGTGAGAAAGTATTGAGAGGAAAGAGACAATGAAAATGGCTAAGAGAGAGAAATTTTAAATTTTGGTCAGAAGTGAATTGTAAATAGATATTGATATTGGTTACATGGTGTCTGGGCTCAAATCTTTTGCCATTTTTTTTAAAAAAAGGGGATTATATGAATGAAAAGAAACAAAAAGAGTAGAAATTGAAGAGAAAAATAAAGAGGAAAAATGTGAGAAAATATAGAGAGGGAAAAAAGGGGAGAGACAATAGAAATGGCTAAGAAAGAGTAATTTTTAATTTTGGCTAGAAGTGAATTACAGACAGATACATACATCAGTTACATTGTTTCAAGCTAAATCCTTTGGCATTTTTTAAAAAATGATGAAATTACATACACAAAGAGAAATTATTCATAAAACATAAATTAGAGGATATTTCGAAACATAACACGAAGATATAAATTCATTAGACCTAATATAATAAATTGGAGAAATAAAAGGATGGGATAGTATCTCCATTATTTACACTTTGGACTGTGGTCCTCATATTTATTGCCATGTTTATAATGTTTCGGCCATTGCATACTTCAGCCTACTTCAGATGCTAGAAATTTTGAACCAAAAGAGATATATAATTCTTATTCTGTGTGCAATGCCACTTCTAGATGCCATGTAGTTATCTCCCTTTAACTCAACTCTCTAAGTTATTTGTTCATGACTGCTGTATCCAAATATTGAACTCACAACTCTTTGTGTCAAGACTAATCAATGCCTATATCCACTGGGCCATGTGTTGGCAATCCGCTCTCTAACCCCATCCATTATCCATCATTAACTTAACTTTCCATTGGTATGTCTAGCCAAGTCCACGAGAATAAGGGAACAATAGGTTCAAATTTTGATATATATCATTTGCTAACTCTATATAGCCTGCTAAGAAGTGTGACATGTCATGGAAACATGACAACTCTCATGTAGCGAAAAAAATGTTTTCATTATAAACTCCAATATTAAGAATATTATTACAAGTATTGCTCTGCTATGTAATAAAGCACTGTTAAAAAGTAAATGCTACAAACTCTGGAGTGTTATTCCATTAGTTATTGCTGCTGGAATGAAGAGATATACAGAGAAATATAGATAAACTATTTTATTAACAGAGTGGTACAACCAAAATGTATATATAATATTTACAGTCTCTTGTAGGCGTAGGTGTTACTTCCTGAAGTCCGTGATAATGACAGCTCCCATGCTAAGCACACATTGTCTTTTATACATCTGGGTGATTGGATCTCACATGGTACGAGCCACGACACAACAATGAATAAAAAAACGGACATTAGTTTTTTGGTCAATAACAAAGTTATTCAGTTTAGCAGACTATGAAAAAATGACCTGAAGCTAAACAAAATGTGAAGTTTTTATTTAATAAAGAGTAAAGACTATATTTACAAATAAAAAATTGAAAATACAAATCACTTAGAATTAAGATTTCTAAAATAATTTTATAATTTTTTATGTTAAACTGCACATTTGTTTATACTATGAAAACTTATAAGAGACATTAAAAGGTCATGTGTTTCAATGATTGTTCCTATTATGAAACATTCACTTGGATTATAGCATTTTTTTGTCACCAGATGTGTAATGATTATTATTATGTATGATGTGTTGTTTAGATGGAATATATCATCTGTCACTACTTTTGTGTTCAAGGTTTTTTTTAATCTTGTGTCTCAATAATAATTTGGTTGATAATTGGTTCCAGTGTTGTATGCTATAATCTTCAAGAATTTAAATGTAAAGTCAATAGTCATCGGAAATATTATTTATATGCCTTTTTTGTACTAAGTCCTTTTGCTATCGTTATTTCATTAAAGGCATGTATGAGGCAATTGATACAGGTATTTTCTCATCATTGTGGCCAATCTGTTATGATGTATTTTGCTAACATTTTGTGATGTTAGGTGTTTAGTGGTTTCGCTTCTATCTATATTGAGTTTGTGGTCACTCATCGAATATTTATTCTTTTGACTTGTGTAGATGTATTTATGGAATTATCACTGTATCTTGAATAACCAAAGACACTGAGTGAGCAATTAAAATGTTTGAAATAAATCAGCATAATTAGCAAAGAAAATGAAAACAATTCTTATAAAAATTCATTATTCAGCAAACTGTTAATTTTTCAGAATATGATATCCTTAGTATAAATTATTTATAAAATCAATTAAAAGTTTATGTAAATGAAAAATGGCATAGTTTTGATGCATTTGTGATGTTACTATTCAGAGTAGATTTTTGGAAAAAGATTTACAATCCCCAAAGAGTCCTGCATTTAAATAAAAAAACAAAATTGGGATCCATAATGAAATTTTAAAAGTTTAATGCAATTAATTGGAGGAGGAGAGATGTAAAAAAAAACATATTTTTACCAAGATTTTCCAAAAATAATAATTGTATAAATAAATTCATTCATTTTTTAATAAGTTCTGAAAGTTTTATTAAAATCAAACAACTGATCTTTGCAAATATTTCCAATTTAATGTGTCTTTCAACACGAAAAAAATGACTTACATTTGCAATAGTAGTAACCTTATGTAAAGATGATGTGAATTGCTGACGAAAAAAATAAAAATTTAAGCCAAATTTTCAAATGTGTTAGAAAGGCACTATTTACATTATTTTGACTATTATCCTCATCTTTGTTGCCATTTGTATGACATTTTGGCAGTTGCACGCTCCAGCCTTTTTCAGGTGCTAGGAATTTCAAAGCAAACCCTTTATTAAGACCACTGGGGTATATCATCCTCATTCCTTGTGCTAAGCCTCTTTTGGTAGTCACAAGTTAAAGACACATGGTCCAGTAGATACAGACATTGGTTAGTTCCAATGACTTGACCCAAAAAGTTGTGAGTTCAATATCAGGCTACAACAGTAGTGAACATGTAACTTAAGAGTTGGGTTAGAGGGAGACAACTCATGACTACCAAAAGAGGCTTTGCACAAAGAATGAGAATAATATACCCCAGTGATCGTAATAAAGGGCTTAGTTCCAATTTCCTAGCACCTGAAGAAGGCTTGAGCGTACAACAGCTGAAACATTGTACAAATGACAATAAAGGAAAGGACAATAGTCTGAATAATGTAAATAGTGTAAATACTACCTCATCTCAGGATTCTTCTTTTTTGTTTCCTGCCAAGACAGTTACTGGAAGAAACAGATTGTTCATCAGATATCAGGCCCAAAAGCCATTCAAGATAGAGTGTTCCTGAATTAAATTAAATACTACCTCATCTCAGAAATATAGACAATTACTAAGTGTTAGAAAGGATTAAAAAAATTTAAATTAATGAAGATAAACTTTGACCTTTCCTTTTAATAATAAACATTTTGATGATAAAACATTGTTTTTATTAACTTTGAGTCATACTATATGGCATTTTGGGCAAATGAATGTAGGTACCTAAACAAAAGCATCTGAAATCATTTATTGAATGCTTTTTTTTAATTAAAATTTCAGCTTCATTTTAAAACCCTTAAGCAAAATGTGAATTAAGACAAAGGTTGATTTTCCTATGTAAATACAATATTTAATAATTTTTAAAACATTGATGCATTTTCTAGTCATTGTATCATTAATTCAGAATGTTAAAAGATTTTAAAATATTTATGAAGTTTTTCAAAAATCAAAGTTAATCTTGCAAAAATTCATTATTCATCAAAAAAATAATTTATATTATAATAAAACAGGTGCCTTCATTCATTTTCAATAATTTTTAAAGTGAACTTTGAAAAATAAAAAATCTTTCTTAAAGGTTTCACAGATGCAGAGGAATTGAACTGACAGTTGGTATCCTGGCCCATGTGTCTATTGTATAATAAACAAAATTTCAGAATGTTTGGCCAATGAAGCATATAAGTCAAAGTCATCAACAAAATAATCCAATTCATTTATTTATTTTCTTCATTCATCACAACAAAGTGGGAAAAATGTCCTTAAGGTAGAGAATGCAAATATAAATTGCATGAAAAATCAAAAAATGAAGAAAAAGGACTGAAATTGCTATACAATATTGATTTTATTATATTGTGTCTACCCATAGCAGAGGAACCAGTTGGTTTTTTATTGTAATTCTTTTTCCTTTTGACTGACTGAAATTGAAAACTGTTATATGTTTGTGTTCTTTAAATTTAATTTACAGTTTATCTGAAAATGAATGCTTTTATTGATTACCTTGACAAAAATTTCTCAAGCTTGACAAAGAAATATCAAGCCCAACATTAACAACTTAAAAAAAAAATGAAGCCAGACAGCAAAGAATTGGCTTGATGCATAAAACACTTTAGATGAGCCTCAAATTCATGTTGTGAAATGATAAATCACAAAATGAATCTAGACAGATTATAAAATAATACACAGGTATAAAATTAGTTAGACCAAACAAGAGGCCAAAATCTGATGTTCTGAAAACGCCCACTATAATAAAGTTGGGAATCAGGCATGTTTTAAAGTGATACATTTTGTGAATTTTCATCCATGGTGAAAATAAGTAATAACTCCAAAATATGAAATTTTCATGTCGATTTTCAACTATTTATGATATCTTGATCGACAGATAAACAAACCAGATGATAATCCTGATTTGAAACTTATATTTAATACACTATATTTATCATTTGTCTAAACAAACCAGAAACACAATGACGTCTGCAAACCATCAACTTTTTCAATTTCATTCAACAGTCAAATGAGTCAAAGTAAGCAGTTAATGCCATCATGAAATCCTGGAAGAACATTGTTGAATGTAAATAAAAATATATGTGTTATAGAATATGTATGTGTAAATGGGTTTTTTATTATTTTCTTTCAAACTGGATAGAAAAAAACATACTGAATATGTATTTTTTTAATTTAGTTTTTATTAAATAATATCAATAAAGAATGAACCAATGTAAAGTATACAAATGTTAACATTTCTGGATTACCATGTATATACTGTTTAAATGCTTTAATGCTTCCTTTTTGGAGAATATATTATTGAGTGTGAAAAAGGTCGAAATGCTTAAGTAATAATTCATAGGATAGACATCAGCTGAATAGAAAGGATGAGGCAAAATTTCATAATTCAGGCTATGCAGCTTTTGGACAGTTGGTTGAAGATAATCTGGCTATTAGTTTTGAAGCAGAAAAATTAGGCCACAACTATTTACAAGTCTAGGATGTTTCATTTTTTTAATTTTTCCTGCATACACTCAATCTCTCTATAATAAGAGGTTGCTGTTATTGTTTTCAGATGTGACAAGAAGAAATAATTTGATAACCCCTTTGAAAAGCAACCATACAGTAACTTTTCAGGTTGCACTAAAGGTTATGATTATTGATTCACTTGCATCTAACCTTGGCCGACTTGAAAACAAAATCACTCAGCTGAAATGAATTGTACAATGCAATAGGATATATTTTATTCTGACTGGCATGTAAAACTAGAGCAGATCAGGCACCAGATTATTATTAAATCATGTATCAGTGGACATGGATGTGTGGGTGTTGGAATGGGCATAAGTACAGAAAAACAAAATCTTGAAGAACAAATGTATGTTAGGAAAAGCACAATTTAGAAATTAATTGTACAATAGGATATATTTTATTGTGGATTGCATGTGAAACTAATGAAATAATCAGTGATCCTATGAAAGATGACCATACACTAAACAACTAACTTTTTTACGGATCTGTGGAGTACTGGGGTATTTTTTTTGGCAATTCACTTGCATCTAACCATTGGCCTACTTTCTTATTATTGTCAAGACGTATTTCTCATCACATGTAATGATTCCATGCAAAAATGATTCATTGATTCAATAACAAAATATTAAAAGAAAAATTATTTGGAAAGAAAAAGTGTCAGGAATAAGTCAAGATTTTTTTAAATACTAAGAAGGTTACTTCATAATATGAGCGGATAAACTACCATTTAAAAATCTTGTCTTTTCATGTGTGAAAACCTAATAGATATAGTAGACCTTAAATAGTTTTTGATGAGTCTTGTGCCTGCACAAAATCCATACCAGCTGTATGGTGAATACATGTAAATATTATTAAAGTAATCCAGCACTCAATGAAGCATGTATCATTTGTTAGATGACCAGATAACCAACCCAAAAAATGCAACATTTCATGTATGAAAACCTAATAGACATAGTAGACCTTAGTTTTTGATGAGTTTGAGTTTACACAACCCTAATTTCACAATCAGAGGAAACAACTAATTCTCTTCCGAATACAGTCGACACAAAGAAACAGGCATGAATCAGACAAGAAATTGCTAGCAACATATGTTACCATCAAATTCAAGATCAAGTTTAACAGATTTGTTAGATGTGAAATAATTCAAATTTTGTTGCAACTTGGTGCTTGCATTTTTTACAACTGATTTTATCCAGATTTCTTGAGAAAAAAACATTTTAAATATTAGTTTTTGTAAAATTTAATTGTCTTTTTATTTATAATCATATCGCCCCAAGCAAGGCATTTTATTGCCACTGTTTTGCAGGGGTTATATAGGAGGAAAGTTATGAGAAACAGTGACAGGTTATAGGGGGTGTCAGGAAGTGGGTAAGAGAAGGATGAGAATACTGATGAGAGTGGAGTGAATGAAGAAAGGAGCATGAGAGAGGATGCAGGTTAGTGAGATAGAAGATGACTATTGACTTTACATTTAAATTCTTGGAGATTATAGCTGTCAGGAAAGCAAGTAAATGGAAGAGAATTCCACAGGTGGGAAGTGCGAGAAAAGAAGCTGCTGGAGTAGAATTTGCATTTAGAATTTATTGGCTTCACAGTAAAAGGGTGGGGCCTAGTTGCTAATCTTGTGGCTCATAATTGTAATAATTTAGAACAATTTTTTATTTACTAATGATAAATGTAATGTTTTTCAAGATGTGTATAAAGAAAAAATTAAAATGTCATAGTATTTCACATTAGAAATTTATTTATAGAGTAATTCAATTTTATAATTTTATTATTTTCACAACTCTTTTTGTATGAAATATGCAACAGTTGTTAAACATCTTGCACTTAGATTAGCAGCAATAACAGAAATTATAAGTTTCATAAAATTTCTGTGTCTAACATTTGCATGTGTGTCTGTTGTCTATGGAAAGGTCTGAAGGTCTAATGTACAGAGATCAGAGTTCAAATTGTACATGCAGCTGCGTTTCTTTTGAATACATTGGGAACAGAAAACTTTTAGTCAGGGCAAACATATCATTTGAGATTCAATTTCAGGAATATTAATATGCACTGATTTCACATTGGAAACGTTTCCCTCATGTGTGTTAACATGTGTCGTTTGAGATTTGTACTCAGAGAACACTTAAATCCACAGATTTCACAGTGGAATGGTTTCTCTCCTGTGTGTGTAGAAATGTGTCGTTTGAGATTTGTACTCAGAGAACACTTAAATCCACAGATTTCACAATGGAAACGTTTCTCTCCTGTGTGTGTTAACATGTGTTTTTGGAGATGTGAATTTAGGGAAAACTTACGATCACAGATTTCGCAATGGAAACGTTTCTCTCCAGTGTGTGTTAACATGTGTTTCTGGAGATGTGAATTTTGGGAAAATTCACATCCACAGATTTCACAGTGGAAATGCTTCTCTCCACTGTGTGTTAACATGTGTCGTTTGAGATGTGAATTTAGGGAAAACCTACGACCACAGATTTCACAGTGGAAGCGTTTCTCTCCAGCATGTGTTAACTTGTGATTTTTTAGAGATGTACTTAGGGAACACTTAAATCCACAAATTTCACAATGGAAAGGTTTCTCTCCGGTATGTGTTACCATGTGTTGTTTGAGATACGAATTTCGAGAAAACATATGACCACAGATTTCACAGTGGTAATTTTTCTCTCTTGTGTGTGTTATCATATGTTGCTTGAGACTTGAACTTACAGAAAACATAGATCCACAGATTACACAGTGAAAAGGTTTCTCTCCAGTATGTGTTAACATGTGCTTTTTGAGATCTGCATTTCGGGAAGATTTATATGAACACATTTTACAGTGAAAACGTTTACCGTCTGTGTGTACTAACAAGTGTCGTTTGAGTTTAGAGCTTAGGGAACACTTAAATTCACAAATTTCACAATGGAAAACTTTCTCTCCAGTATGTGTTAACATGTGCTTTTTGAGATCTCCATTTCGAGAAGATTTATATTCACAGACTTTACAGTGGAAATGTTTTTCTCCTGTGTGTAACATCAGATGTTTCTTGAGATTTGAATTTATCGAGAATCTAACCCCATAATTTTCTTCAATGTATGTTCTCTCTTGTGTGGTCTTCGAGTGAACAGACACACCCAAATTATCAGTATTAGAATGCTTCTTTGTTTCATGAATATTCATCATTGTGTTCAGGTATTTTCCAAGATGCAAGCTGTAAAAATAAAAATAAAAAACTCAAAAAATATAGGAAGACAACATACACTACAGTGTTATAAAATTGTTTTTAAAATGAAATGTACAATAGGATATATTTTATTCTGACTGGCATGTAAAACTAGAGCAGATCAGGCAGCAGATTATTATTAAATCATGTATCAGTGGACATGGATGTGTGGGTGTTGGAATGGGCAATAGAAGAGAAAAACAAAATCACTAAGATGAAATGAATTGTACAATGCAATAGGATATATTTTATTCTGACTGGCGTGTAAAACTAGAGCAGATCAGGCAGCAGATTATTATTAAATCATGTATCAGTGGACATGGATGTGTGGGTGTTGGAATGGGCAATGGAAGAGAAAAACAAAATCACTCAGCTGAAATGAATTGTACAATGCAATAGGATATATTTTATTCTGACTGGCATGTAAAACTAGAGCAGATCAGGCACCAGATTATTATTAAATCATGTATCAGTGGACATGGATGTGTGGGTGTTGGAATGGGCATAAATACTGAAAGAAAATTCAGGAAAAAGATTTCTAGACTAGGAAAATGACAAGTTTGAATTTAGAATTATGGTATTTTGCCTGATACATGCTACAGTCAAGTTTCAAACTTGATGATCAAATGAAGGCATCAGAGGGATTGATTTAACTCATAGCAACTGAGTGCAGAGCAGAAGGATATAAACTGACATCTGCAGACAGCATAGCAGGGATGAGAATAAAAATATTGGAGATGCGGATATAAAAACAACAGCTGCAGAGATAATTCAGGAGTCGCTCAGCCACTGCAGTCAGAGAATCTCAGGTCTGCATGCCAGACTTGGGATGTGGGATGAAAACAAGGGCTGTATATCTTAGACTGGCTGAGAAGTGATGAAATATTGGTGAGAATAAAAGGAAAATTAATGAAAATACAAGTCTCGTGTTGTTTAATCAGTGACCTCCATTCATTATGCCCTAAACAATTATGCCTGGAGATGGACAACAACTGGAAATCTCTTCAGTATCTTTATGAAAACGTTATGGCAATTTAGAGATAAAAATAAAAGTCATTCAAACATTCATTATGCAAAAGAGGTTCTCTAAGACAATTAAAAGCAAGCAGTTTCATTTTGGAGATTTGGGAACTGTGTCTTGCCCCAGCTAACAAAAGACTTCATTTTGAAATCTGCTCCCAATTTGACTTTATCAAGCTGAGAAGATTTACCGTTAAAACAGGAGTCGATAGTTGTGTCATCAACATAGGTACCAAGTTGAGAACTGACAATCTCAGCATGGTTGTTGATGAAAATTTAGAACAATGTAGGTTTAACAAAAGAATGCTGGACGACACTTACATTAATGCAAAAATATCCAAAGACTAGACTATTCAAAACAAATTTCATTTCATGATTTGATAAAATAGACTGAAATCAAATAAAAAATGTTCAATGAAAGGGCTTGGAAGACACTTGCATTAATACAAAAAGATCTAAAAGAGTGGCTATTCAAAATAAATTTCATTTCATGTTTTGATAAGGAAGACTGAAATCAAATCAAAAAAGTCCAAAGAATGGGCGTGGAAAACCCTTGTATTAATGCAAAAAGATCAAAAGGAGTGACTATTCAAAACACATTTCATTTCATGATTTGATAAGAAAGAATAAAATCAGATCAAAAAAGTTAATTCTCAGAAAAATCTTGCAAAAATAAAATATACATCTGTGAAACATTAAATTTGCTAATTTTGCAAAAGTAAAGTTAAATTAATCAGATTTACACAAGCATTGTTTATAGCATGAAATTTAGAATAAAAGTATTTCTTAATCACAGTTATAGCTTGCTGACCTGTTAGGTAAGAGATAGCAGCTAAATATGGTGATAAGTATGGGTGACCAGAATTGACATAATTGTCCAAATTTTTTATCTGTGAAACACATGCTATTTTTTATTTAGATAAACTTTTAATTGCTTTTATAAACAATATATATTAAGGATATCACAGTCTGAAAATTTTGAAGGAATAATTTTTTAAATTTTTACAAGAATTGTTTTTATTTTTTAATTATTAATACTTTATAAAGTTTCAAAAATCTTAAAATTTAAAATTTTACCTAACTGAAAGGTCAGCAAGATCAAACCACCATGATTAAGTAATACTTTTATTCTAAATTTCATGCCATAAAAAAAGTAATACTTGGTTCAAATAAGATTAATTTAACTTTAAATTTGCTAATATTCCAAAAATAATTTGTCACGGATGTATATTTTATTTTTGCATGATTTTGAAAACTGAAAATTTACTTTTGTTTACAAATCTGTCAATCACTCAAAATTGAAAAGTTTTAAAAATATCTCAAAATTTTATATTCCTGTCAATATTTGGAAATTCTTACAAAAATCAAACAATAGTCAGATTTCGATGAAAATTTCATAAATGACTGAAGTCATTTTTTAAATAATTATTTTTTAGAAAATCTTGGTTGGAATAATTTTTTTACATATGTCTCCCCCATCACTAATCAATTTCCGAAAATGTCTAGAAATTTGCGAGTTTCCCTATAAACCTAATATTAATTAAATTCAGGAGTCATTGGAGAATGCTAACAATGGTCTTTTTTTTCTAAATTAACTCATTTTTAGAAAATCTGCTCCAAACTGCGAAAACAAAAATGCAATAAAACTACGCCATTCTTTATTTGGTAAATTTTGGTTTTAGGTCTCAAACATGAAAATTTTTGTGTAGTGATATAATGCTTTTATAAACCATTGTAATAACAGATGTGCGTTGTGGCGCAGTGGATATCGGCTCGGAACGAGAAATCGGGGAACCGAGTTCGAATTCCAGTTGAATTCCTTGCATTCACTTACGCAGAAATACCCTTGGGAAAGGTATTAATCCGTCTCTTCCCTCCAGTTATGGGTTAAATAATAGGACAGATTGGGTTCTATAGCCTTGGTCGGCAACCAGTCTACCGCAGAAAGCAATGGCAACCTACTGCGGGATAATCTTCTGCCCAGTCAGTCATGTCTCTTTCGAGACATGATCGCCCAAAGCGTGTATCGCGCATGGCACTTAACTGACTGAATAACAAAACTGCAGTATTAAGCCCTGTATCGAGCACTCTTTAAAAGTAAATGCTTGAACAGTGGATAAAGCCGTTAAGTTAAAGGTCATGAAAGTCTGAAGAATAAAAATTTTCGATGCATAATAAAATTTTTTACAAATTTTGTTTTCATTTTTAATATAATAATGATACATTTTACACAAATGAAAAACGAAAAAAAAAACACGCTTAAAAATTATATTTAATTTTTATATGAACATCAGTCTTTGTTATGATTTGATTTCGGATTTTCAAATGAAACCGAAATTTAATTTTAAAGAAAAAGGCGTTTTCGATTTTTTTTTTTTCTTACCTTCAGAGCGAATCTCGGCTTTTCAATGAGAAAAACAAACAGGATTAAAAAAAGTTGCTATTGTTGCTCGATTTTCTCAACATCGGCAATATTTGGCAAGCAGTAAAACTTCATATTTTTAAAGAAATTGCAATTAAAAAAAAAGAATAATTACTTGAAAAAATGGATCGCATGTAATTTGTGAACAAAACAAGAAATTAACGGAAACGGTGTAAAAGAAAAAATAGTCCCTTATGTCACAACACAACATGTGTCAATTCAGAAATTGTATTTTTGATGCTTAAAATTAATTTACAGTTGATATATACTGCGTGCGATGGATAAATTGTCTAAATTACGAAAAATGACATTTATTCGTACACAGTAGCCCAAGAGGTTTCATTCAAGGTCGATGGCAAATAAATAATAATTAAACAATAAATACTCTCTGAGTATTATTTTATAATTAAATTATATACTTTTTTTCCATTTGTAAACGAGCTACTACTGTACCCCTGAAGATGATCTCTTTCTGAGAGCATAGGGTACAGTAAGTAGTAACAAATAGCCATATTGTGTTACCATTATTGAATTGCTGTAATTTTTTCACTTTTAAAATTAAACGCTTTAACAATAACATTATGTGTAGTTTTTTTGTTAGAAAGTGAAAATTATCCACTATGAAATTTTATTGTAATGATTTAATGTCATGGTCATACACGTATTGAAGCTTGTAACAATCTGATATTTTATTATACACTACATTTCTACATTTAATGATAATACACGACAAATTATTTGTGAGCGTGAATGGATTTTGTCAAAAAAAAAAAAAAAAAAAGAAGCAGACATAATATATTTAATCAGACATATATCTACTTTCGTATTGAGCGCTTTAGTGTTCTCAGGGTTTTCGTCTTTCTTACGAGTGCTTGACTTTTTGTTCATGTACTTCGTTAGTTTCCTTTTTTTTACTTCCCCTTCTTTTCCCTCCGAGTTCATTCTCGGTAGGTTGTTCAAGACGATTTAAATTATAGCTTAATTAATACTAATTTCAGCAGAGTTAGTTCAGTTACTTTATTGGTATTGTTATTACTATAGTATATATATATATATATATATATATATATATATATATATATATATATATATAAAACGTAGAACACTTGGTATATTATCCAGGTAAATTACAAAAGAGATGAACTTAAAAGAACTCAATGTTAAATTCATTTATTTAATTTAACAGAGTAATATAATTTAGGAAAAATTTTAGTTATAACACAATATCACAATTGTGATATATCTAAAAAAATTTCATAATATATATATATATATATATATATATATATATATATATATATATATATATATATATGGGATCTTTAAACTCTGCTGAGTCTTAAAATCTTACAGCTATATAAATACTGAAGATATTGAATCCTAAGGGGATGATGGTCTTATGATAGTGAGTAATGCCACAATTTTAAAATAGATAAAATTAGAAAGATAATATATTGATAATTTAAAAACCCTAATTTAATAGTAACTATGAATACAAAATAAAAATTAGATTTCCTCGATGTAACTTTAGATGTAGAAAAGTATATATGCCAATCATAAAAAACAAAACAAATGCAAATCCACCCAGCACTCCACCGAGACCGTCGCTATTATTACCAGGCCTGTTCTATGATTAAAGTTGACTTGCTGACGTCAAACACTTAGTAGTGTTGTTTTATTTACTACACGACGCCCGTTAGCGTTGAACTTATTTTCAGAACCAAATTGCAAAGGTAATTATAAAAGTGGACCGAAAGTTCATTGTTTTTCGTTTCCCAAAAAATAAACATTTATTTGATAAATGGAAACATGCCATTAAAAGGGAGAATTTTACTACAAGTCCATTTAGCAAAGTGAGTAGTTAAAATTTTATCACCATTTATTTCAACAGTCGCTAAAATCAAAATTTGCTAAAAAATTAGTTTTCTTTTGCCGTAGCACAAGAAAGAAAGCACTTTGTTTATATCTTTTAAATCAACATAATAAAATAAGATATTTTTATTTCTTTGAATAAAATTGAAATAAAAATTATCTTAAAAAATGTCTGAATTAAAAACATAAAATTTATGGCTATTCGTTCGTAAGTTTTGTTTTTTCGAAATCTTTTAAAACTTAAACTGAAGCCGAAAAAAGTTGTTAAACATTATATTTTTTAAAAATATTTGAATTAATATTTTATTTAGGAAAATAATGTTTTCTTTTCAATGAAATTGTGGGGTTTGATACATTGACACCCCCCCCCACACACACACGCATGGTCACTCGCCGTCCATGTGATGACTGGCTCCCGCCAAAAACGATGCTAATAAAAAAGGAAAACATCACGTGGTACACTAGTTAGGATTTCGTCCCGGGACAAGAGCAGACATGTCTCCCTAATTCACACAAACACACGCGCACTAATTGCGGGTAGCAATTAGTGGCGCAAATTTCTTTTATTTTTCTTCTCCGACATTAACACTATGCACATTAACTTTCATTCAAACAGGACTTTACATAAAATAACTTTCTACACATAAAATCACAATTTTTCCAACCTTCGTCCGTAGAAATCCACAGACTGCTACATTCGCATGTAAGTCTCTCTCACTACTCAACGCACACACAGACACAGAACTTTGTCTTCTGTCTGACTTTCTTCATCAAGGATTTGAACTTTGAACTCTTTACGAAAATCTTAACAACTGTTACAAACCTTTCTTTCAGCTAGAGTAAAACTTCATACATCTTATTTTGTTTCTACGAACAGACGAAGGGGAATGACTCTTTCCTTTTCACTTTCTTATGCATGCTCTCTCAACCCCATGTAACCTTTGTCAATACATTGTTTTTCTGGTTACTTTCGCCTTTTTGTTCTTTCTTAAATCCTGCTTTAAGATATGACCAGGGTTGCGTCGAGTCGACTCATAAATTTAAATTAGGAAGAGGACCCTGCGTCCACTACAAAATGCTTAAAAAATTCTTAGGAAACGAAAGTAAAAAAATCTTACTTAACTTTTCTCTACTTGCAACTTTATGAATCATTTTTAAACATGAAAAAATATTCCTGAATTAATTTTTTTTTATTCTTCTTGTATTAACAAAAACTACAAAATTTATTATTTAGTCAATTTTAAAAGAATTTGTTTTATTTTTAAGGATTTTTATTTGAAAACTCGGTGAAATTATTTCTTACAAAAGTCAAGTCACTATTACCGAAAATTAAAACTTGAAAATGATTTAAACTTTATTTAAACCTATTATTTCTGAATAAGTTTTGAATTTATTTGAAACATACAGGCCTAAATCACACCACACTTGAATTTTAAAACCTAATTTTTAAAATATTTAATTTTTAGAAAATATTTAGCACAAAATGAACACCCTCAAAAAATATTTTCCAAACATTGTTTACTATTTTTGATAATTTGAAGTTAATTATCTATATTAATCCATAGAAAAAAATTAGAAATAAAAAATTAGAATTTTAACTGAAGAATAATTCTTTTATAGTTGGTTTAGGGTTTTTTAATCCTTAAAAAATTAATTAGTAAGTAAAACATTAACCAAAGTGTTTTGCAAAAAAATGATTTTTTATAAACAGTTTAACATCATAAATGAAATAGAAACATTAATTTTTACTTTTTTCTTTCATTTTTTACTGTTGAAATATTTTAAAAATGTAATTGAATTACCAAATATCCAAGAATTTTTTATTTGTATCTTTTTTGAAAGGTAACAATTTATCTTTTTATTTCATCCAGTAGGATTAACAATGGATTCAACAAAATATTTCAAAATATTATATTAAATCTATTGGATTAAAAGTTCTCAAGACCTTTTTAAAAATCTATTTCAGATTTAGCTATCCTATCATTAATTCGTTCGATTCATAATTATTTATTGCTGTTATGCCGTTTTTAAAAAAAATGGAAATGTTATAGTTGTAAAAATTTAGTATCAGGAAGAGACCTGATATAAACAGTTATTTTCAAGGAATTAATAGAGGTTCTCTCTCTGTTATATCCCAATGATGTAACAACAAATTTAGTACTATACAATTATATTGTTATTAATAAACTTGTAAAGAATCCTTCTTTTCTTCATTCAATGAATCAAAGAAAATTGTCTATGTACATAACATTGGATGTTTTGGCTAATGATGAACTTCTTTTTCATGTTGACTCATATGGTGAAGGTCACAGCATTGAAAAAATGATTATCTGGAGCTCTTCTAATGCATTATTAAATAATTTTTGTAGCAAGAAAAATGATAATATTACTTGTAAGAAGTTAAGTAAAAAAGACAATTTCAAACATTCACCTGAATTTTGAGACATAAAAAAACTTTAAGTTTGATTTTTAAAAAACAGTAACTTAAACTTATTTAATTTGAATTAATTTGCTTGAATTTAAATTGTTGCATTTTTTAATATTTTTAATTAATTTGCTTATTTATTGTTGTTTCTTGTTTGTTCCTAAATTCTAAATGGTTGCTTGATTGGTATATTTGAGTGATTCTGATTTAAAAATTCTTGCAATTAAAACAAAAGTGATTGTGATTTTTCATAATTAAATTAAAAATATGAAAATTTAAGCAGTGTTTGTTAAATTTTTAGAATTTAGACGAATAAACGAACAGTTTTGTCTTTAAAACTGTGTTTATTTACAAACACGACCGACAGTCAACAATAATGTTTATATTTTCTTATTAATTATTGCTTTTCTTAATTTTAATTAAAATTAATAAAACCAGCATAAATCAAAACATGTGTCTTTCTTTTTTTTTCTTGTTACATTTTTAAAAAGTTTTAAAATCTTTATTAAAAAAAAAACGACTTTGTGATTATCAACATTGTCATGAAGTGAGAGACACGGCTGCTAAGCTAATTCATGACTCTACTACCATGACGTCACATTTCATCGCTTCAGCCTTGGTAATATATAGGAGGTCTTGACTCCACCCACGTCTATTGAACAGGTTTAGAGGCTCATCCCTTGTTCCCTGTTTAGGATGTGGTTTCCGGCCTTCTCTTTTCTAATCTGTTCACTCTTACGTAGCCCCCTGCACATCAGTGGCGTTACCGCCTTGCTCGGGGTGATATGATTAAAACAAAAATAAAAATAAATTTAATAATAAATACTAGCAAATAATAAATAAATAGCAAATAATAAATTTAATAATAATTTGTGCTTTGACTTAATTCCCTAAAATACTTCCAATGCTTCTTCTTGTCGCTTATCTTAACTTTTTTTCTGTTTTTGAAACTAAGAACCATATGGTTTTGCTCTCTTCATCTGTGGGTAAATTTTTCATTTTGAAAGTAAAAACAAGATGATTATATATAAGTTTGACACAAGATCAACAATCAACTTTATACAAAATTTGGGTGACTTAGCAAAATGGATGATAAAATCACATCTGAATCTTTGCTTAAAAAAATTAATGAAATTATTTTATACTATAGGGACCGTTGGATTTTATCATCCATTTTGCTAAGTATTCGCCCAAGTTAGTATAAAATAATTTAATTAATTTGTGAATAAACCCCGAAAATTTAATTAAAATCTGACAATTATTTGATTTTTGGAAGAATTTTCAAATATTTCATTTTCCGGAAAAAAAAAAGCACAAAAACACTCAATTTACTACGTCAATCATTTACGTTAAAAAAAATTAAGCAAAGATTCAGATGTGTAAGAAGAGATTAAACATTTTTAAAAATAAAAAAAAATATGTTAGTATTTGTCTATACTATGTAATATTTACACAGTTCAGACTATTGTTGTCAGCTTTATTGCCATGCTTATGACATTTCGGCCTTCTTCAGCTACTAAAAATTTTGAATTGAAACCTTTATTTCGATCACTGAGTTGTATCATATTCCATGTGCGATGCCACTTCTGGTAGCCAAGTAGTCATCTCTCTTTTAACTTTAAATTGTTTGTTCACCACTGCTGTAGCCTGATATTGAACTCACAACTCATTGAATCCAATATAAAAAAATAAAAAAAAATTCTTTCCTCTTAATAATGAGGATAAAACTTTGTTCTTATTGAGTTTGAAGCCTTTTTATCATGCTATGTTTTTTTTTTTAACAAAAAAGTGGAGGTGCCTACTATAGTAGTGTAAAGATACAAAAGGTGCTCATCACACTTTGGCCGAGGTAAAGTCATGTGGTCACTGTTTGTGACACCAGCTAACAGTAACCGAGGAAGAAGGTTGGTTCCTTTGGTCCAGACAAAATCTTCCTACCGTCATGTTTTGCTGGAATATAAAACACTTACTGTCCTGTTGGAACACAGATAAAGCCTGCTGTATTCCTTTGGGATACAGATGAATTCGGCCTCTCCAAATCTGGAGTCATAACAATGGCCAAACAGAAATATCTTCAACTTATATGTAAGACTTTTTCCTTTTGTTCCTTCTAATACTTTGCTTTGCGTTAGATAAAATAGATGTATTTCTCCATATGTGGACACTTGTTTGTATATATATATATGTGTTATTGTGCATGTCATAATATATAAAAGTCTGTTTGAGAACAAATGTTCATTCATTTCTCCATTCCACTTTGCCCTTACATCATCTAACCCACGTGGGAATGGAATAAGATACATTCCTTCACTTGAGAACAATAGAGACATATCCTTTCAGTAAAATTGAAAGAAAATTCTACTTCTACAAAGCAAACAATTTAAAATTTAACATTACCTTAAGATATAATAAATTTTTCATTGAACAATTAAGAATGTTATACTCACCTTCATTAGGATGTTTCCAGCTAGCATCCAGGTTGGCAGAGAAAAATAAACAGGGTTGTAACTCAATACATCTCTCTCTCTCTTATATATATATATATATATATATATATATATATATATATATATATATACTGTCTCTAACAGCATGGTAACACCAAAGGACAATAACAATAGTTTTTTTCCTGACACCCTGTCACTAAGGCCGGTTTAAGGTAATGGCTACTCGGACAGTCACCTGTGATGCCATTATTTACAGGTCATGGTGCCATAGTGTTTGGGATATTTAAAAAACAAACAAACAAATTTCATAAAAAACATACGTGCGGTTGGCCATAACTTTTAGAATTGTCTGATTGCACACAATGTATTGTTGAGTTTCACAATTGGCTATTTTTCAATAGAAAAATTATCTTATAAAGAATATAGGAGTAGAGAGAGAAATACCATGAAAAGATTTTGAGATCTAAAGGCTAGAAAACGATGTTTTAGGCAGAATAATGAATGTTTTCTTTAACTTTCTCAGACCTGTGTTAATGGAAAACTCATTGTTCGCAGGGATAGTGAGGGACATGTTCCCTAGCTTTCTCCTATCACAAGGCGGTGCTGTAAGCCTTGACGGCAACAGTTTTCTCCTCGAATGTCGGGCTGCCTTGAGGGCCATTCCTTGATCCAGTGACATTTCACAGCCTAGGAAAGTCTTCTGTCGTGGGTTAGTGGAGGGCGTCATGAAGGATTCATTACGTGATGTGCTTCGCTTTTCAGAGGATGAGTATCGCTCGTTCTGGTCTTGGAGCCAGGTGCCGATTTTTTTTTTTAATCATATCACCCCGGGCAAGGCGGTAAGGCCACTGGTGTGCAGGGGGCTACGTAAGAGTGAAAAGATTGGAAAAGAGATTATCTCAGCAACTCTGAGTTTTTGCTTACCTGGCAATTGGCTCGGAATTGGTTGTCTCTCAATGACAAGCTTTTTATATGGAGCCTGGTGGATTTGCCAGATTGTGAACGCTGCAACATTGGCTTGGAAGAAACGGCTTCGCATGCCTTCTATCATTATTCGGTATTGTCGGCAAGTTGACTGCTCGTAACATGCTCGTGCTCATTGATCATGCATTCACCTGTGATAATGTGTCAAACCCCTGGGATGAAGCGTATGGTATTTCTGTCGCTGCTGGTCACGGCTCAAATGGTGATATGGACGACGCGAAAGGAGAAAGTTTTGTGAGGTCAGCATCTTTCACATCAGGATTTGATCTGATGTTTTGAGCACCAGCTCAAAATGAAGATTAAAACTGATTGGAAATGTTTGACTTCGACAGACTTCAGCAAAAGGTGAATAAATGCGGAGAGCCTGGTTCACATGAACGGGGCTAGCCTTGATTTTTTTCTTTTAAATCTGCTAGTTGCATCGGGGTGGATTCCTTTGGAACCCTCTCCTGGTTAAGGTAGTTCTCTCTTGTGTACCTAGTTAATGTGACTGAATGGCTTTCTAGCCTGTACCCGGTTTTCTCTTTTGTTATGATCCAAGTCGAGATTCCCAACCTCCCCAGTCTGTTTCGGCCTCCTTTTATCTTGGCGGAGTCAGCCTCTGATTTTCTCATTCCATTATTTCATCCTCCTCTTCTCCCTTATGTAGTATGTTTCTTGATCTCATCGCTTGGCGGAATACAGCAGCCACTCTTGTTTGTGGGATTGACGGGGCTTACTAACATTGTTTAAATTTAGTTTTCAAATGATGTTGTATTTTAGTTTGTTTTTTGGGTTAATTTCCCTTCCATCATTTCATTTTTCATTAAATGTTTTGTAGTATATACTATATTATGGTTCGCCGCTATTAGAAATTACCGCACAATTAGGGGCTACCAAATTACTGGCGCAAGTATCCCAATATTACCAACTTCTGCAGTAAATGGTATTACATTACAACCGACTCCCATATCACTATCCACTGCAAATGGGGAGAAAATAAAATGCTACGGACAAGCGAGTTTGGAAATTGGAATACCCAGTTTAAGGAGATCTTTTACTTGGACATTCGTGATCGCTGATATCACCAACCCACTCCTTGGACTGGATTTACTCAACAATAAGTTTAGTCTAATAGTAGACTGCAGTAACAAACCATTTACGATCCTACAACAACCCATAGAAAGAGTTTAAAAATATCTGCATCAACGGTGAATCTAGTGGTAAATGAAACGAAGCTCCCGTCATTCATACGGAACATGATTAAAGAAAAATATCCGAACCTAATCACACCACATAAGAACAGTAACAAAAATACTGCGGCGTCTACCACAGAATTGACACAGGAAGCCATACATCAGTATTTGCAAAACCCCGGCGGCTTAATGTAGAAAAACTGGAAGCCGCGCGTAGCGAATTTAAAACCCTACAAAAAGACGGAGTAATCTCCCTGTCCAAAAGCGCAGTGGTTTTTAGCCCACTACATATAAACAAAGCAGAGGATTTAGATGTTGTGGAGACTATCGTTCTCTCAATAGCATAACCAACAGTGACAGGTATCCTATACCAAATATAAATTCTTTTTCAGCAAAACTAGCAAACAAACAACGATTCTCCAAAATCGATTTGATTTCAGCCTACCACCAAATTAAAATGCATCCGGACGATGTAGCAAAAACTGCTCTCACCACTCCATTTGGTCTTTATGAATATAATTATATGCCGTTTGAATTAAAAAATGCGTCAGCTACATTTCAACGGTATATGGACAAAACTTTTGAAGACATTGATTGTGTTTTTATATATATTGATGACATTTTAATTTTCAGCAAAAAAAGACATTGAAAATGTTTTTAATATTTTAAATGAACACAATTTAAAAATTTCAGCCACAAAATCTGTTTTCAATGTTACTTCCCTAGATTTATTAGGCTTTCATATTAGCGCAGATGGCATTAAACCTACAACTAGTAAAATAGAAAAAATAAAATCTTTTCCTTACCCTAAGGACACAAAAGGGCTACGCAGATTTCTTGGAATGGTAGGATTTTATAGAAAATTAATACCAAAATTTTCAGAGATAGTCTTACCACTATCTGAGAGAATGAGGTTATCCCCTAAAGGCTCGTTCACATTAGATGAATCTGAACGACAATCTTTCAATTCTGTAATTAAGGAACTTAATGATACATACTCATTAGCTCACCCTGAACCTAACTGATTTTTGTTAAATATTATAATAATTTGATGTTTAAGGCAAAAATCGAAACAGATTTTGAAAATAAGTCCAACCACTGAACCTAACTTTATTTGATGATTATATTAATCCAATTTACATTGTACAATTGATATCAGTCAGAATAAACTGTATAATGTTTCAGATTATAGGGTTAAGGGAAATGATTAGTTTCTCCAACACTATATTTTTTTAGGCAACACAAATGAATTACGAAACTTCTTTTTTAAAACAACAACAAAGAATTGTTTATTCTCTTAGTAGGCGTACAAGAGTGATAGTGAGTAAGCGTCCATTTGGTTCATTGGTCGGTAGGCTGTTACTTGGTTTGTAGGAAGAGTGTGCGAAGCTAGCGGCAGCGTCTTCTTCAGCGAAAGGGTTCCAAGGGGAATCAGTGGCAGCGATGTGAGAGAGACGTCTGTTTCTCCCGCTGGCTCGTGGCTCTCTGCCTTTTGTCCGTTCTACCAAAATGGACTAGGAAAATAGTTCTAGAGAGGAAGAAGGAATTAATGCGCTCTGCCAGTTGATTGGTTAGTGAGTGACCGAATCTCCCGTCGGGGGCACTGATTCGCGAAAGGAAATAGATCTGTGGCCGCTACAAGATTTTAATACTAATCATTATTTCGGATGTCCATTTTTTTCATGTTAAAAATTTTAGTTGATGACAAATGCCTTTAAATTAGCAAATTAGATAAGTTTGTTTAATCAACATTATAGTGTATTGTTCATGGTTTTCACAGCATTACGCACACATTTACCTGGCTAGAATTTCTACCCTACTTACTAGACTCCTGTGTTTACATGAAAAATATTTCAAATAATAAAATTATTGTTCTTTGTGTTGATGTAATTTTTGTTACTGCAAATTTTAATTTTGCATTACTGAACAATTCAAAATGATTGAACCCAGACCCAATCAAATATATTCCATCTGAAGAAAAAGAAAATTTATCTACAAAGACTTTAAGCAATGTAAAAATTAAAAAATGCTTTAATGACCTGAAGGGAAAACAACAGTGTACAGTTTGCTTGTTACTTTCTTTCTTTTCACAATGCTATAACCACTTGACTGTATCTTATTTGCAGGGTTCGTACTTTGTGAACCTTTGGCTTTATTACTGTCTTATAGTTGCTTTGCTTTTCACCTGCATTATATACATATATTGTTTGTCTCCTATTATTTTTGTCTTATTCTTTATTCTTCTTTGTGAACCTTTTGCTTTAATACTGTACTGCATTATATACATAGATTGTTTGTCAAATGAATTAAAGGGTTTTTGGGATCAAGAGGCAACAAGCCTGGACATTGGTTATATCTGTGTTTATACTGACAGTCATACTTGGGATGTTGCAGTTATGAAGTCTCCATTTCTTGTAGTCAAAAATGGAGCAGAATGACACTATCTGTGGCTCTCCTAATAATGTCACTCTCTCCAGAATACAGCGCATATATAAATCAACCATCCGCCTATGCATTGAATACTGCTGCCATATCTGGTTGGGTGCTCCTGCTATCCAACAAAATCCAACGGAAAATCTGTAATTAATATTTCTACACTTATGTATGTAAATAAAAATAGACAGTATTTATTTGTTCTTCTTCGGTGACTTAGTATGGAGTGGGAGTGGTTCAGGTCTGGTAAGATTTAGAAGCTGCATACAAGCAGCCTGCAGTCCTGGGCATGACGGTAAACAGCATCCGGCAGCAAGGCCTCTGATTGGGAGGTTATGAGGAGCATGGAACCACCTCTTAATTGCTGTTGTTCCCAGGTCCACCCTGACCCGGAGTGGTAGCACCTGTTAGGGTTCCAGCTATGGGTAAATAGTTGTCCCCCAAATCAGGGTCAAAATGCTATGAAAGTATTTACCAACAAAACTGTTTTTGAACGAAAAATATTACCAACAAAACTTTTTTGGAATGAAAAATATTACCAACAATGAATGATGGTTGAAGTTTTATTGTTTTTTTGGTGGACTGTTTTTTTAACTGTATTTCTTATTTGTCTGAGAATTGGTCATTCATTCTATTTCCTGTGAAAAGGGATACATTTTTGCGAGAACCCTTGCTTAGTTTTTAGTTGTTAAGTAATTTTTTTTATAACTTAAATTGCATTTCTTTTCTTACTTTAGTTATTTACTTTGGGCAGAAATAATATTGTAGCAAGTTTTGGCAGACCTGAAGGAGACTACCACCACCTTTAAATTCTAAAATTATTTTTTTTTTCACTTTTTTCAGTGCAATCTTATCAATTACACTCTAAACTTTCCAACTGACAAAAATAATTTGGAAAAATTTCAATATTTCAACAATTTTAGGCGCGGAAGGAGCTCAGTTTTTCATACAACGTTATAGTAAATCGATCATCCCATTTTAGAACCACTCGCCAGTACATTACCACCACCTGTAAATTGGTTGATTATCAATTTTTTTTACTTTTTCCAGTGCAATTTGATTGATTAAACCCTAAGCTTTCCGATTGACAAAAACATTTGGAAAAATTTCAACATTT
Organism: Ascarosepion bandense; assembly: GCA_037127315.1. Taxonomy (NCBI): domain Eukaryota; kingdom Metazoa; phylum Mollusca; class Cephalopoda; order Sepiida; family Sepiidae; genus Ascarosepion; species Ascarosepion bandense. The sequence goes on from JBBBDQ010000836.1 coordinate 113,356, forward strand.
TAAACAATTAGAGGAAGGGCTCAGTTTTTCATACAACCTTATAGTAAATCGATCCTGTGCAATTAACTTTTTTGCTTGCACATATTTAACAACTGAATCCTTTGCAAAATTTTTTAATAAAGCCATTTTTTGGAGTTTCTGAGGAAGATGCCATTGTAAGAACTAAAGAAAACTTGAGCAACAACTTGACCCAAAAAACAAAACAAAACAAAGCGATCCCAACGAGAGTGGTTCCAAAGTTGGAGTGCCCTGTTTTTAACACTGAAAGTTTAGCCAATCTGAACATTTTTAAAGAACTTAGCCAATCTGAACATTTTTAAAGAACTTAGCCAATCTGAACATTTTTAAAGAACTTAGCCAATCTGAACATTTTTAAAGAACTTAGCCAATCTGAACATTTTTAAAGAACTTAGCCAATCTGAACATTTTTAAAGAACTTAGCCAATCTGAACATTTTTAAAGAACTTAGCCAATCTGAACATTTTTAAAGAACTTAGCCAATCTGAACATTTTTAAAGAACTTAGCCAATCTGAACATTTTTAAAGAATTTAGCCAATCTGAACATTTTTAAAGAATTCAAAAACTGTGTTTTGGGCATAGATAATAGGAGTCTGAGGTTGATTATTCTCAAAAATCATCTCAGAGGTCATGCTCTCAAACTCATTAACCATCTCAGATAAAAACTCTGACTCTGCCTTAGATCGAACAAGGAGATCCTTAATAAGGAAGAAATAGTTGATCAAATGTTTCTATTCATTTCTAACTCCAAAGTGGAGAAAGATCAAGAATGAGATAATGTCAGATCATTTCTCATCAACATTAATACACAACTACATGAGCTGAAAAATTCCTTCTCTTTTTATTTCCTAATGGAAGTTTTTCTAGGTAACAAGTTTGCTTGTCACGTAGTGTTCAATAAACTGCCAGTGTCATTTCGGTGTGAAGGTATCAATCAGGTGGAAAATAATTACCTTTATTCAGAAGAGTTAGTATCTGAATACACAGAGAACATCTGAACATTAGAAATTCTTCTTCATGTGCCGTGTTTTTTCAGGATGTCGGTGATCATGGACTTCCATTTGGTTCTGTCTCTTGTTTCTCTCAGTAATTTTTCTCTTGGTATTTCTTCTAAGCCCCACTCCATCAACCATTTACTCATACCTAATAAGTATGTTTCGTGCTGCTTTCTCCTGTCTCTTCTTCCGTTTATCAGACCTGTGAGTATCAAGTTTTCCAGGCCCTTCTTCCTCATTACATGTCCCAAAAACTTCATTTGTCTCTTCCTGATATTTATTATTAGTTTTCTTCTCATTTGCATCCATTTCAACACCTCATCGTTGCACACGTGCTCTGTCCATTGTATTGTCAGCATCCTTCTGTAAAACCACATTTCTTCCTGCCTCAAGCCTCTCCTTCATTAGAAATTACTAAGCCTAACCAATACCCAAAACATCTTACCTATGTTTCTATGTTTGAATTTGTGGCCGCCATCTTCTGAGGTTGAATTTTTTTTTAACATATAGGGAAATTTATTTTAATGTTTAATTTTTTATTTACATTTAAGATTTTTATTTAAAATTACGAACATGTCCATAAACATCTTATCTCTATAGTTCCTCTCCAACGGTCCAAATGATCAACATACACAGACTTGGACTCTAACACACGATATTTCATGCGTCACAGGACACACTAAATAGTTGGCTATTATTTGATTATAATGAGTGTCACAAGCTCTATTTTTCTGAGTAATAATCTCAGGCACCAAAAAGTCTGTAACATACCCAAAAGATACTAATCCCTGAGGGAACCTAAACACAGAGCCATTCATAAACCTCGTCAACTTCATTTACACCTAATAACCCCTGCACAAAGAACAAATAATCCTGGACACTTGAAAAGTCCATCACCACTAGCTTGCATACTATCTAGCACTGTACTAAAATCAACAACATGAAAATCTAGGTTTAATTTTTTGCCCACTAGAAAGGGAATTGATCTCATTCCAATAGGCAGCTTGATGCCCAACAATACTTCACAATACTTTCTGCACTGAACCCAAAAAAGTTTTAATGACAAATTTTCTTTTAGCTACAAGATCAGGCTTACCATTCAAGGTTGTTATTACACAATTTGAAAGATAAGACTGTTGACTCCTAATGTCTACCAAACAATTTACCCTCTTCTCAGTCTTGCTCTGACCTATTACAATCTCAAGCACGAGCAGCAATAAACCTCTATCCTCCTAAAAACAAGGATTTACATTTGTTTGCTTCTTATCAGCAGTAGGACACAAAGTGCTGCAACCAAACAGGGTCTTGCAACCCCAGCAAGGCTTAAACTCACCTTTCACGTAAGAGCCCTGCTCTGCAGAATGTGAAGGACTGTGGTGATACCGAGTGAGGGATCAGATGTTTGCCCTCAGAGATCCAGAAAGCAAATGACCAAAACTGGTCTTTGTGCATCTGGGCTCTGTGCAGAAGTTCCGAAGGCAAACCAAAAATAAATAAATATCAAATTTCTTTTACGAACATGTAGCAGAAGTCTGGATCCTGATTGGTCATCAAATCGCAAAATTCAAAATACGTCAGAGAAATGGTTTTTCCACAGCTAAGGACAAGTGCATTTGGTAGATAAATTATCTAACTTGCACACACTCAAGTGGTCTCTTAACGTAGGATACTTCCTGAAAAAATATCCAGTATGATCATTGGAATGTCAAAAATTGTACCTGAACTTCTCAGGTATAACTTTAACTTTCCAGGTTTTTTATTAACTGAGTGTATCTTAATCTTGCTAAGAAATAACTGCTATTACACTGAGTTGCCTTGGAACAAAAACAAATTACCTTTAGTTCCTTCAAACTATTAGGTGACGTTGACTGTCCTTAATCGTGTTGTTACTAAGTTGGATAAACTGGGCATATATGGTAAGTATTGCCAGGTTTTCCTTGAGCAGGTGGCAGAAGATATTATTGAAAGAATTGAAGTCAAGCCTGAGGCATTTAAGAATTATACTTAGATTCCTTATTTTATTCACAGGCCAGGTTTTTTTAGTCAAAGTTCAACTAAAATATGCCTGGTATTCAATTGTTCCTCCCATACCAGTGGTCACCACTATCTTAATAATTGTCCATATCCTGACATCTCGAATCTGATGTCACAGTTGAGAATGGACTGTTATGTATTGTTGGTGGATGTTTGAAAAGCATTCTTAATAAATTAAAAAGGGATATAGACAAAAACCAATTTTGCTTTTCCCTCAAGATCAAAGACAGGTTAGTGTACTTTAGATATAAGACACTCATCTTTGGATTTGTGGTAAGCCTTTTCATTCTCAATTTTGTGAATAAAAATAATGTTGAGAGGTACCCTTAGAGTTTATGCAGGGACATGCTGCTGGGCCATCTTTATATGGATAACCTCATAAAGACTGTTTTATTGAGTTTATATCAGGATGCTATCAACATCATGAAGGAGGGTAACTTTTCCCTCAGGTCTTGCAACTCAAACTGTGATATCCTGAGGGTTAGAATGCATGTTACACATGATTCTCCAGCTGATAAAGTTTTAGGTTATTATTATGACCTAGACACGGATGAGTTGCATATACGGAGTAAGTCTTCTAAAGTTGCATCTGTAACTAAGAGAGACATCCTATCACGAAATTCTAGTATCTAGTCAATATTATTTTCACAAAAAATTCTACACAAAGAAGTGAATATTTATTTGAAAAAAATATTTACTCTCCACCAAAACTAAATTCTTGTACCAAACACAAAAACCTTATTAATAGGAATACAAACGGAAAAGAGAACATGTGATTCTTTGTCACTGAAATCAAAATAGGTGCAAATAACAAAACAAGAAGACACAACAACTGTGTAAAATCTTAAAGGAAAAACATTTACTATACAATTAAAAACAAAAAAGGTACAAATAGGAAATTCGCATAAAATTTTCCTTTTCTTTGCCTATTAAGGCTAGATAACATTTCTAATGTTTACAGAAGGATTACCATAAAAAACAAAAAAGTTACAGTTTGGTAAAAGGCAAGGATTCAATGAAAAAATTTGACATAACATTTCAAGAAGACAGTAGTAAAATAATGGTATAACTACTTTTCAGTAAAGATGAAAACACCTGATATTACTTGTACCCTAAGGGTTTCTGGGACATATGATAATTTTAGAAAAGCCCCTTTCAAATTCCCAATTGTTCATATTTGGGACAATTTTTTAGAATTCTTTTCATTCTTTGTTGTCTAAGTGCAGGAGAAATTTCACTTGTGAACTTCAAGGCTCTTTGGTAACTGTTGCCTTCTTGCTTGTCTCTTCCTTGATTTTGCCTTGTTGTCAAAATGTCTTCTCACTTCATCCTCTGAACTGAATGCTATTTATTCAGGAAAAGATCTCACAGAAGACCCCCATCCAAGTTTTCAAAAGAGCTTGACATGTCACTTGTCATTTATCTTCATTCATTTGTCTTCATCCTACCGCCTTGGACGTAATACACATGTGAACAGGGAAACAATGATGTTTTGTCTTTTCTTGATGTGCACATGTCAAGGTCAGTTTTTTCGTCTTCTGTGTACTGTAAGCCTATTTTTATTGGATTGGGATTCTTTCTGTCCTGACCAAAAACATTTTAATTTGATCAAATACTTGGTTCATTAAGCCTTGATTATCTGTTCTTAAACCAAATTAAATTCTAACATTGAGTTTATTACAAATGTTTTAGTTAAAATGTCTTCCAGTTGGACTGAATGGGATATTTCATCACTGTTAACTCATCACCATGACAACTCACCACCAACCTACTTAGCACGAGGGTAACTTAACTCTGGTATTGAATTCATAGCTTCAGATCAGTGTTGGCTGCCATAGTGTGCATATCTCTTAGATTGGCTTAGAGTATGAAAATTTTCATACATCTTTTTCTTTCCTTTTTAATTGGTCACCCTATGGAAGGCAGTAAAGCCACTAAAACACAAGGGTATGAAATAGGGAGACAACAGAAACATTATTGAGGAGTGAGGACAATAAAAAAAATGTTGAGAAAGACAGTAGATTGACATTGCAATCAAATTTTTGAAGATCAAAGTTGGCCAGAAAGCATAGAGCCAGAAGAGAGTTCCACAAGTAAGAAGTGTGAGAAAAAGAAACTGTTAGCATAGAACTGACAGTTATATTAAAGCCAATTCAATTGTGAATTGATAAGATCTTGTTGCCAATCTAATACCACAAACTTTGCTTCAAAAATTGTACCAATTCTTTGCAAACTATTTATTTTCCTCTTTTTCTACATTTTATACGTAGCTTTCTTTTCTGAAGACTTTAAGCAGCATTATAATCTTTATTGTAAAAGGGCAGGTTTCATTTGCATTGATTAATATTTACATACAGTACTGTGCAAAAGTATTAGTATTGCTTAACTTTATGTATTCGGATAATATTCTTTTCTTTAATACATAAATTATCCTGTTTAATGTTAATTAAATTCTGGCCTCTGATATCTTCTGTAAAGTTATGTCCGAATAATGCTCCAACATTGTTAAAATCCTCGAACGAACTTCCTTATCCTTAGGCGCCGTTAAACCTTGCACAAAAATTAGGCATTTAAACATACCTTCTTTAATTTCCTTGATTTTGAAATGTTCACACTGGGAGTTAACTTTCCCAGCGTGCGCAACAAAGTCTTCATCATCTTCTTTCGTGATATTCAAACATTTATACCGTGTGTGAAACAAACTGTCCTGTTCACCAAACATTTTAGATAATATTTCTACAGTTTCGTCAAACGAAATCTCCTCTGTTTTCTTTGGCAAAATGAAGTTAGTATATTTTGTGTTTTCCTGAGCACCGATTGTTTGCAACAAAAGCATAATATTTTCTTCGTCGGTCAATGATTTACACCTTTTCAAAAAAATTGTTTCATACCTTTTAAAATATGCAGGAAAAGGTATTCCTTCCTCCAGTTTATACAAAAATTCTGCAAGAGAGTTTGATATACCCTCCGCAGAGAAAATCCTAGAACCTTCCTTTGGTTCTCCTTGCTTCAATATCTTTTGCAAAACCTCTTGTTGCTTTAGAATATGATGTTGAAGTTCTGTATGTTGCTATTGTTGATTTTTCTGTTCTTGCATTAGCTGTTAAACCGCTACACCTAGCGTCTTTATACATTCTGTTAATTGTTCCATATTTCAAACAAAATATCTATAAATATAATTCAACAATACAGCTGACCAATAAGTTAAACTTTGGTTAGAATAAAACGTAGTTTGTTTTTTTTTTTATATATGAGTGGGGGTAAAAAACTACTTCTTACCTTACTTATTGTTGTCCTTACGGTTGTATTTTCTTATTTGACAACTGAAAATTTCCATGTGACTTTTTCTTTTTGCTGTCAGCAATTGATATCCTTAATTTGCAAAAACTGGTATCAAGCAACAGTCCTCTTGATCGTCAATCTGATATTTGGCAAGAAGGTATTTTTTCCTCTGCATAAACTTCTTCGAATCCTCGTTGCCAATCTGATATATCCCAGTGTAAAGATTAGAATGGTACTTGACACAGGAAATAGATATAACGGATTTAAGCAATCAATGTGTAGGGGCAGAATAAACTATCAAAAAGAGAATGCCTTCATCTAAGACGTTTGTTCTCCCTCGTACCACTTGTCACCGTCCTTTATAGTCTAGAGCATTTCATTCTCGGGGATGGCAGGATGTTCCACTATACACCTACCAAGGTTTCACCTAAACGGATCTTCAGGGAAAGTTGGCCAACTTTCCCTGAAGATATGTTTAGGTGAAATCTTGGTAGGTTTGTTGGCTCACTGGGTTAATTTACTTATATATCCTAGGTGCGGTTGGTAAATTGTTGCAATTATTTTATTATTTCAAAGAAAAAGGCTATTATACTAAATATTAAATTTATTTTGTAACAAGTATTTTTTCTTGTTAAAGCGTTTAAGTCAATAAAATAAAATTACTTTAATTAAATTGTTTATTTTCTGTCAATATGCCTTATAAAAGAAAAATAGTTTTTGTCCTAATACTTTCACACATTACTGTATATATATATATATATTTATATATATTAGGTGCAGTTGGTAAATTGTCACAATTATTTTATTCAAAGCAAAAGGCTATTTTACTAAATATTAAATATAATAGCCTTTTGCCCTGAATAAAATACAGGGTGTAAATGACAAATTGGCAGTTTGAGATCTCAGACTTTAAACCTTGATAAACAAGGGACATTTAAGATTTGTGTATGTTTATTTAACTGTTTTATTAAATACAAACATTTTATTCTATGCGTCCACCTTCTGCATCCTCAACTTGCTGAATGCAAGCCCTAAAAGCACGACAGGCCTTGACAGCTCACTCTTTCTTGATAGCATGGAATGCTTATGGAAGTCTTCAGGGAGGCCATACTGTTATGGGGGTGAGCATTAAAGATTTTCTCAACATTGCCTCATAACCAATAGTCACAGGGGTTCAAATCTGGCGAACTAGAGGGCCACTAAAAGTGGCAACTATCTCTTCAAGAAGGTCTGTACTGTTTTTGACCCATGAGCAGGTGCAGAGTCCTGGATGAATATCACTTTGTTGGGATCATAGTTCTTCTTAATCCAGGGTAAGAAAACTTCCTCCAGAATCTTCAGATATTTCACCGTATTGATCTTCAGGCCCACTTCAATGAAGTGAGTGGGCATGACTTTCCCATCACTGGCAACAGCTCCAAACATCATAACAGAGGCAGCGTGTTTACTCTGCATGACTGGAGGAACACAAGAAGGGTCAATGGCGATAACTCTCGAGTTTCTGCGGTTGGTGACTTTGTCTACCATGAACTTTTTCTCATTCACAAAAATGTGAGTGGTACCACCATGGAGTTTCAGGTGATTGAGTAGCAAGGGGCTTCTCTCTTTACAAATGGTCTTAGATTTCACAGTAAGAATGTTACAATGTTGTTTGCAATATGACTTCATCCCAAGATCTTTCCGTACTGCATTAGAAATGGTCATTTTGGTCACATTCCGCTTTTTCACCAGGTCAGCTATTAACTGTGATGGATTTGCTGCAATGGATCATTTCAAGCCACTGAGAAACATTCTGGTGCAGATTTTATCACTTCTCGGACAGTTATATATATATATATATATAGTAATGTGTGAAAGTATTAGGACAAAAACTATTTTATCTTTTTTAATTAAATTGTTTATTTTCTGTCAATATGCCTCATAAAAGAAAAAATAGTTCTTGTCCTTATACTTTTGCACAGTACTGTACATGTTATCAGCCATTATTTGGCACACAATTCACCTAATTTGTGTAATTCATTATTTAGTCTTAAGTTCAAACTGTGTCATCTGTCTTTGTTGTGTGCCTATATAAATTGAATATTATCTCAAACATTTAATACTGACTTGCTTTTTTCTGTTTTTTTATACTCTCATGCCAGCATCTACATGGCTTTGTTGCTTTGCTTGAGAGGAATAGGTTTTATTTGAAAAAAAAAATCTCTAGGAATTTAATTTTATGAAATTCCAAAATATCTGAGAATTTAAATAATTTTGTTTTCTTCACCAAACAGTACCCCCAGATTTCAAACATTGGCTTTTCATGGTAAATTAAAAAATGCAATAAAAATGAGTTATCTAATTAGAAAGGATTATTAAGGACATTTCCATGTTAAGAAAAACAATATTTTTGACTAATGAAAACAATTTCTGTAAACATTTATTAGGAATTTTTATAGTAATTGTTCAGATTTTTTGAAAGTTCAATTAGTAATTATAAAATTTAAAGCATAAAATTCCATAATAATTTGCAAGTATAAAGTGATAGTGTTATTAGATAAAATAATAAAAACTATATTTACAAGTCATAAATGGCAAATCTCACAATTTACAAGCCCACATATTTTTAAAAGAATACTCAATTTTTTTTACAGACAACCATTCACAGCATTATCAGAAAAATAACAGGACTTCTTCTATGTGTCATGTACCATCAGGATGTGGATGATCATGGCTCTCCACACAATCCTGTCTTTTGTAACCCTTAGTAAATGTTTTTTTTTGCATTATCTCCTATTTCTATCTTAACTGCCAACATTTGGATATTTTCTTCAGAATGAGTATTAATGTGCTTCTTAAAAGATGAAGTATGTGAAAATGTTGATCCACATATTTCATAAGAATATGGTTCTTCTCCAGCATGAACTTCAAAGTGCATTTTTAAATGAGAATTATCACATTTCACAAGAAAATCTTTTCTCTTTATTGTGAGTTTGAATGTGTTTTTTTAAACTGGAATTCTGTGAGAATGCTACTCCACATAATTCACAAGAATATGGTTTCTCTCCAGTGTGAATTCGAATGTGTGTTTTCAAGTGAGAATTATCTGTAAATGCTGATCCACATATTTCACAAGAAAATGGTTTCTCTCCAGTGTGAGTTCGAATGTGTTTTTTTAAACTGGAATTCTGTGAGAATGCTACTCCACATAATTCACAAGAATATGGTTTCTCTCCAGTGTGAATTCGAATGTGTATTTTTAACGCGTGAATCTTTGAAAATGTTGATCCACATGTTTCACAAGAATATGGTTTCTCTCCAGTGTGACTGTGAATGTGTGTTTTCAATTGAGAATTATCTGTAAATGCTGATCCACATATTTTACAGGAAAATGGCTTCTCTCCAGTGTGAGTTCGAATGTGTTTTTTTAAACTGGAATTCTGTGAGAATGCTAATCCACATATTTCACAAGTATATGGTTTCTCTCCAGTGTGAATTCGAATGTGAATTTTTAAAGCGTGAATTTTTGAAAACGTTGATCCACATATTTCACAAGAATATGGTTTCTCTCCAGTGTGAATTCGAACATGTGTTTTCAAGTGAGAATTATCTGAAAATGCTGATCCACATATTTCACAAGAATATGGTTTCTCTCCAGTGTGAGTTCGGACATGTTTTTTTAAACTTGGAATTCTGTGAGAATGCTAATCCACATATTTCACAAGAATATGGTTTCTCTCCAGTGTGAATTCGAGTGTGTGTTTTCAAAGCGTGAATCTTTGAAAATTTTGATCCACATATTTCACAAGAATATCTTTTCTCTACACTGTGAATTTGCAAGTGCCTTTTCAAATCAGAATTATCTGAAAATGCTGATTTGCATATATCACAAGAATATGGTCTCTTTCCAGTGTGAGTTAGAATGTGCCTTTTTAAATGGTAATTGTCTGTGAATGCTAATCCACATATTTCACAAGAAAATGCTTTCTCTCCAGTGTGAGTTTGAATGTGTCTTTTTAACTGGTAATTCTCTTTGAATGTTGATCTGCATATTTTGCAAGAATATGGTTTTTCTCCTGTGTGTATTAGCATGTGTTTTTTTAAATTTGATAATTGTGAAAATGCTGATTCACATACTTCACAAGTATATGGTTTCTCACCAGTGTGTGTTCGCCTATGAATTTTTAAAGTTGAAACCCATGAAAATGCAGATCCACATACATCACAAAAATGAGGTTTTTCTATTGACTGTCGTTTCATGATTGATTGTTTTTTTATTGTAGACTTTGTGGTAATGATGATGACCTTTTTTTTTACTTTGATTCTGATAGTGAGCATAAACAATGATGTTAATGACAATCCAACCTGTAAATAAAGAAAGGTATCATTAAAATTAACAATTGTCTATGTCCTGACAGGACACAATGCATAAAAGAAAACAAAAAAGGCGAGAAAATTTATTGTCATTGTTAATAATATTGAATTAAAACAAGCTTTTTAATAAAAATTTTGAATGCTCTAAAAAGGTTTAAAAATTTAAATATTCTTTGATCATTTCTCTATAAGAAAAAAACAACAGACTGTGAATGAAAAAAATTTATCAAATCTCAACAAAAACTAAATTCTAATGCATAAATCAATACTTCATAGTTGATTATATTTATTGAAATTATCAGTGTTTTCATCCTTTTGAGAACAATTGGAATTTTGATTAAAAATCTTCTAGTTTTGCTTGCATCAGTGGATGGATAATATACCAACTCTCAGCATCTTTTTTTGCAGTGAAAGATACATTGATTTGGAAATTATTGCTAAAATCAAATAACTGTCAAATTTTAATCAAACTTTCAGAACTTAATCACAAAGGACATAAATTATTTTAGAAAACTCAAGACATTCCAAGTTATAACTTTTATTGGTTAAAAGCAGAGGTCTATAAGGAATTTAATACTGTTTTTCTTTTTGTAAAACTTAATGACGACTTACAAAAAATTATCCCTGAATTGTAAAAAACAAAATGCAATTAACCCAAGGTATTAATTAAGAATTGTTTTCCCTTGTTTACAATTTTAATTATAACATTTTATGAAGTTGTTAAATATTTTGAAATTCATTTTCAATGACGTAATCTTTAGGAAATAATATTTATAATTAAAACTATTTTTACTAATCATAAATCTAAAAGCTTATTACAACTTGCAAACATCAAGTATTTAACAAAATAATCTTAAATTGTTCCTGCATGTGTACAAATATGTATTTTTTTAAATATGATTGTTCATATAAGACATTATCATTAAAAAGTCACATGTTAAGGTTAAAATTTCATAATTAAGATAATTTTAGTTTTAGTTACACTGTTCTGTCTTTCTTCATCTGACCCACAAAGAGTTAACTTTCCCCCTTTTGAAGAGCAAAGTTCAAGAAACATAATTCAGGAGCATCAAATGTATTTTTGCTGTATATTCAAATTGCTCATACATGACATTATCATTATAAAGTCATGTTAAAATTTTGTAACTGAAATAACTTAAAAATAGTAAAAAATACCATAAAATTTCAAAAGAGGTGTACTTAAAAATTATAGGTTCCTCTACTATTTATGGAATTTTATGTTATATTTTTATATTATTTTAGGAAATTTTTTATCTGTTTCATTGTTATAATATTTTAAATTATATTTCCAATGCATCTTTAAATGTAAGGGTATAAAGATAAAGTACTTAAAATATTAGATTGCTTAAAATATTTGTTAATTTGTAAAAATTACTGGATAATTAGTTTGGTTCGGTTTGTTTTACAGCATATAACCATATGACCCTTGGGGTCATTTAATGCCAAAGTATTAGTTCCTTCAAAAACATTTTGTTGGTAATGTTTTTTGTTCAAAAATGTTTATGTATATAAATTTCATAAAACTCTGTTTTTATACTTTCATAGTGTTTTGACTTCCATTTGGAGGGTTAACTATTTGCCCATAGCTGGGAACCTAACAGGTGCTATCACTTCGGGTCAGAGTGGACCTGAGAACAACAGCAATTAAGAGGTGGTTCCATGCTCCTCACAACCTCCCCAATCAGAGGCCTTGCTGACGGATGCAGTTTACCGTATGTCCAGAACCAACTGGGTAATTAAATTTGTAAAATTTATGTCACTTCTGTTCATTTATCCAATGACATCTGTCCTCAGCTATCAATGAAAACCTGACAAACGAGCCACCGTGATTAAGGAATGCTTTCTTATTTTTTACTGTGTTTTATCAGCCAAAAAACTAAGTTATTATGTCACTTCTGTTCATCCATCTGACCTCAGGTGCCAATCAACACCAGACAAAAAAAGCCATTGTGATTAAGGAATGATTTCTTAGTCAAAATCTATATTAGCCTTTAATGATAACCGATGACTGTGAAGACTCTTTCTACTGTTGAAACTAAGTACCTAAAAATATATCTTTTATATTGAATTCCACTGTAATATTTTTAATGTGAAAAAATGAACTTTTTCAATTTGTTTTAATCATTTTGAGAACCTTGTTTGTATGGAATTCAACTGAATACTTTTGTGTGAGAGCAGATTTTGGAAACATATTTAGTGGATGTGTGTGGGTGGTGTAGTGGATATTGGTTAGGAATGAGAAATCGGAGAGCCGAGTTCGAATTCCATTTGAATTCATTGTATTTACATAAGCGCAAATACCCTTCAGAAAGGTATATGTCACTTCTACCTCCAGCTATGGGTTAAAAAGCAGGACAGATTGAGTTCTATAGCCTTGGTTGGCAAGCAGTCTACTGCAGAGAGTAATGGCAACCTACTGTGAAAAAATCTTCTGCCCAGTCAGTCATGTCTCTTTCAAGACATGATCGCCGAAGTGCTTCACGTATGGCTCTTAACTTAGTGCCTAATATTTTATTATAGGTACCTACTTAGTGCCTAATATTTTATCCACCAAATCACGAAGAAAACAGCATAATATGAATAAAAAAGCCCCAAACTTATTAAAAATAAACTTTTCCCATCAAAATATGTATAATTGTTGGATTTTAATGAAACTTTCAGGACTTATTCACAAATGAATTCAATTATTTTTTAAATTATAATTTTAAAAAATGTTGGTAAATTTTTTTTTTTTTTTTTTACATCTGTTACCCCAACCCTCCATGTAAATTCATGAAATTTTAAGAAATTAAATTTTGTTGGGAAAATTGGTTTCATTATTTAAACACAGGACTCATTAAATCATCTATTAATTTTTTTGTAAAATTTTGCTTTTATTAACCGAAAATCTGCTCCCAATAAAATAAAATAAAAAAGGTAATATAACTATGACATTATTTAATTTTATAAACTTTTAATTGCTTAAATAATATAAATTAAGGTCATTATAGATAGTCTGAAGAAAAAAAATTTCGATTATTAATGAAATTTTAATTTTTTTCTTTTTAAATTATAATAATTCATAAAAGTTTCAAAAATATTTTTTAAAATGCTTCAAACATTTAAGGTTAGTTTAAAAAATTAAAGAACGAAGATTATACTAATCGAAAATTAAAATGTTTTTCTTTTTAAATCATAATAATTTATAAAAGTTTCAAAAATATTTTTAAATACTTCAAACATTTGTTGGGGTAAGTTTAAAAAGTTAATGAACGAAACTCATTGGAAATTAAAAAGTTTAATACAAATTGTTTTGCTTTCCTATTTTTAAAATAAATTTTAATTTTTTTTTGTATTTCTAATCTGGCTTCTATCTGTCAATGCATAGGATCAGAAAGTTTAACTTTGTGATTAAGAAATAGCTTTATTCTAAAATTTTATAAACAATACTTAAATCAGATTAATTTACATTAATTTGATAATTTTCAAAAAATAATGTGTCTATTTTTCAAGATTTGTAAAACGGAGAATAAACTTTTGTTCACAAATGTGTTGATCGCTCAGAAATGACCGAAAAATTGAAAAATAAAAAAAAACATCTCAAAATTATATTTTCCAATCAATCTGTTTGAAATACACCATTTAGCTTTCAATTAAAACTAAAATAAAGGTTTCAAGAAAACTTGTGGTTAAAATACACACATTCATTCTACACAACAACGAATTATATGTTGAAAAAAAAAACAACCCTAAACTTAATAATGAAATCAAAGTTTTATCGTCAAAATGTTTATGTTAAAAAATTTTGTTAAAAAATCTTTCTTTTTTCTTTCATATGAGCAGATTTTTACAAGAAAAAGAAAAAGACTAACAAGAGTTTTAAACACAAGTTAGTTTTTTTGCCAGTGAAAAATACATTTGAAATGTTAATGCATAAAACCTTTTTTTTTATAGAAAAAAAATGTTTCTTTTAATTCACATGAGTTTTAGGCTATTATTATCTTTGAAATAAAATCAAAAATCTGTTTTTTTTAGCAAGCCCGTGACAGTAAACTTACCTTAAGGGTGAATCCAAAATAAATAAATAAACAAAATTAAGTTGTTGGACTTGATATTTGTTTCTCAACAGCAGCAGTATTTCATAATCAATAAAACTTTTTATTTTTAAAGAGATTGCAATTAAATAAGAATTTGAAATGTCACTTCTCAACAGAACAATGAATTACAATAACCGGTGAAAGACAAAAATATGTTCCTTGATCAAAAATAGTCCGGGTACAGACAATACAGGCAGATAAACAGACACACACACAAACATCTTGCCTATATATATATATATATATATATATATATATATATATATATATATATTATCGATTTTCTGCCCTATTGTAAGAACTGCAACCTTGAAACTTCTGAATATCGTTTCTTATGTCTTTGTCTATGAATGTATCAAATTTTATTAAAATCGAACCACTCCTTCTATAACCCGATGTTTTCGATTATCGATTTTCGATATTTATCAGGGGTACCTCAACACAAAACCTAGCTAAGAACACTCGCAGACGCTTATAGTCAACTGTGCAAATTTTCAAGAAAATCGGTTTAGCCGTTTCGGAGTCTATAGGTAACGGACACACACAAACACATACACACACACAGAGACAAAGTTCCAATTATAAATAAGTTTAGATCATTTGATTAAATGGGGTTCTTTACCAAATGATATTTCTCTTTCTCTTTTTTGTTATTATATTTGCTATATTTCAGGTCAGACTCTAATAATAATAAGTCTACCTATGCTCAATTTCCACCGCAGAAAATACCACAGTAATAAAATATTATATTGGTTGTACCAAGAATAATTTTGAAACTCGCCATTACTTTCACACCTTTATCTTTTAATAAAACTTACTGCAATAGCACATCACTTTCTACTTATTATTGGCAATTAAAAGATGTCAATAAAACTCCTGCTGTAAAATGAAAAATATTAAAAATATCAGAACTTTTAAATCTTTACACGAGTCATGTT
Source organism: Ascarosepion bandense (assembly GCA_037127315.1). NCBI lineage: Eukaryota > Metazoa > Mollusca > Cephalopoda > Sepiida > Sepiidae > Ascarosepion > Ascarosepion bandense. The sequence goes on from JBBBDQ010000836.1 coordinate 129,074, forward strand.
TTCTATGTTTACAAGAAAAATTACAAATTATCAAATTCCCAAAACTAAACTTGCTCAATAAATGTAACAAATTAACTTCCATTCGTCATTATCGCCAAAAATATAGCCTAAAGTATAGTTAATTTTTCCTAATATAACTAGACATCTATAATCTATACCCTAGCATATATTGATTGATTCTCACAACTTTTGATAATTCATTTGTTACATCTTAACGTGTAGAAACGTTTGAAACTATGGATAAAATTATAGGATGTGCACCCCGCATCTAGCACATCTATGCCGATACGAATTAGTATCTTTTGGACCTCTTGAAACTTTAAATTCTTTCATGGACCCCTGGTTTGGAACCAAGGCAGTAGGTAGAATCAAGAAGCACACTCACTAATGGAGGAGGAAAACATAAAATAAATAATGGAATCGCAAAATCAAAAACTGCTACATTTACCCACCTTTTGCTGAAATCTGTTGACATCAAAGGTTTTCTATCAGAACTGATCTTTTCCAAAGAATCCAATCGAAACTGAATAAGAATAGCGTTCATACCACAAAATTCTGTCCATTCGTAATGTCCAGGTCACCATTTTTGCTACAACTAGCAACATGAGAAATGCCAGCTATTTTGTTTCAGAATACAGCAGGGACACATTATCACAGGCATATGCAAGATTGACAAACCCAAGATGCTCAGGAGTGATGCAAACCGACAACTTGCTGACATATTCCTAGAAAAGTCGCATCTGAGGACAAGGAGTACAAACCCTAACACAAGACAAAAAGAAGTGCAATTCAGTCACTGACAAGTCAAGCTGTTCACAGAGACAATCCTTCTTGAACCTTCTACCAATACAAGATACTATATTCTCTGAGGACAAAAAAGGTCAGTGGACCGAGGAATGACTTGCAAAGCAGCTTCAAACTTGGAGAAATTTTAATTGATTTTGGGGCCTACTCAGCCCTCAAAACAGGTGAAGCAATGGTGTGCAAAGATGTGTGGAGTGTGGTAGTGACCCTGGGCGGCACTCCCTGGGAGTGGCACTTCCAATGAAGTATGTTATTTTTGTTTTTATTTTTCAAATACACTTAACATTAGATGTTAAAAATGAAGAAAATAGTTTTTGATTTTAGTTTTAAAATGTTTATATTTGATTGCTGGTATTTTGGCCTAACCTTTGAAGAAAATTTTAGATAGGGTTCAAATGATGCCAGTATATTTTTAAAAAATGTCTCTAAAAAGTGCTCTCTGGTGGTGGGAATGCACTAATCTTACCCATGTTGATCAGTTTGGCTGGTCATTAAGTGTACCATGAGTTACCCCCATTAGTACTTTTGTAAGCACCTACTTGATTTCTAAATTTTTCACACCTATGTGAGAAGTCCAAGACTTTGGAGTCACTTCTTTTGTTTTCATCTTTCATGTCTGGGAACTCATAGTGAAAAGATAGTTTGAAAGATATAAAGGGTGGGTGGGAAGATAGAATGCCAAAAATCAAATACAACTTAAAGAAAAGGTTGTCAGTTATTATTGAAACAGTTACATTTTCAAACATGTAAAATCAACTTTTTTCAGACTAAAAACTGTAAAGCCACAGAAAATTTGACTTCAATATTCTTGTAAGTGTATTTTTCTTTTCTTAATTCTATTTTAAAATTGAAATTTTATGCTGAAATATTGAAGGTACCTAAATTCTGATTTGCAAAAGTATTATTTATAGCATGAAATTTAGAATAAATCTATTTTTTAATTACAGAGTTGAACTTTCTGACCTTTCCTCCATGTTAGAAATGTGTTGACAGGTCGACAGATACAAGATAAGGTAAGTGTATAATGATCACAAGTGACATAATTCTACAGGTTTTTTTGAGGTAAGGGGAAGAAACTTTGAAACACATGACCATTTAATGTACACAGAAATTATCATAAAAATTCATTTCATTATTATTCGAAAATTTCATTCAAAATTTGATTTTCACAAGAATTTCCAAATTAATCTGTTTTTTACTTGAAAAAATCTGAGTTATGTAATATTATGTTTGCCATTGTAAACTCTTGTAACAATTTGGTTCCCAGTAACGAACATAAAAACAAGATTTCTACCAAAAATTTGAGTGTGTTAAGAGAGTTTACAAATTTTTTAAAAATAATTTAGCAGACCTGAAGAAGACTACCACCATCTTTAAATTTGTTGTTTTTAATTTTTTTTTTTACTTTTTTTCAGCGCAGTCTTATCGATTATTACATAAAGTTTCTGCTTAGCAAAAAAAAAATTGGAAAAATTTCAATATTTAAACAATTTTAGGGTGGGGAGCTTAGTTTCTCATATAACATTATAGTAAATCAATCCTCCATTTTGAAACCACTGGGGTCGCTTTGTTTTGGTTTTATTTGGGACAAATTGTTGCTCTTTTTTTTGTCTTTGTAAATTTTTTATTTAGTTCTTACAATGACATCTTCCTTGAAAACTCCAAGAATGGCTTTATTAAAAAATATTCAGTTGTTGAATATGCACAAGCAAAAAAGTTAATTGCACAGAATCAATTTACTATAACATTATATGAAAAACTGAGCCCCCACCTGCAAATTGTTTAAATGTTGAAATTTTTACAAATTTTTTTTGTCAATCAGAAAGTTTAGGGTTTAATCAATAAGATTGCACTGAAAAAAGCAAAAAAAAAAAATTGATTAATCTTTGTTTCCTATTTTAAAGTTATGTGAAATTTTAAATTGTTTTCTTTAGAGAAGTAGATCTTTCACTTGTACTATAGTAGGTCAGTCAGTTAAGTGCCATACGTGATACACGCTTGGGCTATCATGTCTCCAAAGAGACATGACTGACTGGGCAGAAGGTTATCCTGCAGTAGATTGCCATTACTTTTTGTGGTAGACTGGTTGCCAGCCAAGGCTATAGAACCCAATCTCTCCTGCTATTTAACCCATAACTGGGGGAAAGAAATGGATTAATACCTTTCTGAAGAGTATTTGTGCATAAGTGAATGCAATAAATTCAGCTGGAATTCGGACTCGGCTCCTTGATTTTTCTTTCCGAGCTGTTTTGCATTCATGAAAAGTAATATATTTAGAAATATATAATTTGGTTGTAGTTTGGTTTATCAGTTTTATTCATGACTGACCAAGAAATAACTAACATTTGAAATCTTGATTGAAACAAAGTCTTACAATATTCTGATAAAAATAATGCACAAATCTGCTTCTTTAATGATACCTTTCTTTATTTACAGGTCGGATTATCATAAACACTTCATCATTTAGGCTGACTATGAAAAGCAAAGAAAAGTAATAAAATGTGTCAATTAGCATTTCCAAAAAGTTTTCAATAAAAAATAAAACACTCATAAAATGAATTGAGAAAAACCTCAATTTTGTGATGTATGTGGATATGCATTTTCATTTATTTTAACTTTAAAAATCCATGTGCAAAGACACACTGGTGAAAAACCATATAATTGTTAAGTATGTGAATCAGCAGTTTCACAATTATCAAATTTAAAAAACACATTCTAATGTATGCAGGAAAATATCTTCATTCTTGTGAAGTGTGTGAATTAACATTTTCAGTAAATCCAGTTTTAACACAAATGTGTACATTGCATTATGGAGAAAAAACACTTTTGTAAAGTGTGTGGATGTGCTTTTGCAAAGCCATTTGACTTAAAAACCCACATGAGGACACACACTGGAGAGAAACCATATACTTGTGAAGTATGTGGAGCAGCATTTTCAAAGACTTGCCATTTGAAAACGCACATGCGAATTCACACTGGAGAGAAACCATATTCATGTGAATTATGTGGATCAGCATTTTCAGATAATTCTCAATTCAATAGACACATTCGAATTCAGTGGAGTAAGACCATATCATTGTGAAATATGCGGATCAGCATTTTCAGAGGTTAGTAATCTGAAAAAGCACATTAGAATTCACACTGGAGAGAAGCCATATTCTTGTGAAATATGTGGATTAGCATTTTCAGATAATTCTCATTTGAAAACACACAGTCGAATTCACACTGGAGAGAAACCATATTCTTGTGAAATATGTGGATCAGCATTTGCACAGAATTCAAATTTAAAAAAGCACAATTCATGCTGAAAAGAAAAGTATCCAAACTTTGCAAATTCAGATATAAGTTTACATGTAATTCCCACAGAATGTTTACCTCATCATTTAGGCTGACTATGAGAATGAATGGAGACAATAAAATATAGTCTTTTAATGTTCTGTTGGAAATAATGCCCAAATTTGCTCTGATTGTCATGGACACCTCATCATTTAGACTATGAGAATCAAAGAAAAAATAAAGTGACATGTGTCAATTAGCACTCTACAAAGTTCTCATTAAAAAACAAGGCAATCATAAAATGATAAGAAATACCTCATTTTTTGTGATGTCTGTGGATATGCGTTTTCATTGATTTCAATTTTAAAAACCCATGTGCAAACACGTAGTGGTGAGAAACCATATACTTTTGAAGGATGTGAATCAGTATTTTCAATTATCAAATTTAAAAAACATGCACTAATGTATACAGGAGAAAATCCTCCTCCCTCATTCTTGTGAAGTGTGTGGATAAACATTTTCACTAAATTCAATTTTAATGAAGCGTGCCACATACTGCAAGAAAGACATTTCTGTGAAGTGTGTGGATGTGCTTTTACAAGGAATTCTGACTTAAAAACCCACATGAGGACACACACTGGAGAGAAATCATTTTCTTGTGAAGTATGCAGGTCATCATTTTCAAAATTCGAATTCACACTGGAGAGAAACCATGTTCATGTGAATTATTCAAATCAGAATTTTCAGATAATTCTCAGTTGAAAAGGCACATTGGAAGTCACACTTTCTTGTGAAATTTGCAGATCAGAATTTTTAAATATTTTTGATTTGAAAAAGCACAATCAAATTCATACTGAAGAGAAAATATATTCTTGTGAAATATGCAGATCAGCATTTTACAGCTTTCTAATTTGAAAAGGCATATTCAAATTCACACTAGAAAGAAATCATTTTCTTGTCAAATATATGGATCAACATTTTCAAACTATTCCAGTTTGAAAATACACATTCAAATTTACACTGGAGAAAAACCATATTCCTGTGAAATATGTGGATTGGCATTTTCACAGAGTTCAAATTTAAAAAAGCACATGAACATTCATGCTGAAAAGAAAAATAATCAAAAACTTTGCTAGTTCAGATACAAGTGTACACACATAAACACTCACTGAAGCTAATTTTTACAAGGTCATGGAATAAAATTTTAAAAGTATTCAGAGTTTAATTTACGCACTCTTGCTTTGTATACCAACTGAAATTTTACAGGGTATAAATGTCACAATGCATGGCAACATTAAATCCTGCATATGATCCTAGCTTTTTTAAATGTAGAAGTTGATATTTCCAAAAATTAATATTTTAGGTACAAGTGTGCATATGTAAATACTCTCTAAAATGAATTTTTACAGGGTTATGGGTTAAAATTTTTCAAGTATTCAGAGTTTAATTTACACACTGAAAAGAAACATTCTTGCTATTTATGCCAATTGAAATTTTTACAGGATATAAATGTTAAAATGCTTGGCAACATTAAAGCATTTTGAAATATGAAAGTTGAAACTTCCAAGAATTAATATTTAAATGAATTCTGGGGAGCAAATACTTGCTTGTAAAATGCATGTGAACATAATGGCAAACAAAACTAAAAATGCAAATGAGAACACACACTGGAGTGAAACTATTTTTATGGAGTGTGTGTCAGTATTAGGAAATGTGTGGACTTTAATATTAAGAGAAAAACACTGTGAAAAAATAGGTAAATTATCTTCATAAGGACCTTTTGGTTATGAAGCAAAACTGCAGTAATTTGTAACAAAGACCTGTGTTAAACTGAAGAATTGTTTTTGATTATCTGGAATTAGTTCCTTAAAGAATGAAACATGTCATTAGTTAGTTTTCCTTTTCTTTATATTCCTATGTATATTAATTACTTGTGTATAAACTACGAGAGTTTTCTATAGGGAATTTCTTTTCTTTAAATGTCAAAATAATTTTCAAGCATTTTATTTCTTAAAACTAAAAGTAGCAAATGCATTTTAGTTTTTTATATTCTTTGTAATCAACATTTCATTTGACAGAGTGTGTGCCATAATTCTCTTTTTAAAAGTAATGATTCTTCTGTTTAAATAAAATTGATCAATGACAAATAATTACAGATAAAAATTGTCTACATATTTTGTTTTTTATTAATTTTATTATTATTTTTATTCATTTTATTATTACTTAGAAGGGAAAACCATTTTGGTTCACAACACAAAAATTGTTGCTTTCATTGACATTAACTGATGCAAACAACCCAGGTTAAAAAAGATTTTCTGTTTTTTTAAATAAACTATGTGAAAACTTTGGTGTAGTTAAATCAAGTGAAGATGAACTATTATGAAAAATTCATTTTTATTCCTTTAAAAATGGTAGTCTTTGAATAAATGTTAAATCATCTAGGTTTTATTTTTGAGTACATGTTCTTTTGAAGAAGTCTGTTTTTATGAAGGTCATACAATTCCTGGGAAAATTTTTACACTTCTTTATCTTTTTGGATCAGAGTTTAAAACTGCCAAAATTGTTAAACATGAGTTTTGAATTTATGGAAAATTGTATTTTTTTTTTTTATATGGTGGCCAATGAGAGCTCAGATCGAGAGCCTTGCAAAAACTTAGATGGATTCTTTTATGACCCTCTATTTGAGAATAAATAGAATTCAGGTCAGTGGACAAAATAAGAAGACATTATACGGCAAGGGGGCAAGACATATTGACATCAACGAGGAGACAAGTGAGACGGCAATTGCTATCAGAGAGCCTTGAAGTTCACAAGTGAAGTTTCTTCTGCTGTTGAACAACAAAAAACAAAAAGAATTCTAAGAAATTGTCCAAAGCATAATTAGTGTGAATTTATATATATTAATATAAAATCCACCTGATGACTGCACTTAGCATGAAATAGTCTGTCACCCCGATTGTTGACTTCAATGTTCACTCCTTTATATTTACATAAGCTCTATCTCTGATATTGAGCACTTATCCTATAAATATAGCACACCTTAAAACTATATTTATTCATATATATATATATATATATATATATATATATATATATATATATAAATTAAAAAAGGATTAATTCAATGATGTTGGATGATCATTTCAATATGAAAATCCCCACGGGGGATAACACATCACATCAGCAACACAAAAATCCTTTCAGAAACTGGAGAAAAATCAGTCTAATTTTCCTTTTTAAATAGATTTGCAAAGAAATTAAAAAAAAAATATATATATATATCAAGTGAATAAGGAACGAAAAAATTAACAACGTTCAAAACATTAATTTAAAACTGTTGAATATAATATTTTTATTCTACTGTTAAATCTGTCTCTAAACTGTTAATAAATATCTAATCTAAATTGTTAATAAATATCTAATCTAATCTAATCTGTCTCTAAAATTTTCAACATGTCTATTAATTACCTCTCTCCTTTTCTTCTTTCCTTCTTTTTTTCAAATTCTAACTTACAACTTACAACTCTGATTTCCTATTTTCCACCCCACTTACCTCTCACACATAATTCGTCAATATAAGGTAAATAATTTTCCATTTTCTTTTCACACTACCTGATGAGACATTGTCCGTTCAATGTCGAAAGAAAATGTACACTTTGTAGTAGATGATAATTTATACATGTTCTAAACTATAATTTATTATATATATATATATATATATATATATATATATTTACGCTTTCACACCCTGATTGAGCACTCTGGAAGAATGGTAAACTTTGAAAAACAGTAGCTACTCTGGCATGTATGCATCTGGCTGTTGGGCGTGTATAATGATAATATTCACGCTAAAAAGTCTGCCTTCTTCTACTGAACGCCCATAGCCCAGAGGTAGAATCGCCGACTGATGCCAATTCGGTCAGGTTTCAATCCTGGATTAAAAAGCAAACAGTCTAACTGTACTGATGAGCTGTGATACAGTGAAACAGATCTGTCTGCGGATGACTATATATATATATATATATATATATATATATATATATATATAGATGTGTGTGTGTGTGTCTGTAAAAGTATATTCTTGAATGGACATGCCTCCACATCCTACTGTACCAATGCTAGTGTCCCTCAGGGTTCTATCCTAGGCCTGACACTCTCCCTTATTTTCATAAATGATCTCCCAAACATGATCAATCCCAAGTAGCTATGCAGATGACACCACAATTTACTCTTATCTCACTAAGAAATCCAGTGAGGTGAACAAACATAACCTTGCTACTGATCTTGAAAGAAATCTACATTCTGTGGTGGAATGGAGTAAGAAGTGGTTTGTAAATTTCAATGCATCTAAGATGAAGCTGCTATCTGTCAATCATTGCTGGCAACCTCTCCTGCCTCCCATAAGCATGGATCAAGTGAATCTCCCTGAGAGCAATATACTGAACCTCCTCGGTATTACCCTGTCTCCCGATCTCAAGTGGAACCATTACATTAAGTCAATAGCTAAATCCACTGCTAGGAAGGTTGAATCACTGTGTTGGGCCAGGATGATTTTTTTGCCTGAATCCATCTTGCACATATACAAATCAATCATCCGTCCATACATGGAATACTGCTGTCATATATGGTCAGGCACCCCCACTGTTCATCTCAGTGTTTTTGACAGGCTCCAAAGGAGAATCAGTAATGTGATAGATACCGACTTGGTGGCTCGACTCCAGCCACTTTCTCACCTATGGGATGTGGCTTCCCTCTGTCTGTTCTATAAATATTTTCATGGCTTCTGCTCCAACAAACTTAAGTCACTGGTGTCTCTGCCACAGGAGTTTACTCGGGCAACCAGACTGGCAACTGGGTCCCACCCATTCACAGTTAGATCAACTGAATGCAGCCAACAATTCTACTCCAACAGCTTCTTTTCTTCACACTTCCCGCTTGTGGAACTCTCTTCCATATTCTTGCTTTCCTGACGGCTACAACCTCCAGGAATTTAAATGCAATGTCAATACCTATCTCTTATCCACTTGACTCCAGTTTTTTCTACATCACCTTGTATATCTTTTCCTTTCTTTCTACCTTTGCAACTGTCATCACACCTGTATTCCCATCCTTCACTTGCTCCATTCTCTGACACCCTCTATAACTGGTTTGTCTTTCTCTTTACTCTCTTACTATCTAATCTTTTACATCACCCCCTGCACATCAGTGGGGTTACCGTCTTGCTTGGGTTGAAATGATTAAAAAAAAGTTCTAACTGTATTTACCCATCAAAAATAGGAAGGCTAACTACAATTGGTTTTAAGTCCTAACTGTATTTACCCATGATAAATAAGAAGGCTTACTACAATTGGAATTAAATCTTAACTGTATTTACCCATCATAAATAGGAAGGCTTACTACATTCAATGACCTCCAATGCTTTAAAAAGAATTCAGAATTATTTGTGTGTGTATAAATGTCCTCCTGATTTATTATTCCCCACCAACTCCACTGCACTTATTTGAGATACATTTTCTTGACTTTTAAAATTGTTTCTATGATACCTGCGAATACTGTCTGTTGCTGGTATGACCAGATGAAGACAACAGGTCATGAAGAGGTTTGGTCAGCATCAGTAGATTGTGGGGGGGGGGGGGAGAACTTGTTGAATAATCACAGAAAGCTGGGGTGCTGTTTTGCTTTCTCAGGGGGTCACATTTGTATGATTGTTTTGTATATTTTGGGGTCTGGTTTTACACTATCCTTGGATACGATGTGACCAAAGAATGATATTTCTATGGTGCCTGTCACTAGCATTTTAGGACTGAGTTTACAGTTCTTTTCCCTGGCTTTTTAAAAGGAGTTCATTTAGTGCCTGGCTGTAGTCACTACCATTTCTTTTAACCCATACAATCATGTTTCTTATGGGGAGAACATTCTTTATGTCCCCAAATTTCTTAAAAAAACATACTGAGCATTTTCAACTCTGACTGGGGATCTGTTAAACATGTACCAACCAAATGGGATGATGAATGTTGTTTGTTCTCTGTATTTTTATCTGGTTGTCTTTATTTACCAATAGCCTGATTTAACATCCATTATGGTAAACCATTTTGCACCATGTAGTTTTGAAGCAACATCCTTGAATGTAGGGGTCATAAAATGAGGTTGTACTATGGCTTTTGGTCCTGGGTATGACGGTAAACTGCATCCAGCAGCAAGGCCTCTGATTTAATTGCTGTAGTTCCCAGGTCCACCATGACCTGGAGTGGTAGCACCTGTTAGGGTCCCAGCTATGGGCAAATAGAAAACCCCCAAACTGGGGTCAAAACACTATGAAAGTATAATAATAGACTTTTATAGAAATATATACATAAAAATAGACTTTTATAGAAAAATATTACCAATAATACATTTTTGAAGGAAAAAAAATTTTGCCATAATTTGTGAAAGATAAAAAATAATTATTAGTAACAATACATTTTTGAATACAAAACTAGAAGACATCTTTAGTTTTCTAAAATAAAAAAAATTAATCAAAATCTGACTAAATCAACCTTCTCACTATAACCAAACATTTAAAAAAATACCTTAAAACCCCACCTTTTTGGCATTAAATAACCTACAGAGGTTGATATGTCATTAAACAAAACTCAAAATCAAAACTATGGCTTTGTTAAAATCTCTGGGGTTTTTACAACAGAATCAGCAGGTTTGCATGTATTCATGGTCATAATTTGTTTGCACTGCATGTGAATTCTACCCGTGCCTCTTAAATAATGTCTTAATTTTATTACAATTCTTTAATTTTCAATTCAGTGTTGACATTTTTTAATTAGAGATGGGAGGTCCTGTTTACAAATCTTAAGACTCTAAAAATTTAATTTCCCAAATTTTCATAAAAATTAAATAAATGGAAAGAAAAAGATTAAAATATAAAATGTTTTTACCATGATTTTCTGAAAAAGAAAAATTTGTAAAATAACTTAATTCATTTATGAAAAAGTTCTGAATGTTCAATTAAGATGCAACAATTATTTGATCTTTGCAAAAATTTCCAAACCAATGTGTTTTTTATCACTAAATGACTCTTTCTTTTTTGGTTGCACAATGACATAAGAAAAACAAGATTTAAAAAAAAATTTTGAACATCCCAGAAAGAATTAAAACTTTAATAAAATAATCAAAATATACCCTGTTTTTCCCTCTTAGTAAATAAGAAAAATATTTTTACAATGAACTTTGTTTTTATTAGGTCTGGGGTCTTTTTCATCAACTATAATCTTTTCTCAGTGAATTATTGGAGGTACATTAGATTCTATGCTTTGTTATTTGGAGTGACATGTTGCTTGTGTTAAAAGGAATATATTTAAAATTCTAATATTGGTGACATCTGGGTATCATGGAGTTTGGCTCCGTTTTGTTTGCTGTTGTATAATATCCTCTTTTAAATGTTTAAATGGAATGCATGTATTTTTGAATGGTCTCTAAAGACTAAATTATGAACTGACACAAATTATTACAAAAGATAGTGTCAGAAGTGGCAAACCGAGATTGTTCATAAAATGGAAAAAGGTTTTTCTTCCAGTTAAAAAATTGCTTAAACTCCAACTGCCTGAGCTTGTTGGCATTTTGACTCTGACAGAATGGTCAGCATGGTGCCTGTGCTTTGGATCATTTTGATATGCAGCAAAGTTGCAACTAGGAGACCTAGACCAATTCACACCAATGCCCTAATCTACTTAATGGGTAGCGAAGCAGAAACTGTAGAAAGTGAATGGGAATGGCAGCAGAATATCTGTAACTCAAGATGTGACAAAGCTCTAGAAATGGCAGGAAGTTGCATGCAAACTGAGGAAATGCAAACAAAGGACTGTGACAAAATATGAACGAATCACATGAAGAAGCAAAAACCAAAAGCAGGCAGAACTTTCACCCAGAAATAGTGGGAAAGATGTAGCTGGCAACATGACTGGGGCCAGTGTCCAGTGGAAGAGAAAACTTGCAGAAAATGTAGCCAAAAAAAAATAATTTTGCAGAATGTTATAAAATGAACATATACAAGATTTGTGGATCAAAGTCAGTCTCAACTGTGAATGCCCCACTCCACATACACATATGTACGAAATCTATGGCACTCAAAATCAAAGAAGAAACTCAAAAGCCCTAGAAACAGTCTCAACTGTGAATGACCCCCACTACACATATGTACGGAATCTTTGGCACTCAAAAACAAAGAAAAACTCAAAGAAAGCCCTAGAAACTCAAAAGCCCTAGAAACAGTCTCAACTGTGAATGACCCCCACTACACATATGTACGGAATCTTTGGCACTCAAAAACAAAGAAAAACTCAAAGAAAGCCCTAGAAACTCAAAAGCCCTAGAAACAGTCTCAACTGTGAATGACCCCCACTACACATATGTACGGAATCTTTGGCACTCAAAAACAAAGAAAAAACTCAAAGAAAGCCCTAGAAACTCAAAAGCCCTAGAAACAGTCTCAACTGTGAATGACCCCCACTACACATATGTATGGAATCTTTGGCACTCAAAAACAAAGAAAAACTCAAAGAAAGCCCTAGAAACTCAAAAGCCCTAGAAACAGTCTCAACTGTGAATGACCCCCCCACACACATATGCACGGAATCTCTAGCACTCAAAAACCACATTCTATGTTTGCTCAGTAGAAGTGAGTGATTTGGATGCAAATGCAACTGGCCTGTCATTTTATTGCAGTGTTGCTCCTGATCCTCTGCTAAAAGCCTCAACTTGAATGAATGTTTGCTTAGTAGGGTCAAAATATGCTAAAGTTATTTTTTTTACTGATTAGGGCCTTGAATCATTGGAAGGCCTTCTCATGGCCATTCATCCATATATATCATTTCCCTTTTTCAGGAGGTTGCAAAGGTTGGTAGTTTGCTCAGAAAAATGAGGTATAAAAGGGTCCGTATAAGTTACTATTCCTAGGACAGTTCATGGTAATAAAATGCTGAAAAGAGAATTAATATTTAGGTCTGTGGAAGTGTTGTAAATTAGGAATGTCTTTGGTGTATCTGCTCCTTTGGTCAGTAAGTAGTTTTGAGACAGCGAAGAAGGAAAAGATAGGTAAGAGAGGCGAGCCTAGTAAGCCACTTGACTTGGTCAAGGGGGATATTAATTACTCGTCTCTCTCGAGTTTGTCTGTCTGTCTGTCTGGCGATACTTTCTGTATCGGCTTTTTATTTCAACTTTTGGGATTGCAGCATTGGTCGATAAATAAAATTCGCGTAGGCTCGCAAACTGGAATTTAATATTTAATTAATTTTTAGTTTTCAACCAGAAGATCTGCGTGTGGCCAGATGTGCACCGATGAATTTTGGTCATTTGCTTGTTGGTCGTGAGAGTGAAAACATCCGGTTCCTCGCTTTTGCTCAGTTGGTATCACCACAATATCATGGTCTTGTTGTATGCTGTTAAGATGGTATTTGATCGCTTCACTAATTTTGCTGGTGAATTTGGGCAGATTTGTTATTGTTTAATTTTACCTGTAGTTTAGTGTTTTTTCTTTTTCTGTTACTTGTCTTTTTATTTTCATTGTAACTTTAGTACGACTATTTGAATTGTTTATTGTGTAGAATTCTAATTCATCACAATCGCTATTATCAGTGTCATCAAATGAACATTTTTTAGGTACCTACATTAAATAGTTAAAAAACAGCATAGTATGAATAAAAAAAAACTTATAAAAACAAACTTTTTCCATCAAAATAATTTATATTATTATTAAGAGTGGGGGGGTGCTCAATTATAATCTATGTTTCTACATTTTTAATTTCGTTGTTGTTCATTTAACTTTTTTCAGCGCAGTCGTATCGATTACCCACTTAGCTTTGCTATTGAAAAATTTCAATATTTAAAACATTTTCTGGGGTGGTGGGGATCAGTTTCTTATCAAATTTTTGGGACTTTTTTCAGTGCAAAATTATCGTTTACACCTTAAACTTTACGAATGACAAAAAAAAAAAAACTGCAAATGTTTCAATAATGAAACAATTTTATTGGGAGACCAGTTTCTCATACAACGTTTTAGTGGATTGAAAATGGAGGATCGATTTAACGTTGTATGAGAAATTGACCCCCTTCAAATTTGTTTAAACATTTGAATTTTTCAAAATTTTTTTCATAATCGGAAGGTTTCAGTAATAATCGTCAAAACTGCGCTGAAAAAAGTTAAAAAAAAAGTTGAAAAACAACGAAATTAACATAAACAAAGCAACCCCAACGCGAGTGGATTGAAAATGGAGGCTCGATTTACTTTAACGTTGTATGAGAAATTGACCCCCCACCACCACAATTTGTTTAAATATTGTAATTTTTCAAAAATCTTTTTTATAATCGGAAAGTTTAAGTAACAATCGATAGGACTGCGCTGAAAAAAGTAAAAAAAAAAAGAAAAAAGAAAACCAACGAAATTAAACGTAGTGACTAGTCTGCTTCAGGTCCGCCTTTTATTGCCTTTGTTAAACGCAACAGTTTATGTGGGCTTTTTTTGATTCCTTACTTTTGTCAATTTGGAGGGGAATAAGTGTGTTTTCGTAGCATGGGTCATGTGCGCGAGGCAGTAAGAAACACTGCGGTCACCATACTGAGAGACTTATAGGGTTATGGGAAATGATTAATTTCCCCAACACTATATTTTTAGGCACACAAATGAATGACGAAACTTCCTTTTAAAACAACAACAAAGAATGGTTTATTCTCTTAGTAGACGTACAAGAGTGATAGTATGTAAGTGTCCATCTGATTTGTAGGGTTTCATACATTGACACGCACACACACGCATGGTCACGCGGCGTCCACGTGACAGCCGTAGTTCTCGCCAAAAACGAAGCTAATATAAACGGAAAACAGCACGTGGTACAGCAGTTAGGATTTCGTCCCGGGGCGAGGGAAGACAAGAACAGACATGCCTCCCTAACTCATACAAACACACGCGCACTAATTGCAGGTAGCAATTAGTGGCGCAAATATTTTTTATTCTCTTAATTTTCTTCTCTGACATTAACTTTCATTCAAACAGGACTTTATAACTTCCTACACATAGAATCACAATTTTTCCAACCTTCGTCCGTAGAAATCCACCGACTGCTACATTCGTATGTAAGTCCTTCTCTGTCTACTCAACGCACACACAGACACAGAACTTTGTCTTCTGTCTGACTTTCTTCATCAAGGATTCGAACTTTGAACTCTTTACGATAATCTTAACAATTGTTACAAACCTTTCTTTCAGCTAGAGTAAAACTTCATACATCTTATTTTGTTTCTACGAACAGACGAAGGGGAATGACTCTTTCCTTTTCACTTTCTTATGCATGCTCTCTCAACCCTATGTAACCTTTGTCAATATATTGTTTTTCTGGTTACTTTCGCCTTTTTGTTATTTCTTAAAATCTTGCATTAAACCATGACCAATGTTACGTCGAGTCGACTCATAAATCTAAATTAGTAAGTGGACCCTGCGTCCACTACAGGTTTGCTGGTCGGTAGGCTGGTACTTGGTTTGTAGGAAGAGTGTGCGAAGCTAGCGGCAGCGTCTTCTTCAGCGAAAGTGTTCCAAGGGGAATCAGTGGCAGCGATGTGAGAGAGACGTCTGTTCTTCCCGCTGGCTCATGGCTCTCTGCCTTTTGTCCGTTCTACCAAAATGAACTAGGAAAATAGTTCTAGAGAGGAAGAAGGAATTAATGCGCTCTGCCAGTTGATTGGTTAGTGAGTGACCGAATCTCCCGTCGGGGGCACTGATTCGCGAAAGGAAATAGATCTATGGCTGCTACAGACTCACACAAATTGACAAATACATTCATTCGAGCAAGTCGTAAGAAGCTCTATATACTTCTTTTAACAGCCTGAGTGAGGTCGATCGGAAGTAAACAAACCCTTCACTTCTGTCCTTGTATTGCAGGGGCAAATATAGTAGCAGTGCTGAGTAGTAGAGCTAATTAGTCAAACACAAAAAACAGCGTTCGGTCAAAAATGGGCGAAAAAAGTAAATTTAACTTGTTTCTAATCAATTTCCGTTCTGTACTTTTAATGTCCTATGAAAATAAATTAATTCTCTAAGTTTCATAAAATGCTGTCAAATAAAATTATATTATATTTAAAATCAGAAAGAAACATTGAAATATACAAAGTTGTGACATAGTCTGTACCCGGGCAATTTTTGAAGAAGGAACAAATTCTTTTGCACCGTTTCCGGTAATTCCTTTGTTCTATTTGTTTTTACAAAATCTATGCGATCTTGTTTCAAATAATGAATCTTTTTTAATTGAAATTTCTTTAAAAATCTGAAGTTTAATTAATTGCCAAATATTGATGATGTTTCAAAAGAATTATCAAGTCGAGAAACTTAACCCTGTTTGTTTTTCTATGAAAAGCGTTTAGATTCGCCCTGAAAAGGTAAGTTCGATCGAACCGTCACGGATTTGAAAACTAACAACAAAACAGCATTTGAAATCATTTATTAATTTAAATGTCTTTTTCTTTGAAAGAAATTCGTTTCCATTTCTCTTTTATTTGAAAGATAATAGTCTAAAAACGAATGAGAATGAAAAAGAAAACTGAATTTCCTTCTCTAAATAAATCTTTCTTTTCCAGTCATTTTTCAAACATTGACGAGTTTTCTCGTCCTTCATCGAATTGCCATTTTTGACAGAAAGTGAAAACAACAAATTTCCAAATCTCTTCAAAATCTAACATTGTAGAGAGTGTGGACTCTTGAATTGTAGTCAATTTGGGGAGGTACCATCATTCATTCGCTGAAAAAAAAAGCATAATAATGTGAAGAAAAAAAAGGACCCAAATTAAATAAACACAAAGTTTTATCGGCAAAAAAATGTATGTTTATTATTCAGAGGATCAAAGTATTTTTAAGATTATTTTTTAAAATGTTTTAACTCTTTCTAACACGTTCGAAATTTTAGTAAATATCTTGTTTTTCTTTTGTCTGTTAATGACGCAGTTGTTAGAACAGTTTACTTACGGTAAGCGTAAATATTACGCAAGTTCTTTTTTATCGGTTAGAAACACATTAATTTGGAAACTCTTGCAAAAATCAAATGATAGTCGGATTTCAGTTATTTACAAATTAATGAAATTGTTTTTGAAATAATTATTTTTTTTAAATTTTGGTTGAAATATGTTTTTTTTTTACAAATGTTACCCCACTTCATTTAATTTTCTGAACTGTCTAAGTTTCCAAGAGTTCGCCCATATACCTGATATTAAATTCAGGAGTAATTGGGGAATGCTAATTATCTGTTTTTTTTTCTTTCTAAATTATCGCTTTTTCTGAAAATCTGCTCCAAGTTATGAAAACAAAAATGCAATTACATATCAACTCGGAAAGATAAATCTGGGTGCTGAGTTCGAATTCCAGTTGAATTCCTCGCATTCACTTATGCACATTGCACAGAAAGCAATGGCAACCTACTGCAGGATAATCTTCTGCCCAGTCAGTCATGTCTCTTTTGAGACATGATCGTTCAAAGTGTGTATCACATATGGCAAATAACTGATTGATATATTAAGGATATCATAGTCTAAAAAGAACATTTTTTTTAAATGAATGATTAATTTTTACAAGAATTGTTTTCGTTTTTATTATTTTTTATTATAATAATTTATAAAATTTCAAAAATCTTTTAAAGTTTCATCCTTCATTGTCCACATTAGGCTGTTAAGTTAATACATGAAGACTTTATTTACTAATCAAAAATTGAAAAGCTTAATACAAATAATCAAGCTATTCGATTTTGATTTTTAAAATAATTAAAACATTTTATTTGTGTGCATACTTATGACTCGTATTTTCTTTTTATGTGTGGCCATATGCGATATCATTAAAAGGTCACATGTTTCAAAGGTTGCGCTCCTTACAGGGAAAAAAACTATATAAACATTTTTAGCAGGGTAAAATTCTTTCATCTTGCTTTCATGTTTCCTGTGCCCTAGATTTCAAAATTCAACAGGCTTTGTAAATCATCCCTTCAAAATTTAAAGCAAGTTTTATATTTTAATTCCTAGTTTCCTAATTTTGTTAAAAAAAAAAAGTAATTGTCAAATTAACAATTTGTGAAGGTACTTAAAGAATATGAAAAATAGTAAAAATAAAAATTAATAAATGCCACAGCATTGAGTTTCCTCTGTCAATATATAATTTTATAATTTTATAAAATTGTAAAATTATTTAAAAAAGTTTTGTATCATTTTAATTTCTAATTTTCATCAAACATCTTCAGATGTAAAGCTATAAAGCTACAGAAACTAAAATTCTATAAAATATTAGATAACTGCTGAAAATTTTGTGTTAAATTTTGCTACAGAGATAAAAACAAAAAAATGAAGCATGTGATTAAACTACATGAATTATGTCAAATTCATCTTCTATACTTAGCATTTTTAGATGGCTTCCATCTGTCATGTCAGTTATTGCCCTTACTAATATGATGATGACCCCTAATAACAAGGCTACTGTAATTAAGAAACACTTTTATAGTACATTTCAGGCAGTAAGCAAATAATAAATATTTCAAATCAGATTAAGGTAAGTTTAAATTTGTTAATTTTAATCAAATAATGTGTAGGTGATTATTATCATTTTTATTTCACATAATATTTTACTTTTACAAGATTTTTTAAAACTGAGAATTAGCTTCTGTTTACAAAATATGTCAATCGATTAAAAAATGGCTGAAAAATTAAAATTGTTTTGTAAAATCTGAAAAATTTTACATTCTAATCAATATAATTTTGGTTTACAAGAGTATTTTGCTTACTGCAGTTAGTAAATTTAATCTTTCAGCTTTCAAGAAAACTTTTTATTTTTAAGAGGAAAGATCAAAGCATTTTTTTAATTATTTTTTAATCCTTTCTAATGTTTGAAATTTTGGTAAATATCTTGATTTCCTTTTTTTCATAAGTGGCTGACCAAATTTTCACCATGGTAAATGTAATTTTATAAAACTTTATTTTTTTTTCCAGTGAAATATTCATTAATTTTTCAATTCTTGCAAAAATGAACTATTTGGTAGATTTTAATGAAATTTGAAGACCTATTCACAACTGAATGAAATTATTATTTTTCAGAAAATCTCAGTAAAATATTTTTTACATCTTTTAACCCCCCCTCCCCATGTTATTTCATGAAATTTCTAGTATTAAGTTCCAATACAAAACTTTGTTTCATTAGTTAGATGAAATACTCAGCTATTTTTTTTTTAAGGTTTTTTATCAGTCAGTTAAGCTTTTTTGAAAATCTGCTCTGAATAGTAAAATAAAAAATGCAATAAAATTGAGATTATTTAATTAGATATGCTTTAATTTTTATAAATAATATATACTAAGGACATTATAGTCTAAAGAAAAAAATAATAAATTTTTGCTATTGTTTTCATTTTTTTCTTTTTTGTTATTAAGTACACGAGACGCCGGAAAAGTGTTCAGGGTACAATGGCTAAAAACGAAGATTAACAAGTCGGTTTGAATAGAGTCATATACAATATGTCATAGAATAGAGTCATATACGATACAGTTGGTTTGAATAGAGTCATATACAATATAGATTTGGGTCATAAAATGCTATACAAATGAATTTACAGCAGTTTGAAGATGAAAAGAAGCAAGTGTTAGGAACAGAATATTTTTTTCAAAGAGAAGTTACAATTTTCCTGGACTAAGAAGCAATCTAACTTCTGTTAAAAAGACAATACATTTGTATAAATTCATGGTTAAACTTGAGCAAATAGGCTTAATTTTTTTTTATGATCCTATCGCCCCAAGCAAAGCATTTTACTTCCACTGTTTTGCAGGGGGTTACATAGGAGGAAAGTTATGAGAAGAAATGACAGGTTATAGGGGGTGTCAGGAAGTGGATAAGAGAAGAATGTGAATACTGATGGGAGTGAAGTGGACGGAGAAAGAAGCATGAGAGACAGGAGATGACTATTGACTTTACATTTAAATTCTTGGAGATTGTAGCTGTCAGTGAAACAAGTAAACGGAAGGGAATTCCACAGGCGGGAAGTGCGAGAAAAGAAGCTGTTGGAGTAGAATTTGGGTTTACATTTTATTGGTTTCACAGTAAAAGGGTGGGACCTAGTTGCTAATCTTGTGGCTCAAGTAAATTCACATATAGAGGGAACCAGTGAGCTAAGTTCTTCAGAGCTAAGCCATGAAAGTATTTGTAGAAGAGACACAGGGAAGCCACATTGCACTGGTGAGAAAGTAACTGTATCTGAGCTGCCAAGTTGGGATTGATCACATTACAGATTCTCTATCGGATTTTGTCAAGGACACCTAGGTGGATAGCAGGAGCACCCGACCAGATATGGCAGCAATATTCAATGCATGGGCGGATGGTAGATTTATATATGTGCAGGATTGTTTCAGATGGGAAAAACTTCCTGGCGCTACACAAAGAACCGACTTTCTGAGCAGCGAATTTAGATATGGAGCCTGATCCATGCTAATGGTGGGTAAGAGTGATGGTTAATAATTTTGTTTTGGAAGCATTAAAATTCACGAGCCATTTCTTACCCCAGTCCACCAAGGATTGGAGGTCTTTTTCAAGCTTGGCAGCAAGGTTCGCTTTTTCATTGTTGGTAGATTTTTGATCGATGGGAGAGTAAACTGTAGTGTCATCTGCGTATATGCCTACTTGGGATTTTATTACATCTGGGAGATCATTAATGTAGATAAGGAAAAGCATAGGACCTACAATAGAGCCTTGAGGGACACCTGCATTCGTATAATAGTATTGGGAGGCCTGTTCATTCAATACTACCTTTACTGATTTGAAAGGAATGACTGGATAAATTCAAACAAATGTCTAGTTATACCATAGCTTCGCAGTTTGAGTAGAAGGCCAGCATGCCAGACTCAGTCCAAAGCTTTGGCGATATCTAGGACAACAGTTCAGGCTTTGCTGTTCTTGTCTCGAGCCTGGTGTATGTACTCAGTGATGGTTGTGAGCATATCAGCAGTAGACCTGATGATGCAGAAACCATACTGTTTGTTAGAGAAGAGTCTGTGGGCTGTGATATGTTGAACCAACACAGCGTTGATAATGCACAAATTTTGCTATCAGATTATCAATGTTAACTAGAATCATTTAACTAAATTTTCTTTCTCTCTAAATTGTTACGAGATTTTCATAAATATATTAGAAAGGTTTTCAGTGGTTTTCCTTCTCCATGTATAATAACTAGTGCATCATAGGATTTGATGGTTAAATGATTACACAAGACTTGAACATGCATATGTACATTTAATTCACACCAATATTTTATGACTTTTTCTCAGCCCTTCTGTGTCCATACGGACTTGATATTCCTTGTCTACAGTGTGTAAGAGACTGCAAATTATCTCTGTATATGTATATCTACCTCTCCAACATTGTTCTTTGTGTTGCTTTTTAGACTGGAAAGTTCACATCCTCAGGTGCTGTTGCTATGCATAATGAACACACCTGGCATAATAGCATACATGATTTTGAATTCAAACATTTTCTTTTTGCTACACTATATCTCAGTGATTTTGTTTTTCTCTACCATTGCCCATTCCAACACCCACACATCCATGTCCACTGATACATGATTTAATGATAATCTATTGGCAAATCTGCTCTAGTTTTACATGCCAGTCAGAATAAAATATATCCTATTGCATTGTACAATTCATTTCAGCTTAGTGATTTTGTTTTTCTCTACCATTGCCCATTCCAACACCCACGCATCCATGTCCACTGATACATGATTTAATGATAATCTATTGGCAAATCTGCTCTAGTTTTACATGCCAGTCAGAATAAAATATATCCTATTGCATTGTACAATTCATTTCAGCTTAGTGATTTTGTTTTTCTCTACCATTGCCCATTCCAACACCCACACATCCATGTCCACTGATACATGATTTAATAATAATAATCTGGTGGCTGATCTGCTCTAGTTTTACATGCCAGTCAGAATAAAATATATCCTATTGCATTGTACAATTCATTTCAATCAGAATCAACTATATCCCATTTCAAATTTCAATACTTATCAGTGTTTCTGGCTTCCTTTCTTAATCTTTAAATATCTTGTTTTTTACAATCCTTTTAACTTAATAAATGAAATATTTCTCTAGGATCAACATGTAGCATAATGTTCAATCTTTATAATTTGAGAAATTACTTTAAAAATCCATTTTTTATAAACCCATTTCATAACTTATATTTTGTGTTTTCATACTTCAGTGCTTAGTTAATATATTTTTCTTTTTCAGTTTGTATCTTTTAAGAGTACCAGAAAACATGATGAATATTCCTGAGCAAAAAGGAATTCTTACACTCAGATATTTGTGGATTGGGCATTAACACTTTATGTCTACAGATGAGAGAAAAACAGGACAGGCATAGGAGATAAAATATTTCCTCAGAATTTTCCATGAATTCAAATCTCAAAACAAGCATGAGTACACACACTAAGGAGAAAATTTTCCACTGTGAAATTTGTGAATATAAGTGTTCGGTAAATTCAAACCTCAAGCAACACATGCTAACACACACTGGTAAAAAACCTTTTCACTGTGAAATTTGTGGATGTAATTTTTCCCAAAATTCACATCTCAAAAAACACATGTATACACATACTGGAGAGAAACCATTCCAATGTAAAATCTGTGGATTTAAATTTACCCAAAATTCAAACCTCAAAACGCACATGTTAACACACACTGGAGAGAAACCATTCCATTGTGAAATCTGTGGATTTAAGTGTTCCCTAAATTCAATCCTCAAATCACACATGCTAACACACACTGGTGAGAAACCTTTTCACTGTGAAATCTGTGGATATAAGTTTTCTCAGAATTCACATCTGAAAAAACACATGTATACACACACTGGAGAGAAACCATTTCACTGTGAAATCTGTGGATTTAAATTTTCCACTAATTCAGGCCTAAAAACACACATGTTAACACACACTAGAGAGAAACCATTTCATTGTAAAATCTGTGGATTTAAGTGTTCCTTAAATTCAGGCCTCAAAACACATATGTTAACACACACTGGAGAGAAACCTTTCCACTGTGAAATATGTGGGTCTAATTTTTCCCTAAATTCATATCTCAAAAAACATGTGTTAACACATACTAGAGAAAAACCATTCCACTGTGGAATCTGTGGATTTAACTTTGCTACAAGTTCAACACTCACAAGACATATGTTAACACACACAGGAGAGAAACCATTCCACTGCGAAATGTGTGGATCGAAGTTTACAAGAAAGTATACTCTTAAACAGCACATGTATAAACACATTGGCTGGAAAGGTTTACAATGTGAAATCTGTGGAATAGGTTTTTCTTTGAGAAATACTCTTAAAGCACACATGTTAACACATACTGGAGAGAAACCTTTCCACTGTGAAATCTGTACATTTAAGTGCTCCCAAAAATCTTATCTCAAAACACATATGTTAAGACACACTGGAGAGAAACCATTCCATTGTGAAAATTGTGAATTTAAGTGTTACAGCAGTTCACATCTCAAAACACACATGTTAAAACACAGTGGAGAGAAAGCATTCTACTGTAACATCTGTGGATGTAAGTTTTCCCAAAATTCAGAGTTAGCACGTCACATGTTATTACACACTGACAAGAAGCCTTTCCACTGTGATATCTGTGGATTCAAATTTTCTCGAAAAGCACATCTGAAAATTCACATGTTAATACACACTGGAGAAAAACCTTTTGATTGTAAAATCTGTGGATTTAGGTTTTCCCAAAATTCTAATCTCAAAACGCACATGTTAACACACACTGGAGAGAAACAATTCCACTGTGAAATCTGTGGATTTAAGTGTTCCCTTAATGGAAATCTTAAAAAACACATGTTAACACACACTGGATAGAAACATCTCCACTGTGAAATTTATAGATTTAATTATTATCAGAAGTCATATGCTAACACAAATGTGAGATAATTTGTCTTTTAAGTCCTCACTCCAAGAAATCATTTTAACACACACTGATAATTGTGAAATTTTGAGTTTTTTTTTTTTACATTAAGTTCTCTCAGAGCTCACCTATTTGAAAAAAAATGTATTTAAAGATAAGGTTGCTGAAAATTTGGACCGCATGTTGATAATGTCCACCATAATTTATGGATAAAGCGCAGCACTTAATCTGTTCAATGAAACAACGTCAAAATTAATTATCACTCCCGAATCAGATACTCTACTGAATCAGATTTGATCAGTAATATCGGAAAGATATGGCTGTCTTTTATACACGTCGCATTGAATATTTTGAGCTTCTTGATTGGTTAAGCCTTCTGTAAGATAGTATACCACAATACACATGTATCCAAAAAAAAAAGTCAAACTCCCCCTTTTTGGGTACATTATGGCATCTTCTTGCAAAATATTAGTAAAGTTAATATTCATATGGAATATATATTAATACAAAAATATATCTTTTGTTTTGCAATTAGAAAAATTCTCTTTTTTTCTTTATATTTTTTGTGATTAGAAAATTTTTTAAAAATTAAATCAATATCCACAAAAAATTAGTTATATCATTTTGTTCACTGTTAAGTATCTCAGGTTAATAATTATTAATAATATTATAAATGTAGGCTGTGATAATATCTCTCTCTCTCTCTCTCTCTCTCTATTATATATAAAGCAAGATGTCTATGTCTGTATGTCTGTCTGTTTGTCTGTCTATACAAATTGACAATTTTTATCTGATTCTCACCAAACTTCACACAAATATTCTTTAGGCTTCTGGTCAGGTCATGGGTTAGTTATTTTTTTCCGATTTTCCTGATATTGGAAATCGATACCTTGATATCCAATCAGGTCTGATCAAGATCAGGATTTCAGCCCTTTTATCATGGTTCTTGCTGCAGAATTTGCTTTAACTTGGTAAAATTGTACTTTTTTGTTTCAAACAATAGTAGATCTTCTCAGATGACTCATTTTCCCCGATATTTTATCAAATCTGATCAAAAACCGATATTCAGCCATCAATGCGGCTTATTTTCTCCAATTTTCCTTCCAATGGGTATGATAAGTTTTCATGGACTTCGGTTAGTTTATGCTTGGATGTCTTATTTGACTTCAATATTGAAAATTGATACCCCCGATATTTTATTGAATCTGATCAAAAACTGATATTTCAATCTATGATTTCGCTTTGACTAGAAACAATTATTGCTTTTTAGTTTTTCATGCCAATGTCCAAAGAGTCTGAGTTCCAGGACCATGAATTAGTTTTAAAGCTTTCATTACACCCGAGCAATGCCGGGCTATACTGCTAGTATTCATTAAAAACAACCCAAAAGTGAGAAACAACATTGGGAATTGGACTTGTTTATAACAAACATAGACAAATTCAATCAGTATGGTCACTTCTTATTTACTGATGTATAACAAACTTCTCAACTCATTGTTCTTGGATTTTTTAGTAAAATCATTGAAAGTAATCATATTTATTAAGAACAACCCAAGCGTGAGAAAACAATGGAAACTGGATTTGTTTATAAGAAACACAGACAAATCCTTTCAATATGATCACTGTATTTACTGGTATACTAAAAAATTCTCTTGTGGTCAATGGAAGGTAATCATGTTGCTGCTCCTGATCTGAATTGTTAGTCATATAGGAAGAATGAACAATGAATTAAAAACTTTTATTACCATTGCAGGGACAAGAGATTAATGGCCACATTAAGCTATTAAACCTCAAGTCTCAAGAAACTCTTCATCCAAATACATGATTAATACAGGAAGGAGCCTTATTGTTTCTTTTCAACCAGTCAGTTAAGTGCCATATGTAATAGACGCTTGGGAGATGGTGTCTCAAAAGAGACATGATTGACTGGGTGGAAGATTTTCCCACAGTAAGTTGCCATTACTTTCTGCACTAGACTGGTTGCAAACCTAAGGCTACAGAACCCAATCCGTCCTGCTATTTAACTCATAGCTAGAGAGAGAAGTAACAGTATTTGAGACCGTAGGCATAGAAAGCTGAGACTAACTCTAAAACAAACATTGAACCTGATACTAAACAAGAAACATAATATATATCTGAGATGCTAGGAGTAGTGAGCTGAGACTAATTCTAGAATGAACAGTGAAGTCGATACTAAACAGGAAACATAATATATATTGATGAGATGCTAGGCATAGTGAGCTGATACTGACCCTAGAAGGAACTGGGAAGCCAGTCCTGAATAAGAAACTTGGGACAAATCTTTACAAAACACTAGACGTAGAGAGGTGCGACTGATTCTAGAAGGAACAGAGAAACCAATCCTAGACCATAGCAATGGATGAATATCTGAGACTCACAGAGCAGAGAGCTGACTGATTTTCAAAGGTAAAGGAAACCCATCCTAATGAGAAAACATTGTATAAATTTTTATGAAACATGAGGAGTAGAGCTAAAACTGACTCTAGAAGGAACAAGAATCCCAATCCTAAACGACAATGGATGCAACTCTACAAGTCTCAAGGTGTAAAGAACTGAGACTGACTCTAGAAGGAACCGGAAACTCAATCCTATTTGTGCATATTTGAATGCAATGAACTCAACTAAAATTCAGACTCTTCGATTTCTCATTCTGAGCCAATGTCTACTGTATCACAACACAATTGTTTCTTTTAAAAGAATTATATCAAAAGCTGATGCATCTGTTGACAAACATGAGTTCAACAACTTATCCATTTTCATTAACTTTTCATCCACCTGGGTAATATTGTTTTTCTTTGAGTGTTTTTGCCCTTCAAGGTTAATTTATGTTGTATTATTTGTAATGAAAAAGAAAGGGTTCTGTTTTTACAATATGCATGAATGAATGTGATCATTTTTTTCCCTTATTTCATATCTTATTTGCCTAAACTTTCATAATTTTGACATAGAATGCACTGACGTGTTTTTTGCAATAAATATTTCATAATTCTTGATAGTTGTCTCCTGTGTCGTGTGTGTCACACTGTAATTTTTTGTTGCACGATTTATAACCACCCACTCCATATTTTTCCCCTCACCCAAACAAAACAAACTACAGCACTAGTAAAATGGGATCTTTTGTGCAAAATGATTTTTGGATCAATAAAAATTGTTATCAAAGGGTGAAAAAACATTGATTTTTGATCGACCAGCAGATTTTTATATTATTAGCCTAGATTAAAAAGTGGTGTTTTCTTTTGCTTTTATTTGTGTGAAGAAAGTCTCAATTTGATATCTGCTAGTCTTATTCTTTTTTCTACCAGAATGTTTGTTGGAAGGAGTTTATTTTAAGAATATTTTTATGTATTTTTTCTGGGCCTTCTATATATTTGCAACAAAGTTTAGTATTAGTGTTAAAAAGGGCAAGAACTGATGTTCTTGGGGATCTACAGGAAAGATAACAGCTAACTCTAGACTTGTAAATGAATAACATTTCAGTGTTCAATTGTAAATTTTAGAAGTATAGTGTGTAAGTCTTAAGAGTAATCATGAATCTTTACCGGCAGCAAACTGCTTATATACAGACAGGTAACGAATTCAGCAGATATACAGAGATAGAAAGGGGCATAAGACAAGGGTGTGTCTTCTCGCCGGATCCGTTCGATTTGTACAGCGAGAATATTTTGAAGACCCTAGAAGTTATGCCTGGATTTGTCATCGGAGGCAACATTTTAAACAACATAAAGTACACAGATGATCTACATGACCTCCTACAGAAGGTATCTGAAGAGAGTGACAAGAAAGGACTACAAATAAATTGCAAGAAAACCAAATGCATGGTCATCAGTAAAAAGGGCAGCCCAATATGCCAAATACAGGTGGGGGATACTAAAATCAAGCAAGTACAAAAATTTAAATACCTGGGAAGTGTTATAACAAGACGAAAAGTGCGACACAGAGATCTGAAAGTGAATTGGCATGGCGAAGGAAGCATTCCAGAAGCTGAGTAGAGAATTAAGAAACAGGACAATTTCAATATAAACAAAGAAGAGACGACTGGATTGCTATGTGATGTCAGTTCTTCAATATGGCAGTAAATGCTGGACAATATCATCAAAGATGAAGGAAAACTTGAAGCTACTGAAATGTGGTTCTACTGAAGGATGCTGCGAATATCATGGATTGAGCATGTCAGCAATGATCAGGTTTTGGAAATGATGGAAATGAAAAAGAAATTAATACTGAGCATCAGGAAGAGACAGCTGAAGTTCCTGGGACAGGCTATGAGGAAAGAGGGCTTGGAGAACCTGATACTAACAGGCAGATAGAGGAAAAAAGAGACAGGGGAAAGCAGCAGATAACATATTTGAAGGACCTAATCAGGTAGATGATGGAACGAGGGTTGCATGGTGTAACAGGAGAAGATGTGCTAAGAGCCAACAGGGATAGGGAAACATGGAAAGCCATGATCGTCTATGTCCTGAAAGGACAGGACACAGAGAAAAAGTGTGTAAACAGACATTAGAAATAATTAGAAACCTACATTTAAACAGGAAACAAGGGTGGAACTTCTATTCATGAGAGGAACTTCTTGTAAAAGTTGTTAGTGTGAACCGGACAAGAGGTAAACCTGTCTCTTCCCATTGAGAAAGGAAAAAAATAAGTGGATAAAATTTCAGAGTTCAGGAAAAGATGTTAGACGTATAGAGTTGTAGTAGACTTCAGAAGAAACTAGGAACCAATTCCAAAACAAGTGATAATTTTTTATGAGACTGTAGAGGTAGAGAGATGAGCCTGACTATAGAAGGAACAAAGAACCCAATACTAAACAAGAAAAATGGGCTAAATCTCTATAAGACTCCATTAGAAGAGGTCTGAGACTGACTCTAGATGAAACAGAGAAACCGATTCTAAGCAAGAAAAAAGTGATAAATCTCTGAGATGCTGGGCTTCGAAAGCTGAAACTAACTCTAGAAAGGACAGTGAACCCGATAATAAACAAGAAACAATATATATCTCTGAGATGCTAGGAGTAGTGAGCTGAGACTAACTCTAGTATGAACAGTGAACCTGATACTAAACAAGAAACAATATATATCGATGAGATGTTAGGAGTAATGAGCTGAAAATTTGCATACCACTTACATTGGGTTTGTAGTTCGTATAAGCCTCATAAGGAGTCTTTTTAATGTTGCTATTATAGCAACGGTTCCTTATATACATGGCTGTATTTAATGCATAGACCCACAGATTTTGGGGTAACTTAGATTCTATTAGCAAACACCTAGCCATTTTGAAAAGGGTCCGCCAACTATGTTCTGTGATTCTATTTTGATGTGGGGAATAAGGACAGGTTTTCTCGTGTTTCATGCCTTCATTTATTAGGAAGTTTTCATAATAATGAGAAGTGAATTCTCCACCATTATCCATTCTAATTATTTTCACTTTTCCATGAGGTAAAATATCAGATAAATACATTCTTGTAGCTTATAGGGCATCAGATTTGTTTTTTCAGAAAATATATCATAAGTCCTGAATATACGTCAACAAAATTTAATACATATGAATAGGTTCCAATTCCTATTGGTGCATGGGACCCGCTAAGTCACAATAAATTCTCAACAAGACATCTGTTATTTTTGGGATTTGATCCCTGTTTCTGAATTTCGCCATTTTCCCTTTAATACACATGTCACTATGTTGTAAATCGTTGGGAAATGTAATTTTCATTCCAGTAACATGTTTATGCAATCTTTTAACATCCAAATTATAACAGTAGCCTAATATTCTATGCCAAGTCCTTGAGTTGTGGATGACTGGTTTTACAAATTTAATACTTTTTAAATAATACAAACGTCCATTTTGTTGTATATTAAATTAAGTTCTGTCTGGGTATATGTATTAACTTTAAATTGTCTGGGTGAAAATTAATTTTCATGCCAATTTTAACTGCGGATTGAACCGAGAAAATATTTTGCTTAAATTTAGAGATATATAAAGCTCCTTTTAATGAACATTTACAAATATTTCCTTTAGTATCACATAAATAAATACAGGCATCACCTCTTAAAACTAAATTATTAGCTCTGGTACCATCAGCCAACTCAATAAAATTGGAATCTGGCTTAAAGTTGGAGTCAAAATTAATAAATTTTTTTCATCTGTAATTACATGATTTGTCACACCCCTGTCGAGTAGATAAGAATTATAACTTTTGGGTAATAGTATCCAACCCAAACAAAAAAAAATATGTTCGCTCATTTGAAAAAGCTTTTACATTTTTACAAAAATCACTCCTTCTATGAAATCGACATTTTGCCTAGCTCTTCCACAACAAAAATGGATAATATTTGATTTTCTATTATTATCATTGTTGTTCCTGTTGTTGTTGTTGTAATGGTAGTTTTTAATATCAGAATTCCTAGTTTGGTAGGTTTGAGGGACTTGTTTTTTGAATGACGAGTTTAGTTTGCATTATGTTTTGTCCTTGATTTGGAGAATCACACATTTTTTCAGTTTCTTCATAACTACGTAACGCAATTTTAAACTCGATGAAAGTTAATTTTTTTCTTTTGAGTTATGACTGTCATAAATGATTTAAATGTTGCTTTAAAACCATAGCTATTAGCAGCCCATCTGAGATGGCCTCACCTGCCATTTTTAGGGCATTTTTCACATTCTCAGCTTGTATTTTCTCATCTCCTTAATGAAGTTAATTCAGTATATAAAGCAATAATTTTGAGTTTACCTTTTGACAAGTAATGTTCATGCAATATTCCTAAAGCTTTCCTTTTGTCATCCATGGCTTCTCTCTTTATTAAAGACAAACTTCAGTCTTCCAGGCATTGTATTAATTCGGCGAATACGGTTGCATTTCTTTCCATGAAATCATCATCTTCCTTCTGGTCTTCTTGGCAAAGAATGATGTCCTGAAGTTTTCGTATTCTACGGTAGCCTAGGAATTTCACTTCCCACAATTCATATTTTGACTCGTCACCATCAAAATAAAGTTGTAGACTGATCAACCTTTGTTGATAATGTCAGCCATAATTTATAGATAAAGCGCAGCTGATAATCTGTTCGATGAAACAACGTCAAAGATTAATTATCACTCCTGAATCAGATACTCTACTGAATCGGATTTGATCGGCAATACTCAGAAAAATATGGCCGCCTTTTATATACGTCACATTGAATATTTTGAGCTTCCTTATTGGTTAAGCTTTCTGTTGGTGAACTATAAAATGGGTTGACCCATGGGTGTCTCACCAATATACACATGTATCCAAAAAAAAAGTCCAACAATGTTAAGTCCCACTATCAATTTTGCAGTTCTGTAAGATATATACCCAGTACTTATATTGAATCTATTGCTTAAATAACACTATAAAATGTCATGAAGCCATGAAACATGAAATAAACACACAGAAAATGAATGAGATATATATATATAAGTTTGCTGAAAGGTAAAACTCTTGTCAGATGTTGTTGGAACGAGACCAGGGGTTAGCAACCATTTAGAGAGAGCAAGCCAGACAGCTTTGCAAAGTCTCAAAGGAGTAAAACTCTTGTCAGATGTTGTTGGAACTATCCCTGTTGACTCTACAAGTCTCAAGGTGTAAAGAACTGAGACTGACTCTAGAAGGAACCAGAAACTCAGTCCTAAAAAAGAAACAAGGGATGAATCTCTATGAGACTCTTGGAATAGGGAGCTGAGACTAGGATTGGTTTCTCAGTTCTTTCTAGGTATCACCGCTCACTTTTGACACTCAATATTAGAATTTTTAAAAATAAAAAAGTTTTCGTAAATCTTTTATTTTAACTTTAATTGAAAGCTAAATGATTAAATTTACTATTTCTATTACTCTAGTGTATTTCAAACAGATTATATTGATTGAAATTTAAAACTTTGAGATTTTTTTTTCAATTTTTCGGCCATTTTTGAATGGTCAACACATTTGTAAACGAAAGTTAATTTTCAGTTTTAAAATTCTTGCAAAAATAAATTATACATCTGTAAAACATTATTTTTGGAAAATTAGCAAATTTGATGCTAAATTAATCTGGTTTAGACAAGTAGTATTTATAACATGAAATTTAGAATAAAACTATTTCTTGAACATAAAGTTGAACTTTTAACTTTTGCCCCTTATTTGAAATGTGATGACAGTTCAACAGATGTAAGATAAGTGAATGGCAGGTCAGGGTTGCTGACTTTCTACACACAAACAACATGCTTAGGTTTGGGATCAGACAGATATCGGCAGGATGAAGGCTTAGCAATGGGCTCGACATTATCACCATCACTGGCTAACATATACATGAAATACTTTGAAGAGAAGACATTAGAATCCACAGTTTTAAAGCCAACTCTATGGCTGAGATACGCTGATGACACCTTCCTCCTCTGGCCACACCAGACGCTACTAGACCATGTGAACTCAATAATACCATCCATACAGTTCACTATAGAAAAAGTGTGTGACAACAAACTGGCATTGCTGGGATGTGCTAATAACTCAAACAGAGGTGGGGTTCAAGACATCTGTATACCGCAAGCCAACATTCACCAAACAATACTTCAACTTCAAATCTTACCACCCATACAATGTAAAGAAAGGGATTGTCCACTGCATTCAACATTGAGCAAAAGTCATAAGCGGTGATCCAGAGTCATATGAACAGGAAATGGTCAGTATAAGCAGTGCCCTACAACGAAACACTTATCCAGGGTACAGGACAACAATTCCAACATACATGGAAGGGAGGGTGCATGAGGATAACAACTCTCAGAAAACAGCCTCGCTCTGTGTACCGTATGTGAAGGGTTTATCGAAAAAAAATACAAAGGATCTGTGGTCCATATAATATCAGAACGATCTGCAGAAGTGGTTCTACACTTTGCAGGAACCTCTCTCGAGTAAGACCCCCAGCAGAGGAGGACATGACTAAGGACTGTGGGTACACCATTTCATGTAACTGTGGAAAAAAAATATGAAGGAGAAACAGGCCACCCTCTTAAGGTAAAGCTACAAGAACATTGCAAGTCCGTAAAAAATCAGGTGTAGCTAACCACACATAGAGGGAGAAAGGGGATCACCACCCCCTATGGGATGAAGTTGAAATAATAGATAGAGAACGCCACTGGAAATTACATAAACTTCAGAATCAGCACATATGCTAGGCTACAAAAATCTCCTAAGTTGACCATGCATAGAAATGGACACAATAATACAGAGTGCCAGAGAAAACGATTAGTTTCAAAATTTCAATATGAGCTCTGGTAAAAATACTAGAGAAAACCATTAACATCAAAAATTGCAATATGAACTCTGGTAAAAAAGGCTTACTGAATATTAGGTTTATAAGTCCCAAAAATTAAGTTGTTCTTGTCCTTAAGGACACATGGCCCAGTGGATATAGACGTTGGTTAATTCCTGTGATTTGACCCAAAAGTTGTGAGTTCAATATCAGGCTACAAGTAACTACCAGAAGAGGCTCTATGCAAGGCATGAAAATCATATACCCCAGTGATTGACCATGGATTAGTTTTCATTACACCGAAGCAATGCCGAGCTATACTGCTAGTAATATAATACATCTCTCCTTCCTCTAGCTATGAGTCAAATAACATGACAGATTGGGTCCTATAGCCTTGGTTGGCAACCAGTCTACCACAGAAAGCAATGGCAACCTACTGCGGGGTAATCTTCTGCCCAGTCAGTCTCTTTCGAGACATGTTTGCCCAAGTGTGTATCACATATGGCACTTGACTGATTGGCTGACCAATGTTAAATAATTAAATTTATAAATAAATTTGTTTTGAAACAAAACTATTAGGCTAATATTAGATTCGATTCTTAAAAGGTTTTTAATTTTGTTGTTTTCACTTTTCGACAAGAAATTTTATGAAAAATCAGAATGAACTATTGAAATATCAATATTCAGTGTTGTGAGATATTATCTGGACACGGACTATTTTTGAGCAAGGAACCAAAAATTCTTCTTGTACACCGTTTCCTATTTATTTTTTGGCGGGGCGTTTTTTTTTTCTTAGCTATTAAATGCCGTCTATTTTCAAATAGCGAATCTTTTTAAAATTGCCATTACTTTAAAAATCTGAAGTTTCATTGATTGCAAAATATCGTCGATGTTTATAAAGAAATATCAATTCGTACAACAAGAGAAACTTTAATCCTGTTTGTTTTTCTATGAAAAGTTAAGTTAGACGAACCGTCACGGATTTTCTTTAAAACCCACAACAAAAGCATTTCAAATCTTCTTTCAACGTAAATTTCTGTTTATTTATTATTCAACAAAAAAAAATATCTGTTAAAAGTTAAAACTAAGATTTAGGTACCTTCACTAGCTAAAAAAATAGTATGAATAAAAAAAAAAAAAACAAATTAATAAAAACGAACTATTTCCATCAAAATGTTTATATTTATTAAAAGGAAAGATCAAAGTAATTTTTAATTATTAAAAAAATAATTTAATTCATTCTAAATTTTTTTAAATTTAGGCTGAAAATCTTGTTTTGATTTGAGTTAGCGACTAACGAAAACGTTACTGTTTTACAAAGGAAAACTCACTTTTTTCCCGTGACAAACACATTAATTTGGAAATTCTCACAAAAAATCAAATAATTGTCGGATTTTAATGAAACTTTCAGTACTCATTCACAAATGAATGAAATTATTTTTGAAATTATTATTTTTTAAAATTCTTGGTAAAAAAAAAAAAAAAAAAATTTGATCGTAAGAATTTATAGTTTCAAAAATATTTTAAAAATACTTTAAAGAATTGTTGCGGTTAGATTTAAAAGTTAATAATTGAAGAATATATTGCCTATCAAAAATTGAAAACTTTAATACAAATCGTTTGACCTTCATCTATTTAAAATAATTTTCATTCTTTTTTTGTGTATTTGAAGTTTTTTTTGTTTGGTAATTTTTACGTGCAAATTAATAGGTCAGAGTTTCTTCCCCTTACCTGAAAAGAATTTGTACAATTTTGTCCCTTGTGAATGCCATACCCTTATCTCATCTCTAATCAACAACTTGTCAACACGTTTTGTTATATGGCAGACAGGTCAAAAAGTTCAGCTCCGTGATTAAGAAATAGTTTTATTCTAAATAAGTAATTTAATGCATATTTTATTTTTGCAAGATTTTTAAAACTGAGAATTAACTTTTGTTTACAAATGTGTCAATTGCTCAAAAATGTCTGAAAAATTGATGATACTTTTTACAAATCTCAAAATTTTAGATCCCATCATTATAATTTGTTTGAAATACACCAGAGTATTTTGCCTATTGGAAATATTAAATTTAATTATTTAGCTTTTAATTAAAATTAAGATAGAAGTATCAAGAAAACTTTTTATTTTAAAAGATTTAACAATAGTTTATGTTCCTCCAATCATTTGCTGAAAAAAATGCATAGCATAGCTTGATGTTTAAAGGCCCCCAAACATAATAAAAACAAACATTTTGAAGATAAAACTTTGTTATTATTAATAGGAAAGAGCAACCTGCTTTTTAATTAATTATTAAACATTTTTTTAATGCTTTCTAACATGTTAAATCTTTCTGAAAATATTTTATTTTTACATCTGGCATCCCCCTCCAATAAAATACCTGAAATTTCTAGAAATTGACATCTGTCCCAGAACGTTATTTTGTTAGCTAAATGCAAAACACCTTGGAGAATGTAAATCAACATTTTTTCTAACAGTTGCCTCTTTTTGGAAAATCAGCTCTAAATAATGAAAACAAAAATGCAATAAAACTATGCTATTTTTCATTCAGATAATTTTTTAATTCCTTTTACAAACCATTATATATTAATAATATCATAGTCTGAAGTGAAAATTTTTTTCAATTAATAATTAATTTTTACAAGAATTGTTATCAATTTTTATTTTGTTATAATAATAATTTCTAAAATTTTAAAAATTTTCACACAATAAGATTTTAAAAATAATTTTAGTTTTTGTATCCAGAAATGTTCTTTTTTTTTTTAAGTACGGTATTTCACATATTTCAAAATTCAATAGTCATTGCAAGTTATTGATCCAAAATTTAAAGTAATTTTTTTTTCATTCCCATTTTCCTCATTTTTTAAATTTTGAATGTAGGTACTCCCAATAATTAATCATAGCTAAGTTTTTAAAAAGATGAATTAAATTAAATGTTGTTAGTTTTCATGATAAAATTTTTATTTTTAAATTTGGGTGAATTTTCTTTTATCTTGTATGGTCATTTTTTAATCAAACTTTTCGGAAGTACCTAATGCAAATTTAACATTAAAAAGTTCTACTTTATTTATTTTTTTTTGACAAATGAGAATGAGTAAAATTTAAAGAAGTAAAAAAATAGCTAAAAGATTCATTACATAAGTAACAATAAAGAATAAGATATTAAAAATAAAGGGCTATGAAGCTAAAGTAAATGAAATACAAAAAATATTAGATCATTGTTGAAAATATTACATTAATTTTGAAAAATTGCTAGTTAAAAATCATAAACAAAATGTTCACTTATGTTTCATAAACTTGTTGTCAACCATACTTAGCTTGTCAACACACATGGCTGTCAAAAAACAAGACTTTCATGATTAAGAAATGTTTGTCTACTAGATTTTATGCTATAAGCATAATACTTGTTTTGAAATCAGATTAATTTAACTTTAACTTTTAACTTTTTTCTCAAATAATGTATCATAGAAGTATTCTTAATTTTTGAAAGATTTTTAAACCTAAGAATTAACTTTTGCTTACAAATCTGTCAAAAATGTTTAATAAGCTGAAAACTCTCAAAAAGTTGAGATTCAAATCAATATCATTTCTATTAACATACACCTGAGTATTTTGTTTACTGGAAAAAGTAAAGTTAATCATTCAGCCTTCAATTAAAGCTGAGATAAAAGCTCCAAGAAAGTTTTTCCATATTTAAAAATTCATTTTATAACTTAAATATTGAAAATTAGTAAAGGTATTTAATATTAGGTAGGGTTATTCTACTTAAATTATTAGTTGTTGTTCTTAGGTTTTCCTTTAAAAATGATTAAAACTTAATTTATGTGATGTGCTTCAAGGTGAGTTTATTTTATTGAAATGATTAATTTTTATTCTTAGGTTTTCTTTGAATTCATTTTTGCCACAGTAATTATGTGTTTATCAATTCCATATAATCAAGTATTTTAGTTTTCAAACCATTGTTTTCCCCCATGTCTGTCAAGTGTAGGCAAGACCAGATTTTTTCAAAGTATTACTTAAGAAAGAAATGAAAATAATTGCTAAGTAATAAAAAGTCCTTTGTATTATCTGAATTTCAAGATGATTGAAACTTAATTTATAAAATTTGAAAAGGATTCTGTGTGTGTAATATTTTGTGAAGTTTGTTTTATAGAGCTTTTGATACTTGAGGTAGAAACTTTCTGAAAAATTCTAACCCTTGCACTTGACATCATTTGATATCCACTTTGCACTGTAAAATGTTTTAGATTTAAATACTAATTCATCAGTATTTCTGCTTTCCTTTTTTCATGTTAAAAATTTTAGTTGATGACAAATGACATTAAATTAAATTACATGTATTTGTTTGACCAACATGATATTCAGAGCATTTAAAAAAAACCCTTGAAAATGCTTTTTTAAAAACCTATTTCAAAACCTTACATTTATTTTTTATTTTTCCAGAACTCAATATTATTTCTTTTCTTTTTTTCAGTTTCCATCTTTGAGTTCCTGAAACTATGATGAATATTTATGAGAATAAAGACATTCTTACAGTGTGAAATTTGTGGATTAATATATACTTTTAAATGGTGAGACATAACATGACACAAAATAACAGATTTCTTTTTAAATCAGTAATTTGAATATACATTTTCCATGAATTCAACTCTCAAAACAAACATGCAATCTGAAAATGGAGAGAAATCTTTCCACTGTAAAATCTGTGGAGTAACTTTTTTCTTAAAATCAACACTCTCAAAACACATGTTAACACACACTAGAAAGAAACCTTTCTACTGTGAAATCTGTGGACAGAAGTTTTCCAAAAATTCACATCTCAGGACACACATGTTAACACACACTGGAGAGAAACCTTTCCACTGTGAGATCTGTGAACGAAAATTTTCCCAAAATTCAAATCTCAAGAGTCACATGTTAACACACACTAGAGAGAAACGTTTCCACTGTGAGATTTGTGGGTTAAAATTTGCCCAAAATGGAAATCTCAAAACACACATGTTAACTCACACTGGAGAGAAACCTTTTCACTGTGAAATCTGTGGATGTAAGTTCTCCCAAAATTCATCTCTCAAAATACACATGTTAACACACACTGGAGAGAAACCATTCCACTGTGAAATTTGTGGATTAAACTTTTGTCAAAATGGGAATTTTAAACAACACATGTTAACACACACTGGAGATAAACGTTTCTGCTGTGAAATCTGTGGACATAAATTTTCCTTAAATTCATCCCTCAAAAGTCACATGATAAAACACACTGGAGAGAAAGCTTTCCACTGTGAAATCTGTGGATCTATGTTTTGCCTAAATTCCTATCTCAAACAACACATGTTAACACACACTGGAGAGAAACCTTTTCACTGTGAAATCTGTGGATACAAATTTTCTCGAAACTCACATCTGAAGGGACACATGTTAACACATACTGGAGAGAAACCTTTTCACTGTGAAATCTGTGAATGTAAGTTTTCTGTAAATTCTTCTCTTAAAAGACACATGTTAACACACACTGGAGATAAACCTTTCCACTGTGAAATCTGCAGATATAAGTTCTCCAACAATTCATCTCTGAAACAACACATTTCTCAAAATTTACATATATATGCACACATGTGAGATAAATCTTTTAGACCAAGTTGTCCAAGATTAGCAAATCATAAACAAAACAAGGTAACGCACACTGGCAAGTATGCATCTATTGTGAAATATTGAGTTTTGTTATTAAATTTCCATCTGAAATGGCACATTTCATTAGAACTGAAAAGTGACTTATTCACAACTATTTGAAAAGAAATCCTTGTGTAGACAAAACCAATGAATTCAAGTTACACAAGCAGATAATATAGATAACCAGATTATATACTACACACAGATTTAACTGTCCAGAGTTTGTCTCGCTACTTAGCAAAGTCCTGTATTTACCAAAACTAATATTTCAAATAATACACACATTATTGCTACTATGTTGAT
This sequence comes from Ascarosepion bandense, assembly GCA_037127315.1. Classification (NCBI taxonomy): domain Eukaryota; kingdom Metazoa; phylum Mollusca; class Cephalopoda; order Sepiida; family Sepiidae; genus Ascarosepion; species Ascarosepion bandense. The sequence goes on from JBBBDQ010000836.1 coordinate 168,351, forward strand.
GACATCTTTGTTAGTGCAAATTATAATTCGGCAATAATTAATCAATGTAAACAATATTTAAATTCAGCATGATTGAACCTTGACACATCCAAAGAAAAGGATGATTTATTTACAAAGACTTTCAACAAATAAAGAACTGTTTTAATGCTCTGGCAGGTGAACAACACTGCACTTTTTACTTGTTACTTTCTTCCTTTTCACAATGCTATAACCACTTGACTGTATCCCTTTTGCATTTGAACACTGTTGCCTTATCATTGTCTTATAGTTGCTTTGCTTTTCACCTGCATTATATACATATATTGTTTGTCTCCTATTATTTTTGTCTTATTCTTTATTCTTCTTTGTGAACCTTTTGCTTTATTACTGTCTTGTAGTTGATTTGCTTTTCACTTGCATTATATACATATATTGTTTGTCTTTAACTTGTCAATTCTACAAAATACATGTTTACTTTCATTTAATTTTTTTTTTCTGACATTTCTGGTATTGGTTTGCAATTCTGTCCTGTGAATACAATCACTAGCAATGTGTTGTGCAATATTTCTTTTTAATAATAATCTAAAATGACCTTTGATAATACCTGCTGTAAAACCTGTGGGCTTAGATTTTTTCAGCATCTAAACATGAATGAAAGGTTTGTACCTTTCATTCATGTTTAGATGCTTTTCTTTTTTTAAACTAATGTAACTTTCCTTTTTGAAACCAAATGTTTCCAAAAATTCGTACTCTTGCACTCTCTTTGTCAGTTGAGTATCTGTAGAAAAAGACAGAAAGTAAAGATATCTGCCAGTTTGTCAAACAAAAGCTGAAGAAAAACCAAATCCCATGCTCATCACTTTTGTTAATGGGATTTCTAGTTTTAATATGATTTCCTGGATGGATTTTGCAATTCCTACAACTGTTGTATCATAAAACTCTTTATTTACAACAAAATTGGTGCTTGATTGAAAGGTCACTAATTTGGACATATACAACAAGGCATTTGTGGTTGGTTATGTCAGTAGATTCATTTACAAGCACAGTAACAAGCAGGGATTTAGTCACCTTTGCTTTTAAAATTGCCTATTCGGTATCTGCCATACTAAATAGCAATTCCTCACCTGCATATCGTGATCTGTATGCTACTGATCATAGAGAAAGGGGAAATAGAAAAAGAATACACTTTTATTTCTCCTCTCCAAAGATAGTCAACCATTTCTATGGATATGATCAACTTTGAAATGTAGATTTAAATGTTCCTTACAAGAAAGTGTTTAAGAGACCAAAGATATTACAGGTACTGACTAACACATGCACATGCTAGATGTCTCTCTGCCAAGTCAAACCAAACTAAATGCAGGTGCCCAATTGGGTAAATGAAATGGCGCCAAAAATAATTAGAATGGCGCCTGAATCAGTTGTAGAAAAGTCTTTATACACAAAAAAAATAGAGTAAAACAATCACCAATCGTCTTTTTCCCAAACCCTGTTCTTAGGAAGCTGGCAACAAAACGTAAGTTTTGACCAATTTCTCTAAGTAGTAATTTGCAAAGTGTTTTTCTTATTAATTCAAGTCACTGGTTGGTGATATCACTTCACTCCAACTGGAGTTTTAAGTTTGTGATGATTCAAGATGTCTTTGTTTTGTTTCACACCGAAGCTTTATGAACAATGCCAGAGGATTATCTTTGAGTGTGGTGGATAAGGCTGGCAACGGCGGTAAGACATCTTTGGTTCCATACTTTGGACTGGCTCTTCGATCCTAACTGGGTCTCAACTGATTTTGTCTGTCGTCTGCCTTTAATTTTGGTTGGCCGTTTCAAGACTGTAACTCTTTTCAGTCGGTTGGCGGCAGGCTTCTCTATGGTTGGCACCCAACAGCATGGCAATTATCCCTGTCTCTGTACATCTTCAGCCAGGAACTCTATGGGAGGCCGCCGGCCCTGAGGTGGGCGCCCAATGTCCTAGCATCTACCTTCATCATTACATCTCTGGGCCGATCTGACTGGAACTCTAGTGTGGCCCCCTCGGGGCTTTGTATTTATGCTTGTCCCTGCTTTACTTGTGCGGGGCACGAAAGACGCTAGATGTCTAGTTTCTGGACCTTGTGGCCAATGAAATAATTCTCACCCCCAGCTTTGGGGCAAAGTTACTTCTTTCTATCTTTCTTTTTGGTCAACAAATCTAGTCTCTGGCTCTTGTGGCCAATGAAATCACAACTTCAACTATGTCTTCTTCTTTTGATGCAGCCGATTGAGTAGCGACATTTTTATGACATCCCTTCTTTTTTCCTTTTGTTTAACCAATGAAACAATTTTCTCTTTATTTGTTTTGGATGGGACCTTTATGTCTCCAATTTCTTTCTCGGGGAAAGCTCAATTCTCATAACAAACAAACCTAACCTTTGCACTTGTCAAAGATGCCTGAATATGCCAAATTCCCTTTTTCTGTGTTTGTGACAATCTTTTTTGACATTTCACATCTGTATTTTGGTTATATTCTGCATGAGTTTGTTAGAAAAATACAAAAACAATAAAATTTTCACTTTCATCAGTTGTGTCATTGAGAATATCAATTGAACCTCTCTTAGTTATGCTTGTCAATAATGGCCGACTTATCCGATGACCTCATCTGACCCGGCTGGTTAGATTCTAGGCAAAACAATTACACCTGCAATCTTGTAATTCATATCTATTTTCAGCTAATTTGCAATTTTTCTTTTTTTTTTTCCTCTGTTCATATTGGAACAGAATAAATTTTTCCCAGTTGGTTCTTTTTTATCTATAAATATTAATAATACAACTAATATAATTTCTTCCATTCTGGCTGTGCTATATAGTGTTACATCTCCTAAATAGTGTTACAGTGTGACCACTTTTGGGCCAGTATATCTTACCACAAAAATCCCATATCAACTGGTGAACATTCCCAATTCCATAGTCAATTGCCACCCTGGGTTGGTACACTCTCAAGTGGCTCTTTCCAACCATCGACAAACACACTCTACCACAATCTATACATGTCAGATTGAACAGCCTGCTAAGGCTTCAGGAAGCCCAATGAGGATACCCAATGATACCCAATGAGGATACCCATGTATATGTCACTTTTAATCTTTACATGCATCTTTCTCTCTTATTCAAAGTGACGCCTTAAACTACTGACCACTTTTTTTAATTATTGTGATTAAATGCATTTTCTTCCCAATGCTCACAAGCAATTTTGCCCTTCTTCAATGCACCCTTGATGCTGTTTTTAAACCACATCTTAGGTTTTCCAGTATTCATCTTTCTTGTTTGCAGCTCACCATTAAGCAGTTACTTTGGCTTGTGACTGTCAACCATTCTGACAAGGTGACCTTCCTACCGAAGATGATATTTTAGTATTAGGAGCTCAACATTATCACAGCTGCTCCTCTGTAGCATTTCTACATCACTAACAAACATTTGCCAGGTAATGCCAAGGATATGACATAAGCAGTGCTGGTGGAATATCTCAAGCTTTTCATTTGTCTACCGTAGATGACCAACGTCTTGCAAGTTTCACTTTGTTTTAAGAAAAAAGTGTAATTGACCTTCAGCTTCATACTCACTGAAATTCTGTGCTGGGACCGCACGCTTATTCAGTTTTCCAAATTTGTCAGTAGCTTTCTGTGTAGTTTGATATTTCCACATCAAGATCACAGGATATACTCAATGTGCTCCCAAGATACACAAATGCACAAACAACTTTCAACCTTTTGCCATAGACAAAGATGTTTGGTTCTCGGTATGGTTTCTTTAGAGTTGGTTGGTACATGACTACCATCTTTTTCAAATTGATATTCAAGCCCAGTGCAATGCAAAGCATTCCTGAGATGATGTATGTCCTTATCCATGTTAGCTCCAAGATCTCAGTAATCCGCACATAACAGATTCCTTATCGGCTACAAGTGAACTGCTGACTTTGCATTAAACCTCTTCATGTAAAACACCTTTCCTGTTGAATGACAGCGAATGTAAATATGATGGTTGCAGTTCCTAAAGGCCTGTTTAAAAATGATAGGGAAGTAGCTTATCACGTTGAATACACCGGTTCCCGTTTGATCACTGAAGTTAAGCAACGTTGAGCCTGGTCAGTACTTAGATGGGTGACCGCTTGGGAATACCAGGTGCTGTAAGTGATTGGCGGATGTGCGTTGTGGTGCAGTGGATATCGGCTCGAAAAGAGAAATCAGTGAGCTGAGTTCAAATTCTAATTGAATGCCCTGGTTCACTTGGGAAAGGTATTAATCCGTCCCTTTCCTCCAGTTATGGGTTAAATAACAGGGTAGGACTTGGGACCCTGCTCTTAAACAAATCCCGATGAGATTTTCTCTGTTGGGGAGAAAGCCGGCTCAACCCGACTAGGGTGAATGTGGCTTACTTCTACTTCTTTGTTCTATAGGGCAAACAGGGTTGGAACTGGAATGTCACTCTGCTCGACTCCATTTTCAACCATCACTGGCTCAGAGAGCCTTCATATCATCATAAAACAAACAAAATGGAAACAAACTTTCTGGGACACTCCAACCGTTCTAAAATATCCCACAAAGCCTTTTTTTTTTATGGTTTCATATCTTTTGGAAGGGTATCTGTGCATAAGTGAATGCAATAAATTCAACTGGAATTTGAACTCAGCTCTCTGACTTCTTGTTTGAAGCTGATATCCACTGCACCACAAAAACTTAGCTATCGAAAATGAGTGGAGATACCTCCTGTAAAACACAATTAAAGAAAATGATGTGATTATTGCTTGACACACTTTTCCTGCAGTTGTCTGGTTGTTAAGATTATATCTACAGTGCCATGTCCAGCTCTAAAGTGTGATCGTAACTCTGAAAGAGTTTCATCAGCAAGGTGGAACAAGGAAAAGATTTTACATGAATCTTTGCATAAAATCTTCTGTACAATAAATTTTATATGAATATTTGTGTAAAATCTTCTGTACAAGAAGACAAAAGCTGAAGATGGTTTACCTGAAATAGGCCTATACATCTACTTAACCATGGAATAATGTGTCTGTCTTAATTTTTACATATATAATTGATAGTTTTTTGTCATAACTAAATTGGACCAGTATGTAGTTGTATTAAAAAGTGTTCAATACAATTGTAGAACTTTTGAATATCTTTCATTTAGAAACAAGTTATTTTGTGAGTTTAGTTTCTACCTTTTGGTGTCTTCAGGTGATTTGCAATCACTGATTTTATCATTTTTTTACAATCTCAAATAACAGGGATTTTTTATGAATACACAATTTTAAAAATTAGGAATAGTTACTTAAAAGTCTTAGAACATTTTCATCCATAATTGTATGATCCTAATAGGTATTTATAGGTATGCTTACACACAATTTGTTTTTTTGTTTTTTTTTTTTTCATTTAGTAATTCATTTTTGTCTGGGAACAACATAATAGCCAATTTTTCCTCCTGGTATAATCAGCATATTTTACCACTGTTTTAAGGTTTGGATGTTTTTACTAACATCCAAGTTATTTGACAACTTTTCCATACTTGAATTTTAAATTGCACACATGGCTACCTAGTTTTGTACAACTTCTTATATTTTCCTGTTTAAATGTAGACTTATGCTTATTTCATCTGATTTTTACAACTTTACTGAAGAGTAAAGACATTCAAGAAATCTAAAAATTAAACACTGTAGAAATCTGAAGACACTAGACATTCAAGAAATTTCAATCCTTAATTCACATAGACTGGCTGCTGTTTTTTTATTTTTTGTTTGTTGTTCAGTCCTCAGTTCGGAACTTCAATGTCTTATCAGGCGCTATGTATAGGAATGGAAAGCCAATGAGCGCCTGGAGACATTGAAGTTTCAATGTCAAAACAAATGTACCTTTGTAGTGGATATATATATATATATATATATATATATATATATAAATTATGGACATGTTCTAAAATATAACTTATAATAAATATTCACTGTTCTATATATTATATATCGAGCACTGTTTTAAATTAATGTTTTGGACGTTGTAAAAATTCTTTCTTCGTTCTGTATTCACTCGGAGATAGATATATATATATGTGTGTGTGTGTGCACGTTTTCAAATTTTTGTGGTTGGTAATTTTTTTGTGACTCTAATTATATTATTTAACCTTTTTTTTTCCTTTTTACAATTTTTGTATTTCTTAAGCTATTTTTAGTTTGAGTTTTTCTTTGTTATTATTGTGTACATTTATGGCTTCTTATAATTAAATGTCTGTGTGTGCTTATTTTGTGTTTGTATATTTTTTTCTTTATTATTTAGTGTGTATGCACGATTTAGTGTATGTGTTCTTTATTTTTGTGACACTTCCGGTATGTGTTGTTACAATGTTCAACCTCTACCCTTCACCTAATCTTGTTTGTAATTTTTACAACTGCCGAAATAAATTTATTACTGTCTCATTATGTGTTGAGTTTTCTCATCTATATTTCATATTGCTCTGGAAAAGATTAATTTTTTATATATTTAATATTAATTAAGTAAAGTTTTTGGGATTATCCTCTCTGTTGTTACAGGTTTGTAATTTTTTCCTCTGTGTGTGTGTGTTAGAATGTTTTCAGTATTATTTGTGACTTTGATGAAACCTCATCAGTTAAATAAGTGCCATTTTTCACTCTATTATTAATCTTTAAAAAATTATTTATTTACATTTTCACTAAAAATTATGTTAATTAATAATAATAAATTCTTAAATTTATTAATTTTGATTGTGAACAAATCTCTTGGAAAAATGGTGAATTTTTAAGAGTATTTTTTTTCTGTTTTTACTTTTCGTCAATAATAATATTTTATTAAAAATGAAGAAAAAAAAAAATGTGAACCCGGAACATATTTGAGCAAGGAACAAATTTTCCTTATATACCGTTTCTTGTAATACCTTCTTTATGCTTTGTTCTCTTCCAAAACTTGATGTCTTCAAATAACGAATCTTTTTTTAATTGCAATTTCTTTAAAAATCTGAAGTTTTATTGATTCTCAAATATTGTCGATGGTGAGAAAGAAATATCAAGAAACCTAATCCTGTTTGTTTTTCTATGAAAAGCTTTTAGATTCGCTCAGAAAAGGTAAGTTCAGACGAACCGTCACGAACAGACAACAAAAACGTTTGAAATCATTAAATGCCTTTTTCTTTGAAAGAAATTCGCTTTTATTTCAAAGATACTAGTCTAAATGGAATGAGAATGAAAAATTAAACTGAATTTCCGCACAAAATCGTAATAATTACCAAAGATTAAAAAATATTTTTAAAATGCTTATTTAATTTAAAGCAACTATTCAATTGCTCGCCCCGTTCTTTGCATTGACGTTAGATAACTGCTTCTGTTTGTAAGAATGATGGCCCGTAAATATATATTAAAAAAATTGTATTTATTTAAAGTTTTATGTACCGCCACTCAGTGAAAAAAACAGCATAGTATGAATAAAAAAGGTCCCAAACTTAAATAAAAACGAATTTTTTCCATCAATATTTTTATATGATATTATTGTTGAAAGATTAAAGTATTTTTTAATTATTTTTTGAATTTTTTTCTGAGAGTCTAACACGTTATAAATTTTGGTAAAAGTCCTGTTTTTATTTTTGTTAGCGGAGAGCCAAATAGTTACGAGAGTTTTACAATGGAAAACGTACATTTTTTTTTTTAACTCAGTTTTTTTCTGGTAACAAACATTAATTTGAAAATTCTTGCAAAACTTAAATAGTCGGATTTTAATGAAACTTTCAGGACTTATTCACAAATGAATGAAATTATTTTGGAAATCATTATTTAAAAAAAAAAACTGGTAAAATGTTTTTTAGATCTTTTACCACTCCCCCGGCAAATTCATGAAATTTCAAGAAATTAAATTCTGTAGGTAAAATTAGTTATATTGGGAAATGTATTGTAAATCATGTGTTATTTTCTTAAACCATTTAGTTCTTTTAACCAAAAATCTACTCCAAATAATAAAATAAAAAATGCAATAAAACTATGACATAAATAAGCTTTTAATTGCTTTAAATAATGTAAATTAAAAAGTCTGAAGAAAAAAAATTTCAATTAATAATGAAATTTTAGACGAATTAATTTTTTTTAATAATTTATAAAATTTCAAAAATATTTTTTAAATATTTCATAAACTTGTAGATGTTATGTTGGTAATTTATTAAGTGAAGACTATATTTACTAATCAAAAACTGTAAAGTTTAATACCAATCATCTCGCCATCGTATTTTTAAAATAATTTTCAAATTTTTTTTTTGTATATTTGTAGTTTTTTTTTGTATGGTAATTTCTACGTGTACATTGCAAGGTCATGTGTTTCAGGGTTTCTTCCCCCTATGAGAAAAAATTGTACAATTATGTCATTTGTGATCTCCATGTATCTTACACGTATCTTATCTCACATCTCATTATCTGAGTTCAGTGTGTGAGATACTGTCTACCTTATCTTTGCAACTGTTGTTTGTATATCTACCTCTCAAACATTATTTTTCTCTTGCCTACAATCCTAGATGCAGGTGTAAGTTCACATCATTCTGCTCTGCATACAATGGTCATGATTAACTCAAAATGATCCACTGCAAACACCTTCATTTGATAATAAGACGTGAAATATGAGTGTAGCTGTATCGAGCATAATACCATACATAGTTTTGAATACAAAGTTGTCCTTTCCTTAACCTAGAACTCAACTTCCTGATTATTCAGTGTTTCTGTATTCATGTCCATTCCGACACTCACACATCCATGACCACTGATACATGATTCAACAATAATCTATTGACAAATCTGCTCTAGTTTCACATGCCATCCACAATAAAATACACACCTGATCAAAATTTTAAGACCACTTAAAAATCTTTAAAAAGAGATATTTTTTTTTACACATTGTTTTTAAACTTCTTCCACTTAAGGTTACTAATACTACAATCTAAAATGTTATGGAAACAAAAAGCTACATTCCAAACATTTTATTTAGAAATTTACATTTTTATAAAATGAGGTGATTTACACATGATCAAAATTATAAGACAAGAGACAAAAATTCTACGAAATTGTACAAAAAGTGTATGAAAACATTCAACAACCAAATTTAATAATGAGTTCTACCTCCACTGCTTTTGATGACTTCAAAAATTCTGTCGGGCATGCTAGAAATAAGTGTTTCCATTAATGTGTGGTGGAGGTTGCTCCAGCTTCTGAAGATGGCTTTACGAAGTTCATTTTTTGTTGAATATTGTTTACCATTTCGATAAACATCTCTTGTCATCCATCCTCAAACATTTTCAATTGGGTTCGAGTCTGGTGAGCATGCAGGATGTCCCAAGAGATGGACCCCATTTTCTTGTAGAAAGGTCAAGGTCCGTCTTGCAGCGTGGATTGCAGCATTATTCTGTTGGAATAACCATCCATCCACACACAAACGATGGCCCTCCATCATCAATGATACTTTTTGTAGCATGCTAACATAACCAGCCGCTGTTTGACAACCCTGCACTACCTGGAGCTCCATTGTCTCTCTGTAAGAAAAAGCACCCCATACCATTAGGGACCCGCCACCACTATGACTTGTGGAGAAAATTTCAGGAGGCATGTTTTTGTTATGCCAATATTGTTGGAAGCCATGAGGACCATCTAGATTGAATTTTTTCTCATCAGAAAACAGGACGTTCTTCCACTTCTCAACGTCCCATGTTTGGTATTCACAACCAAACTTTAAGCGGTCCACCTTGTGACGTGGAAGCAGCCGAGGAATTTGTTTACGCTTTTTATTTACCATGCCTTTTTGTCGTAAGTGTCGTCTGATGGTCACAGGACTGCAATCAGCATCTGTGACTGCCTTAATTTGACTAGAAGAAAGTCCCTCGTCTTTCATAACAACCCGTCTTATTCTCCTACTCAATGCAGGAGAAATTTATTGGGGCCTACCAGAGGATTTTGCTTTTCCATAATTCTCACTGTTATTTAGAAAGTTGCAAATCACAGTTTTACTGTGATTTACCTTAGCTGCGATCGCCCGCTGTGACAAATCTTGCTTATGGAATTCTAGAATTTGAGAACACTCAACTTTGGTAAGCTTGCTTGCTTTAGGTATGGTAACACCTTTATGCAGTGATTGCTAATCTCTAACTGAACTAGAAATATTGGAATTACCAGAGATCTAACAATTTATACCCATGGTCTTATAATTTTGATCATGTGTAAATCACCTCATTTTATAAAAATGTAAATTTCTAAATAAAATGTTTGGAATGTAGCTTTTTGTTTCCATAACCTTTTAGATTGTAGTATTGGTAACCTTAAGTGGTAGGAGTTTAAAATCTATCTGTAAAAAAAAATTTATTTTTAAAGATTTTTAAGTGGTCTTAAATCTTTGATCAGGAGTGTATATGCTATTGTACAATTGATTTCAAAGTTATCCTTTTCCTAACCTAGAACCCTTCTTCATGATTTTGCCTTTCTCTACTTATGCCCATTCCAACACCCACTCATCCATGTCCACTGATACATGATTTAATAATAATCTATTGGCAAATTTGCACTAGGTTCACATACCATCCACAATAAAATATATTGTACAATTGATTTTAAATATTGTAATCATACATCATTTGTTTTCTTTCTATATTTAATTGATTTTTAATAATTAACTGATTTCTTTCATTTTGCAGTTTTACTTGAAAACCCCAAAGAATATTCATAGACAAAGAAAAAATTGTTGGAACAGCTGTTTAAGAAAGAACACTACGTATGAGAAAACTGTGCTGTTAGATTGTTCAAGAATTCAAATCTCAAAAACCACATGATGTTATGCACTGTAGAGAAACTTTTCCACTGTGAAATCTGTGGTCATAGGTTTACCCTAAGTTCAAATCTCAAACGACACATGTTAACACACACAGGAGAGAAACCTTTCCACTGTGAAATCTGTGGATTTAAGTGTTCCATAAGTTCAAGTCTCAAACGACACTTACTAATACACACTGGAGATAAACATTTCCGCTGTAGAATCTGTGATTGTAAATTTTCCCAAAATTCACTTCTCAAACGACACATGCTAACACACACTGGCAAGAAACCTTTCCACTGTGAAATCTGTGGATTTAAGTTTTTTGAAAGTTCAAGTCTCAAACGACACATGCTATCACACACAGGAGAGAAACTTTTCCACTGTGAAATCTGTGGATGTAAGTTTTCCCAAAATTCACATCTCAAACAACACGTGCTAACACACACTGGCGAGAAACGTTTTCACTGTGAAATTTGTGGATGTAAGTTTACCCGAAATTCACAGCTTAAACAACACATGTTAACACATACTGGAGAGAAACCATTCCACTGTGAAGTCTGTGGATTTAAGTGTCTACTAAATTCAAGCCTTAAACGACACATGTTAACACACACAGGAGAGAAACGTTTCCACTGTAAAATCTGTGATTGTAAGTTTTCCCTAAATTCACATCTCAAACAACACATGTTAAGGCATACTGGTGAGAAACATTTCCACTGTGAAATTTGCGGAAGTAATTTTTCCCGAAATTCACATCTCAAGCAACACATGTTAACACACACAGGAGAGAAACGTTTTCACTGTGACATCTGTGGATTTATGTGTTCCCTAAGTTCAAGTCTCAAACGACACATGCTAAGACACATGGGAGAGAAAAGTTTGTAATCTGAAATCTGTGATATTAAGTTTTCCCAAAAATTCTCTTCTCAAACAACATGTTATCTCACACTGAAGAGAAATGCTAAACTCACAGACGAAAAAAATTTAATTGTGAAACCTGTTCATATAAATCTTTTTAAAAATGGAGATATCAAGAAGCACATGTTAACACACACTGGAGAGAAACCGTTCTACTGTGAAATTTGTAGATTTACGTGTTCCCTAAGTTCAAGTCTGCCATGACAAATTTTTACATACATAGAGAAAAAATGTTTTTACTGTGGAATCAGTGGGTTTAAGTGTTCTTGAAATTCAAGTCATGCTAACATTCACTGAAGAAATCTATGGATTTAAATTTCTCAAAACACATCTCTCAGATAACACATGTTAGCACACAAGTAAGAAATCCAGAATTTTGCTTACCTGGCGATTGATTTAGAACTGGCTATCTCTCAATGACATGGCCTTCAGATGGGGCAGGGCAAATTTATCCAAATGTCATTGGTGTGACCTTGGTTTAGAGCAGTGGTTCCCAACCTTTTTTGTCTTGTTCCCCCTTTTCCGGTTACTTATTCACTTGTGGACTCCTACAATGGAATAAGTTAAACCAGCAAAAAATAAATGATTTTTCTGTATAAAAAAATATATTCATGTAAAATGTCCTGATTAAGCTTTAAACTTAATCATAAAAAATCAAAAAACATTTCATTCAGCCCTCCTTTATGTAAGTAAAAGACTTAGTAAAAATGTTATTTTAATGTTGTTATAGTTGTAGGTATTATACACAAAAACTATCTTTAGAAAACTGGATTTATTTTTTGAGTTTACAAGCGAATGTATGAATAAAAAAAAAATCAAAACCTGTACAAATGAAACACATGTATGAAAAGAAATACAAAAAAAATTCCAAAACGGAAGTGAATGAAACTTTTTATTTAATGAAAAAAAAGTATTTTACTCTATATTTCTCAATGGAACTTTTGTGGTTGTTTTTGAGCAATCAGCTCATGAATCCTTGGTTCATAGCAGCCAGTGCATACCTCAAGTCATCTTCTACAGACAGCTTGTTCCTTGATTTTGTTTTTATTGTGAGTAATGCAGAAAACCCACTTTCACAAAGGTAGGTTGAGCGAAAGGCAAAAGAAATCGATCTGCAAGATCACTTACTTTTGGATATAATTCCATCATTGAATACCAGAAGCTAGATGATGATTTTGACTGGAACATATTCTTGGCCGTTGAATCGTTGATAAGCTTAATAAACTCTTCTTGTGTGTCTTCTAACACATCATCAACCTGACATAAGAAGAAATCTTTTACCAATCCTGCATTTTGAGGTCAGGAAAATAATGGTGAAATTCATCATGTCAGTGAGACAAGTGATCCATGATTTCCTTGGAGAAAGTGTTTGAAAGCTGACAATCAGCAAGAAGTTCATTCAAAAATGGAAACATCATGAATTCCCCTACACTCATTCTCTTCTTATACGGCTTCAATGCATTTATTGTCACAGTGGCTGAGCAAATTTGAATCCTTTCCTTGGAATCTGAAATTCAGCTGGTTGAAGATTTCAAAAATGTCCACAAGATACGCAAGGCGAAACTCAAAGTGTTCTGATTTTAATATCTCCAAGTCATATTTTTTCTGCACATCAAGAAACATTTCAACTTATTGGCAAAGAGAGAAGAATCAGGAAAAAACCTCCCTGCAGACAACCACCTGATGGATGTATAAAAAAGCAAGGAACTATGTACCGATTGTATGTCATGACAGAGTTGCTAGAAATTGAGAGCAGAGTTTTTCACATAGTTCACCACTTTAACAATACCAGTAAAACTGTGTTAAATCGAGAAGGGAGTGACTTTGAAGTCAGAGCTTCCCGATGAATGAAACAGTGCACACCAATTGCATTTAGTGCTTTGGATTTTACTTTTGTTTGGAAACCCGACCTCAGCCCAAGCATGGCTAGAGCTCCATCAGTTGTGATTCCAGCAAGATTATTCCAACCCAATCCATGTTTGTCAAAAAACGATGACACCGCATTCATCACATCAGTGGCTGTACTTGACATTTTGCAGCAAAGAAATTTTTCTTTGATTGTACCTTTGAACAGGTATCGGCAGTATACCAACAGCTGGCATGCCATTGCGACATCAGTTGATTCATCGACCTGTATAGCGAAAATTGGGGATGCTTTTATCTCTTCAAGAATTTAATTTTTCACATCACCTAACATGTCACTGATTCTTTACTGGATAGTGCTATTCAAAACAGGTACAGTTCTGTGCAAAAGTTTTAAGACAAGAACTATTTTGTCTTTTATGAGGCATTAAAATAAAGTTTAAAATCACCACCGTCATAACACTTTTGCACACTACCGGTAGTGTGCAAAAGTATTAGGTCGGGTGATTTTTGTAAAACCTCACTGAAATACAGAGTGAAAAGCCAACTAAATTGCTAATAAATATTGATTATTTAAAACTAGGTCTAAAAGAAATGTACTAAAAAGAAGTTATATTTAATTTTTCTTATTTTCTATTAAACAAGTTATTTTGAAACTACTCATTATTCTATTATCCTTGGATATGACTGACTTTTTTCTTATTCCCCTCTCTCAAATTGATAAATCTAATATTACTTCGCAAGACACACTTTGGGAACAGATACAAGCTGCTTGGCAGGAGATACCATTAGATACATTGAAGAAGCTTGTGATGTCAATGCCTGACAGAATGAAGGCTGTGATCAAAGCGAAAGGCTATTATACTAAATATTAAATTCATTTTGTAACAAGTATTTTTTTCTTGTTAAATCATTTGTTGAGTAAATCAAATAAAATTACTTTAATTAAATTGTTTATTTTCTGTCAATATGCCTCATAAAAGATAAAATAGTTCTTGGTCCTAATACTTTTGCATAGTACTGTATATCACTTAGTTTTTGTACTGCTTCTTCTCCAACAACCAACCTAACAATTTCTTTTGCACAATGTAGGATCAATTCTTCAGCAATTGTATGTGGTTTTTTCTTACGTGCTATTAAATAAGCCATTCTGTATAATGCTTCCACAATGTTCGCTCTCTTGGAAGCTGCCAGTTGCATCTAATTTTTGCCTTTTCAGTTCATCAGCTTTTCTCATGAAAAACTTTTAGTGGCATTTAGTGAGATGAAGCTGTAATTTTGAAGGCTTCAATGAATCATTTCCTGTTATCTAGATTTACTGACGGATACACATTGGCGAGAGAAAAGAAAGGAGTACTGCCAACCACTCAAAGGAATCATCTGGTTGGAGTGTAGCTAAGGTAGCTGGCACAGTTGGAATACTACGGAAGGGAAATGGATTGTCTGTAACATTTGACAGGCAGTGGTATGAGATACCAATAAGAGAAGGAAGGAGTTATTAGGACGGGTCAATGTCTATGACCACTGCTCATGGGAAAGGGGAATTCCTCATTCTGAAAGTATGATGGTATAGTGGGGGGGGACGTTCTTTTGAAGGGTAGTTGTATGTTGTTGAAGATTAACAGAATTTGGCCTCATTGTAGATAGCCCACTATAAGTCATAAAAAGATTATAAATCAGGAAAGCAAATTCAGTTGAGAAATAACATTTTAGATATACACATATCAGTTAAGGTTTTTACCATTAAAGTAATTTTTTAAATATGGGTCCAACGGACGTTAAAATATTCATGGCAATAAAGTGCTGAAAAGAGAATGTTTCGGTATGTGGGAGCGTTGTAAGGAATGTTTTTGATGTATCCACTCCTTTGGTCAGTAAGTAGTTTTGAGACAGCGAAAGATAAGATGAGAGGGAAAGGAGGCTAGCATAGTAACCGCTTGACATCGGTCAAAGGGAGATACTAATTACTCTCGTCTGTCTGGGTCTGTCTGTCTGTCTGGGTCGGTCTGGCTGGCGATGCTTTCTGTATCGGCTTTTTATTTCGACTTTTTGGATCGCAGCAGATCATTTGGGAATTCACATATATATAATGTATATTTTTATATTTATGTCATATAATAATTTCTTTTATATCTACTAATTTTAAGTTCTTTTGTGACACTATCTCCTGCGGGTATATTTTCTTTTGTTTGGTTTAATACAGCAGAGAGAGATAAATTAATATTAGTAGTATTAATAGTTGTGGTTTATTGCAATTCGCGATGTGAGCTTATGTAAAAAACTATTTTAATACTGTCATATACTTGTAAAATCTGCAGAATAGAACAATTAACTATTTTAATAGATGGGAAAGAAAGGTAGAAATATAATTATTCTTCTTTCAGGTTTGAAGCAGATTATTTTGGGCAAGCAAAAATTTTATAAGTAGCCAAAACAAAATGTCAGGATTTGTTTGATGGGGTCAGGCGGGGTTAAAGTCCCCCAACAGATGTTCCCTGAGAACAGAAAATTTGTGGGAATTGAAAAATTTAAATATGATGTAATCGAAAGGAAGTGAGCTGTTGATATTTAATTCGTCGAGCCACAGCCCTCCTGCAAATCAAGTGAGTAGAAAACAATTTCATTGGTCGAAGGCTTCGAGTCAGCTAGACCCCCCAGAGGATTGAAGAGGGTTATAAAAATAGAAACTCAGCTAGAAAAATCAGTTGAGTTGAGTTGGGAGCGAGCTTGAAGATTGGAAGCTCTGAGATTTTGTAAAGTGGCGTTCCGACAATGGTCTGCTCCTGTGACTAAAAATTGTTTTTTTATATATAAAATATATATTCTTCGTAACTCTCAAGGCATGTCCATTACTTTGCTTGGTCGGTATCACCACATAACTTTCGCCCCAGTAAATGGAGTTGTTTTTTGATATCTGTTATCGCTTCTCTTTTTTTATCTCTTCTTAAATAGTAGTTTTTGTTTTGTTTTGCTGTTTCCTTTTTGTTTTTCTGTTGTTTTTTCGTTTTTTTTTGTTTTGTTAGAAATAAAAATATGTGCTTTCTTTTTTCCATTTAAACGTTCTACCAAACTTAGTTTCCTCAGTACAAGATGGGGAGTTATCCAAATCCTATCTTGATTCGATGGAATCTTTTGGTTTTTGATTCTTGCTGAAAGGGCGAACACTGGTAGTGAATTTTTTTTCTTACTGTGGGAATAGCCATGGGTGGGTTGGTTGGTTTGGATTTGTTGAAGTTTCTACCGTGTCTGTTGCCATGTTGAATTCATGTTGCAGAGAAATATTTAAATTTTGCTGAAAGTCCAAATTCTTTTTTTGTTTGTGTATATGTATATATATATATATATATATATGTGTATTGAAATTCATGTCAGGTAGTCACCAGTTTATCCGTTCTTTTAAATTCACAAGTGACTATCTGACTGTTTCTTGGATTTTTTTTTTTTTTTTTCAGAGACAGCAAACAAAGAAATTCTTTGTGGGTAGAATGTCTATAGATACATGCCTGCTCAAGTGGAATAGAACGAGTTCAGGTGGAGTTAAGTTGCAGTTGGAGACGAGAGATGTATTATCACACCTGCCTGAGAAGAAGCTCTGACTTAAGCCTTGTGCCAGACTAACCAAATTAAATGAAGTGTTGCATCAGAAGCTGTGGGCTGGGATTATAGTTTGCATGAATAAGTGATAAACTCTAACAAAGAATTTTTCCAAAAGAGAACTTGCATAGAAACTTATTTTTATTTACATAAAGATATTTTTTGTTCATTGTCACTTTTGACTATACCTGGACCGACTTGATACAGTGATCTTCAGCAGTGATGTGACCAGACCAGCCCTAGTATCAATTGAGACAGAGCAGGGTTTCGATTGAAGTGATTGACTATCAATCAATCGTGGAGATTAGGTATCTTTCAGTGACCAGGATAGGACGGATCACATTTTTATCAATTAATTAATCATTTTTTCCAATGAATATTCATGCCTTGTCTGTTTTCTTTCATATTTAATTTATTATATAAAGCGAATAATATTTTTATATGAAATCAGTTGTTTTAATGAATAGAAGATGCCTGCAAAAAAGAGATAATATAAAAATTATTATTTGATATAAAAAGTTGCTATAAGAATTCTATGAGAAAGCTTAATTAGAATATTGAAATTGTGTCCTATGGAAACTATTTTAATAGACAATGCTAAATATTTGTGCCCTTAATATAATAATGAGTCAATTACATGGTCTGCTGCAAGAAGATGCAAAACAGTTTCTCACACCAAAAATTAGAATCTGTAATGTTATTGGTCCTCACATCTCAGCTTCAGTTACTTTTAAACCACCGTAACATAGGTTGCTTCTCCTTTTTTCTATAAATATTTCCATGGAGTTTCTGAAGTGTTTTCCTCTATGGTAGCTGGACTTTACAAATTTAAATGCAATACTAGATTGGCAACTAGGTCTCGTCATTTTACAGTTTTAATTGTTAGATGTAAACATGTTTTATACTGGTAGTTTCTTCCCTAACACTTGTTGCTTCTGGAAATCTCTTCTAAATTCTTGCTTTCCAGTCCAGTTTGGTCTTCAAAAATTGAAACAAAATGTCAATTGCCATCTCCTTCCTTATTAACATACTTTTATCTTAGTGTATTTATTGCCTTGAGAGGGGGTTAAAAATACTATGCATATTGAAATCTTTGTCGACATTTGATTATTGGGCTGAGCGCGGACGCCGACCCCACACTTAGGAAATAGAATGCTCGATTCACCCACATTTGTGGCGATCAGAGAAGGCCAACCATAGTAGAGTGCAATGGAAGGGCCTCACTGTAAGAGAACAGGCTCGGTGATCAGCGTTTCTCTTGCATAAGGTAAGTATGGACATTTACCTTGTTCCCCCACTAAGATGTGGATGTGACACAAGGTCAAGGTTTAATGTGAGGAGCTCCAATGTGTGCGAACGAGCAAGGACCAAAATTTGCCCAGTCCTTGCAACCGCACCGGTTCACCCCTCCTGTGCAATGGGGTGTCACAGCCTCGGGACCAGGCACCTATCAGTATGATTTTACCCAATTGCATGCCTGTCCTCGAACAGAGATACAACGGAGTCGCACTTTGCCTGAAGTCAGAGATTCAACTGAGAAATGATGATCCCCAGCCACTACAGAAGTGGTAAGTCACTACAAACACACAGGCTTTTAAAAAATGATAAATTAATGAAAAACTTTACATTTAAGTCGACCAATGGAAATACATTAAAGTAATTTATTGCAAATTACTATTTGCTCGTACTTAATAATGTCAAGGTCGTCATGCAGAAGTAACTTGTAGAGTTCTTTTGGAAGTTACATTGATTGACCAGAAACACTTGACAACACTGATTACCTCCCTTTCTTTTGCTTTATTTTCTTGAAAATGTCATGCCATAAAGTATGTAAAATTACGGAGAATATTTTCCTCAGCTTTTAGGATTGATGAATACTAAAAAAATGATATAAAATCATGCACTGCTGTTGCATTCAATTATTTTTTACTGTTATAAACACCAATCGCTCAAACATGTATTGTCTACAGTTTAAACAAACAGCTACAAATGCATTTCTGTGATATTTTTTAAAAATATTATGAAATTAGGTTGATATTGTACCACATTGTTGTAAAGATATTTATTGTATCGAGAATACAATTATGGCACAAGGCCAATGTTTGGGGGTGGGGACAAAAACTGAGGTTGGTCAATGGTAACTATCCTATACCTAGAATTAGAATCATGACCCAAACATTCACCGAAAGGACCCATCCATCATCACTCAACCCTCCATGTATCAAAATGCCACATCCGGGAATCTACAAGAGTTCTCACAAGAATAAAAATTTCTTTATATGAGGTATATAGAGAAATATATAAAAATTTATACATAAAATGCAACATAGTCATCTATGTCAGTTATTTTAATTTCAATGAATTTATTTGCATTGATCATGATTTGAAAAGAAAAAAAATGCATTTTGAAGTCTGTCTTTACGTTTGATTACCGGGGTGAGCGCGGACGCAGACCCCACACTTAGAAATAGCATGTCCGAGTCACCCACATTTGGGGCGATCGCAGAGGTCAGCCGTACCGGAGTGCAATGGTTAGGGCCTCACTCTGGGAGAACGGTCTTGCTGATCACCGTTTCTCCTACATCAGGTAAGTATAAAATTTACCCTAAAAAATGCTCGGTTTATATATGACGTATGTGAATTCACTACCACAGGTAATTATCCAACAAGTGTAACGGGAACAAAAAAGAATTGGGTAAGAAAGACGAACTACAAAATCAGAGTTTTGTAAAAAGGATAAATTCATTAGAAAACTTTACATCCATGTGTACTAATGGAAATATATCATTTATTAAAGTAATTTATTGTAAATTACTATTTGATCGAACTTAATAATGTCAAGGTCGTCATGAGGAAGTAACTTGTGAAGCTCTTTTGGAAGTTACGTTGTTTGACCAAAAAGCAAGGCTGTCATTTTCATCAAATGAAACGTTTTAAGCATTTTTTATAGGGAAACAAAATGACAAATGTAAATCAAATGTGATGAAAATGAATTTGTTTGATTCAATGCACATAAAAATAAAGCACTTGACAACAGTGTCCCTTTCTTTCGCTTTTTTTTGTTTGTTTATTTTCTTGAAAATGTTTTTTTTTTTTTTTTTTTTAATCGTATCACCCCGAGCAAGGCGGTAACGCCACTGATGTGCAGGGGGCTACGTAATAGTGAAAATATTGGAAAAGAGAAAGCCGGAAACCACATCCTAAACAGGGAACAAGGGATGATCCTCTTAACCTGTTCAATAGACGTGGGTGGAGTGTGAACCGGGCGATATATGTAAAATTCACTAAAACATTAGATTACCGAGAATATTTTCCTCACCTTTTAAAATTATTGAATACTAAAAAAAAAAAAAAAATAACAAAAAAGTGCCTCCGTTGTATTCAATTGTTTTTCGCGTCTAGACCATTATTAGCTAAACATCAACCTGTCAAGCATAAACTTTAAATAAAAAGCTATCAATGCATTTCTGTGATATTTTAAGCTTAAAGTAAATAATATTTGTTTCAAATCAGATTTAGTTCTACTTTAAATCAGCGAATATTTCCCCTGCCTTTTGAAATACAGCAAAAAAGTATTTTGCTCATTGGAAAATTTAATCTATTAGCCTGAAATTAAAACTAAAAGCATCAAGAAGATTTTCATTTGTAAAAATTCACTTTTAAACTTTTGAATCGTGGAGGTAGCAATTTCTCATTTTGTTGTTTTCCATTTTTGCCAATAAAATGTTTTATAAAATTCAGAAAATCAGATTGAGATTCTTGCATATATTGCGTGTGCACAAATTAATTTTTTGGGGCACCTAGTGGTGGTGCAATTGCAATTGTTAGCAAGCTTGTTTCGCTAGAACCATTACAATTGAGTAGTGAGTTCGATCCTCACTGAGTGTCCCATACTTTTGGCCTTGTGCCACATTTGAGCTGCGCTTAGAAAAACACCACAAACTAATTTTGAATAAGGAATTCTTAAATTTACTAATTTTCTTTAAAAAAATAACTTGAAAAAATATTGGATTTTTAAGGTTTTTTTTATGTTGTCATTTTCATTTTTCGCAAATATTAAACTTTTTTGAAAAATGAGGAAAAACGGGTTGAGATTGCACCCCATTGTCGTACGACGTATCTTTACTATACCTGGTCTATTCTTAAGTAAGGAACAATTTCTCCTTTTACACCGTCTTCTGTCGTTTCTTTGTTCTGTTTGTGTTCAAAAACGAGATACCATCTATTTTCAAATAATTCATCTTTTTTTTAATTGCAATTTCTTAAAAAAATTTGAAGTTTTATTGATTGCAAAATATTGTCGATGTTAAGAAAGAAATATCAAGTCGAACAACAAGTTAATCCTGTTTTTCTATCAAAATCCTTTAGAGAAGATTTGCTCAGAAAAGGTAAGTAACACTAACTTTTTTTAAAAGATTATAGCCAAAAGTTGATGCTAATTGAAAGAAAAATTGACGTGTATAAATAAAGATTTCAAGTATTTTTCGAAGTAAATACGTTGTCTCGAACTTCATCGAATCGCCATTTCAGACGAAGCAGGTACCTCCACTCATTTTCTATACCTAAATTTAAATTAAATTTTTAAAATTAAAAAAGTTTTCTTGAAGCTTTAATTTTAGCTTTAACTGAAAGCCAAGAGATTAAATTTACTAATTCCAGTAAGCAAAATACTCTGGTATTTCAAACAAAATTATATTGAATGAAATCTAAAATTTTAAAAATATTTCAATTTTTCAGCTATTTTTGATTGATCGACATATTTTGTAAACAGAAGCCAATTTTCGGTTTTAAAAAATCTTGCAAAATATACCTCGTGGACACGTTATTTTATTTAAATTAGCAAATTTAAACTTAACTTAATCCGGCCTGAAATGTACTATAAAAGCCTTTCTTAATTACAGTAGCCTTGTTATCAGGGGTTGTCATCGTGTTATCTGAGGTGATGATTGATATGACAGAAGGAAGCCGTCAAAAAATGCTATTTTGACAAAATTGAAGACTTTTACTAAAATTTCAAACATGTTAAAAAATTTTAAAAATTAACAAATAATTTGATCCTTTTTCCTTAATAATAAACATTTTGATGGGAAAAGTTCGTTTTTATTAAATTTGGGACCTTTTTCCTTTATATGCTGATGTTTTTTTTGGTGATTTAGTAGAGGTACCTCTTGTTTATATTTTCGGTAAAAGGGAACCAATTTGTTTACAATAGAAAACTTAATATTACATGCATAACTCACTTTTTCCGGTAATTGTTACATTTTTATGAAACTTCCAGGACTTATTCAAAAATGAATGCAATTATTTTTTAAATTATTATTTTTGAAAAATACTAGTAAAAATATTTTTTACATTTGTTACCCAGTTCACGTGAATGTAAATCATTTTTTATGTATGACTTTATTTCATTAGATAAGCTTTTAATTGCTTTAATGAATAATACAAATTTCAGACATTATAGTTTGAAAAAAAAGTTTTTCGCTTAATGAAATTTTAATAGAATTGTTTTTATTTTTTTAATTATAATGATTTATAAAGTTTCAAAAACATTTGTAAAATATTTTCAAGATGTGTAGATATTAAGTTGATAGGTGATAAAGTGCAGACTATATTTACTAATTAAAAAGTTTAATAAAAAATTTCAAATATACAACAAAAAAATTGAAAATTAGTTTAAAAATGTGATGTCTAGATGATTTGTACATCTAGCCATCATATTTTTAAAGTAATTTTCAATTTTTTTTTGTGGTAATTTCTATGTATACATTAAAAGTCATGTGTTCCAGGGTTTCTTCCCCATTTCTGGAAAAAAATTGCATAATTATGTCACTTGTGATCACCATGCAAATACCATGCATCTGATGAGCTGTCAACACATTTCTAGAATGGCTGACAGTTCACAAAGTTCAACTCTGTGATTAAGAAATACTTTTATTCTAAATTTCATGCTATAAATAAATAATACTTGTGTAAATCAGATTAATTTAACAATAAATGTGCTAATTTTTAAAAAAATAAGGTGTCACAGATATATATTTTATTTTTGCAAGATTTTTAAAACCAAGAATTAGCTTTTGTTTACAAATGTGTCACTCGCTCAAAAATAGCCGATAAATTAAAGATTTTTTTAAAATTTCAAAATTTGAGATTCCAATCAATATCATTTGTGTTTGAAATACGCCAGAGTATTTTGCTTACTGGAAATTGTAAATTTAATCAATTAGCTTTATGTATTAACAACCTAGCATAAACAATGAAGGGGAGAATTTTAAAAGACTTTTGTAACTTTATAAATTATTATAATGAAAATGAAAACAATTCTCATAAAAATTCATTATTCATTGAAAAAAATTTTCTCTTCAGACTATGATATCCTTAATATATATTGTATACAAAACCAACTAAAAGTTTATCTAAATAAAAAAGGCATAATGTTAAAATTACTAATTTAGAAAAAATATAAAACAGTTGATTAGCATTCCCCAATAACCCCTGAATAATATTAGTATTAGGTATATGGGTGAATTCCTACAAATTTCTAGACATTGATCGGTGGTGCGATAATATATGTAAAACAAATATTTTTACCGAGATTTTCTAAACATATTTATTTAAAAAATGATTTCAATCATTTGTGAATAAGTCCTGAAATTTTCATCAAAATCTGACCATTATTTGATTTTTGTAAGACTTTCCAAATTAATGTATTTTTCACTGGCAAAAAAGTTACTTATGTAATATTACATTTGCTGTAGTAAACCCTTGTAAAAATTGCATCATTTATGGACAAAAGAAAAATGATTTTATACCAAAATTTTGAACATGTTAGAAAAAATTAAACAATTTTTAAAAATAATTAAAAAAATACTATCCTTTTAATAATAACATAAACATTTTGCTGACTAAAATTTGTTTATATTTAGTTATGGATCTTTTTTCTTCATACTGTGCTGTTTTTTCAGCAAATTTGTGGAGGTACCTAAAAAGTAAAAGCCACAGATCTAAAAATATCTTAAAAATTCAATATTTATCTGAGAGATATTTAGTAACTTTATGGGTTTTTGGAAAATGTCTACTTTTTACTGAAAATTTAATAAGATTTAATGATGGTTATTTATGCACAGTTTAAAAATATTTTAAAAAACACAGACAAAAAAAAACAAAATTATGAAATACCAGAGGTACAATAATGAAAACAATGGCAATTATAATTATAAATGCATTATATTTAACCAATAGTTTAACAATGTTTTTTTTATTATTATATATGATTTTATGAAATTTAATGGAATAAATAATTTAATTTTTTCAACAAGACTTTTTTTTAGATAGAGAAATTTGATGGAATCAAGCTTATTTTCATGTATAAAATGCACCTGATTCATAGCAAAGAAAATAAAAAGTAAGAGATTTTTTTTTAGATTTGTAAGCAAATGAAGATCAAACTAGATAAATATGAACTTAAAGGTGTTTATTGTGAACAGTCATTAATTGCCTTTCAAAACCATTTAACCATTAAGTAATCTTCAATCTCATGTAGCTATCTAGAGTCAATAAAATCCAGAACATTTATGCAAGCACTATGCAATAAACAAATAAATGCAAAATCTTTGTTTTACTAAGAGAAGTTACGGTTTTCCTTGTGTAGAAAAAACTTGTAAAAAGAATTTATTTTTTAATTCATGTCTCACTTCAGTAGTCTTTAACGTAATTTTTAAAATTTATCATCATAATTCCAGTATTAATTGGAATCATTCAACAATTTTTTTTTTCATTAAAGATATTGGAAAGGTTTCCAGCAGTTTTTCCTTCATAATAAGTGGTAGGCATATATTGAATGGGAGTTGCCAATTAAATTTTAACAAAAGACTTGAATCTTCATTAACTTACTTTTTATTCATGCCAACATTTCATGACTTCTCTCAGTCATTCTGTGGTATGCAGCCCTATTTTCATCCTGCACCCACATCATCTCTTGAGCTTTTTGTACGTACATCTCTCTAACATAATCAATCTGCTGCCTGTCATACTTGATGCAGGTTTGAGGTCATGTCTGTCTGCATTCAGTGGCTGGGAATGACCCTCAGATCAACCAACCCCTGCTTTTGGCTTCCATTGATGGACAGATGAGAAATTGAAATGGAGTATCTATTGTGACATAATGCCACACATTTACATTGTACAATTCATTTCAGTCTTTCTGCCTTCATTTCCTCTTTGTTCAAAAGTGTACATGATCACAAATCCCTTTAAACTTACAATTCAAATATTTTTGATTCATCACCTTGTTTATTGTCATACCAAGGACTTTGAAAGGTAAATTTAGAGAGACAGAACTGAAGATGAATATGAATGAAGATATTCCATTGAAAAATATAATTATATATGTCGTTTAAGGAAGACAAGAACTAGTCTGAATTTATAAACAATAAATCTTTTTGGAAATGTTAGCAATATGTAATAGTCTTAAACCTATTTCATAACCCTATGTAGTGTTTTCTTACTCCAGTGGTCAGTTAATTTTTTTTTCTTTTTCAGTTTTAATCTTTTAGTATATCTGAAACTATAATGAATATTCATGAAAAAAGGTAGCATTCTTTTAATCTCTTTAATTCCTGTACTTGGCGGACCTTTCTCAACCTCAACATTCCTAGCACCTGAAGAAGGCCGGAGTATAGAATAGCCGAAGTGCCATAAACATGACAATAAAGATGGAGTTTTTGTATATGCATCTCTCCAACATACACCCATTAATGCCTGTCATATTGGATGCAGGTATGCAGTCATATCTGTCTGCATTCAGAAGAATCCCTAGATCAACCAACCTCTGCAACAGGCTTCCATTTATCGACAGATGAGAAATTGAAATGGAGTATCTATTGTGATACCACACATTTGCACTGGACAATTGATTTCAGTCTTTCTGTCTTCATTTCTCCTTGTCCAAACATCTAGTTGATCACAAATCCGTTTAAATAAACAATTCATATATGTCTTATTTCACAAATATACAGTAAACTAGGGCAATATTTTATGATTTGAGTGTCTTTAAAAATATTTTAAAATGCAATTGAACTTATTACATAACTCTGTTTAGTGTGTTTATATACTGAAGTGCTCACTTAATATATATTTTTCTTTTTCAGTTTGTTCCTTTGAAAATACCTGAAAGCATTGTGAATAGTCATGAGAAAAAAGAAATTTGCGAATTAACAGTAAATATGTCCACACAGAATAGACAAAATACACCATGCATAGGATATAAACGATTTCCTATGATATTTATGCTGCTATAATTTCCAGGTATTCAAATATCAAAATGAACATGAAAACAAACGCTGTTGAAAAGCGTTTCAATTGTGAAATCTGTGGATTTAAATCTTCCCAAAGGTCTTATCTCAAAAGACATATGTTAATACACACTGGAGAGAAACCATTCTGCTGTGAGATCTGTGGATTTAAATCTTCCCGAAATGCAAATCTCAAATCACATATATTAACACACACTGGAGAAAAGCCATTCCACTGTGACATCTGTGAATTTAAGTGTTCCCGAAATGCAAATTTAAAAAACCATATGTTAACGCACAGTAGTGAGAAAAGTTTCCACTGTGAAATCTGTGGGTGTAACTTTTACCAAAGTTCATCTCTCAAAAGACACATGTTAACACACACTGTAGAGAAACCTTTCCGCTGTGAAATCTGTGGATTCAGATCTTCCCAGAGATCTTCCCATGAAAAACACCTCTTAACACACACTGGAGATAAACCATTCCACTGTAAAATCTGTAAATTCAAGTCTTCTCAAAGTTCAAATCTTAAAACACACATGTTAACACATACTGGCGAAAAACCATTCCACTGCGAACTCTGTGGATTTAAGTATTCCAGAAAGTTTGATCTCAAATCACATATGTTAACACACACTGGAGAGAAAGGTTTCCACTGTGACATCTGTGGATTCAAGTTTTTTCAAAATGCAACTCTCAAAAAACATATGGTAACACACTCTGTAGAGAAACCTTTCCACTGTGAAATCTGCGGATGCAACTTTTTTCAAAGTTCATCTCTCAAATCACACATATTAACACACACCAGAAAAAAATCATTCCACTGTGAGATCTGTGGATTTAAATCTTCCCGAAATTCAAATCTCAAATCGCATATGATAATACACACTGGAGAGAAACCATTCCACTGTGAAATCTGTGGATTTACGTGTTCTCGAAATTCAAATCTTAAATCACATATGTCAACACACACTGGGGAGAAACGCTTTCACTGTGAAATCTGTGGATTTAAGTTTTTTCGCAATGCAGATCTCAAAAAACACATGTTAACACACACTGGAGAAAAACCATTCCACTGTGAAATCTGTGGATTTAAATCTTCCCACTGTTCATCTCTTAAAAGACACCTGTTAACACACCCCAGAGAAACCATTCCACTGTGAAATCTGTGGTTTTATGTTTTCTCCTCAAGCAACATGTCAACACAAACAATTTGCATTTCTACAGTGAAATCTTTGGATTTATGTGTTTCAACATTCATCTGCAAAATCACATGACTTTACAAACTTATGTTTTCAAAAAACACATTCACACATGAAAAACAATTTCACTGAAATCTGTGGTGTAATTTTGTTAAGTCCTCCTGCCAAGGACATCTTAGAAATTTGACATGCGACCTGTCTATTGTGAAATTTTGATTGTTATTTTTCACAAAATTTTATTTCAAATGCCACGCATTAACAACTGTTTGAACTGAAAATTATAAGAGATGCCCCAACAAGTTACAAAAAAAATGACTGTATATTTAAATAATTATGTTGTTGGAAATTTGGACATGCTAAGTTCCACTATAGATTTTCATGTTCTGTATAAAATATACCCAATATGTATATCAAAATATATAATTTGTTTTATCTCTCTTATTATTTTTGTCCATTTATTATTTTATCAAGTTTTCAAAAAATTCATCACCAGAAAAAATGTTTACTTTCTAGTGTTTTATTTGGTTGGAATTCTATACTAAATATTTTAGTTGTTTGTAAGACCTTTTGCAATATTTTCTTAACAAAAAAGATATCTTCTATATATTATACCCCTGTGTGAATAGAATCACCTGTAAGACCTTTTGCAATATTTTCTTTAAAAAAAGATGGAGAAATGTTTATTTAATTATGCGCAGAACTCCTGGGAGATTATAAATAATCAATTTTGTTTTTTAAAACTAGATCTTTAGTTACTGAAAATTTTATGAATTGTAAAATAAAAAATTCTAAGACAGTATTTAATTACAAAAATCTTTTAACTGATTTCATGAATAAAATATGATAGACATTGTTTTAAGAGAAAAAAATCAATAAAAAATGAATTTTTAAAAGAAGTGTTTTCTTTTTTTTTAGGTGATACTCTTATTAAGTACAAACTGCATTTACTAACCATAAATGGAAAATGACCCACTATATTTAAAAAAGAATTTTTATTTTTCTGTGTAAGGTTATACATATAAACATGCTGATATTTTTAAATACTGATGTCCATACATGTTCTTATAAGAAAATATGAGCGATGACTAGTAAATTTAAAGCCAAATTACCTAAAATTTGATTAGATTACAGAAACAACCCTAAGCCTGTTCTCTTAAAGTTTTAAATATACTGAGTAGTTAAAGATTATATAAAAAGGGTGATTACGTTATATTCATCAAGTCATTTTTACAAGTATGTCCACCATAGAAAAATATTACATAAACTCTCATCAAGGGCCAAAACTTTTAATACAAGGACAGAACAGCCAAGATTGATGAAGCAAGTTCAACAAACACAATGCTGCCAAGAAAAAAAGCCATTTTAGATTCTTTCCATGCTGCCTTTTTGTAGCTGATGAACTCACTGCTATGATGTCACAGGAACTTGAAGACCTGGTGATTAACTCTGGTAGCTTTAGACTGCAAATTAAAAGAGGAAGTTCAATATGGCCATTAAAACTGGTCAGAAAATTCAGTGTCAATTCTAATGAATGTAGATCTTCTCTTAGTCTATACAGGTGCACTTTATATATAATGCTGTTTTGATGGAGAGAGTGTTCTTTGTGCTACACAAGCAACTGACCACTTTAAAAATATCTTAGTGCAGGTTGATTGGTAGCTGAATGGCTAATAGGTCAACACAAATGCATGCAGGACAGAAATCCCATGAATAAGTTTAATTGTAAAATGAAGGTCACCATCCACTGCTGATGCTCATTTATCGTTTATGATAACAGAGTGCAACATATGTATATATATATATATATATATATATATATATATATATATATATATATATATATTGTAACAAAGTTATAGAACTCGTAGGTTTTTTACCTGCTGTTCATGCATTTACATTATAAAGTGCTCAATACAACGTTTATATTATAATGGTTGTTACAATGGTTTATAAATTCATAGTATCAATACACAAACATTTTTGTGTTTCGAAGCTGCTAAGTTAAAATGAAAATTAAATGGTGAAAACGGTTTATTTATGGTGATATGATGTTTAAGTGAATGTGGGGTTGGGAATTTATTCTGATTTAGTTGACTGTATTGTAGCCCTAGAGATGTAGCTCTGGGTTAGGAGAGGTAGCTTAGTTTAAGACAGGTTCCTTATTTATTTTGTCTGGGTAGATGTTTTTTTTTAAGGAAGGGTAGATATTTTTTGTTTATTTTACTAGTAGCGCTGCTGTTAATGAAAACAATGTAAGTAAATGTAGGGTGGAAGTCCAGTATGATCGAGTCGTCCATTTGTAGTCATAGCAATGCCGCTTTGGGTTAGGAGAAGAGTGTGGTGTAGCTTAGTTTTGGACAGGTCACTTTTTCATTTAGTTTAGGTAATTCTTATATTGGGATATATTGTTTTTTAAGGAAGTGTAGATAGTTTTTATTTTACTACTATTTATAGATGGATGGAATTTCAATTAATGTTGTGTTAGATTTATTTTCTTTTATTTATACGTTATTTGTTCTTTTGATTTTGAGGATTGATTATGTGTATTTGTTATATGGGGGGATTGTTTCGTGTGGATGAGGTATTTATGCAACATAACATCAACTGAAAATCCCGCTATAAATAAAGTGTATATCAGATCTACTAAGAACACTTTTAAGCAGCACTGGTACCCGCACTTAACTTCATTCAAAAACAACTTATACCGAAACCAAACATCCCTTTCTGCATATTGTTTGGAAATTAAACGACTCAACACAGAAACCCAAAGTAAAATGGAAAATCCTAGAAAAAACTAGAACCTGCAACTTGCTCTTAACGACATCTGCCCTTTATGCTTAAGTGAAAAGCTACACATTCTAAAATACCCCAACAATAGCAAACTATTGAACCATACAGATGAATTAGCAGTTTTAAGTAAACATCGCAAATATTTCTCATTACAATATAAATAACCAAAACATACCTCATTCACACAAAACAATCCCCTGAAAATGTAATAAATACACATAATCAATCCTCAAAATCAAAAGAACAAATAACATATAAATAAAAGAAAATAAATCTAACACAACATTAATTGAAATTCCATCCACCTATAAATAGTAGTAAAATAAAAACTATCTACACTTCCTTCTCCTAACCCAAAGCGGCATTGCTATGACTACAAACGGACGACTAGATCATACTGAACTTCCACCCCACATTTACTTACATCATTTTCATTAACAGCGGCACCATTCCAATCTCACTTAGATAGTAGTAAAATAAACAAAAAATATCTACCCTTCCTTAAATAAATCTCAATAAAAGAACTACCCAGACAAAATAAATAAAGAACCTGTCTTAAACTAAGCTATCTCTGCTAGCCCAGGGCTACATCTCTAAGACTACAATACGGCCAACTATATCAGAATAAACTCCCAACCCCACATTCACTTAAACATCATATCACCATAAATAAACCGTTTTCACCATTTAATTTTCATTTCATTTCAACTTATCATCTGATGAGAAGTGCATGTAGCAGCTTTGAAACGCGAAAACTTTTGTGTAGTGATACTATGAATTTATAAACCATTGTAACAACCATTACAATACTATATATATATATATATATATATATATATATATATATATATATATATATAATTTATAACATAAATATGTTATAATATCACTAAAAAGTAGCCATTTTGTTTCGACACTATCCATGTTTTATCAAATGATTTAATTTCTAAATAAATATTATTCACTCTACATTGTATTAACCACTTTTTTAAAAATAATGTTTCTTTGGATACGGAATCTTATTCCATCCATACCTACCCCCTACACTATACTTATATATATATATATATATATATATACACACACACACACACACACACACAACACCCCTTCACTCCACTCTACACATTTCTTGCGGGTCCAGCCGTTAGACCCAACAGATTACCAAGCCAAGACCAAGTGCCAGCAAGCCACCATCCTCCACGCTGTGATCTTTGACGACTTAGGAGAGTGGTCACACTGACTCTGACTTGATAAAACTTGATGAGAGTGCAGGAAGCGGAATGGGGTTATATTAGTAGCAGGATCAACAGCAAAAAAAAAAAACAAAGCAATGAATGATTTAAAGGATTGGTGCAAAGACCAGAATTATCTCACAAAGTCACGTCTTTACACAGACATAGTATCGGCATTAAGGACAGAGAGAGAAAAGATAGATCGACAATAGGTCGGATTGGCTCCCACAGCGGTTTGAGTCTATTGTTCGCTTGAATACTTCAGTGGCTGACTGAGCGTCATGGTCTCTACATTCCTGCTTCTGATGCATTATCTACTGGACTTTCAACTTGCTTCCGGGGACTTCTGTTCAGCCACTTTGGTTATTCTCAGGGATTTCAAAATCAATTCCCCCAGCCTCTTGTTAATTTCGGAATCGCTTTTCCTCAGTTGCTACTTTGTAATCTGTTTGCCAGAATGTGTGTCTGCCTTAGTTTTTCCTCATCTTCTGCTCTGATTCTCAGTCCAACCTCTTTGCTCTCCTCCTGAGTGCCTGGCTGCCCTCTCTACTTCTGATTATAGTAATGACTATACTGATAGAAAATGCCTTCAGTGGAGGAATTATTGTTAATACTGTGTGTGGCCGCTGCCAAGTTACCCTAGAAAATAGGCTTGAATTCTTGTTGCAACCAGATCTCATTTTGTAAAATCAACAGGTTCGTTTCTTGGCAAAGCCAGCCACGTATTCCATTACCAGTGGCTTTGTCACCCATTAGGATAGCATCGCCAGACAAATTTAGTACCCTTCCTTGACCTATACTGCTATAAATGGTTGACCATTCCCTTATACTCCCAGCGTAGGAATACACAGTCGTCGTTCTCAGGCCAAATGCTTAAAATGGCTTTTTCAGCTCCGGACGTCAAAGAGGATGGTCACACCCTAGTTTTTCTCCCTGCTACTAGACACTGGCTTTAAGTTAATGGCTGCTAGCAGTGTGCCAGAAAAGGTCATTTTTTTTTCCCTAAAGTTGAGTTTAAGCAAAAGTAGTTTTTAGCATCTTATAAATGTATTTTTAACACTTTGCTATTATGTTCTAATATTTTCTACTCTTTTTTCGTAAATGTTAAAACCCAAAATTTTCCTAATTTTCCTATTTATAAAAACTCTCATTCGTTGTTTATTAAGTATAAAACTTACTAAAAGTTTTATTGTCTTTAATGTTTTTGTACCTTCAAAATGTATTGTTGTGTATTTTATTAATAAGTAATAATAAGTACCAAACTCAAAAAAGTTGACTTTCTAAATTCACTTGATGCAGCATACTTGACACAGATTATATATGTAAAGCATATTTACTAATCATATTTACATACGTCCTAAATCAAATCAGCTATTATTAAACATATACCACATTCAGTTGAACACAGTGTGATGGCCGTCTAGCATAAGTATGTGTTTAAAAGGACTGATGAAAGCCACGTAATATGTGAAAAACATTTGTTTCACATATAAATGCAGCTTATGTGAAAAATGCAACAAATTAAAATGAACATAAAATACAAAACAATACATTTTGAAGGTACAAAAAACATTAAAGACAATAAAACTTTTAGGGAAGTTTTATACTTAATAAACGATGAATGAAAGTTTTTATAAATAGGAAAATTAGCAGGTTTTAACTTTATGAAAAAAGGGTAAAAAATATTCTTAGAAAATAATAGCAAAGCGTTAAAAATACATTTATAAGATGCTAAAAATACTTTTGCTTAAACTCAGCTTTGGGAAAAAAAGAAAAGAATTACCTTTTCTGGCACTCTGCTAGCAACCGTTAGCTTAAAGCCAGTGTCTAGTAGCAGGGAGAAAAACGAGAGTGTGACCATCCTCTTTGACGTCCAGAGCTGAAAAAGCCATTTTAGACATTTGGCCTGAGAACAACGACTGTGTATTCCTACGCCGGAGGTATAAGGGAATGGTCAACCATTAATAGCAGTATAGGGCAAGGAAGGGTACTAAATTTGGCTGGTGATACTATCCTAAGAAGTGACAAAGCCACTGGTAATGGAATATGGGGCTGGCTTTGCCGAGAAACAAACCTGTTGATTTTACAAAATGAAATCTGGTTGCAACAAGAATTCAAGCCTATTTTCTAGGGTAATTTGGTGGCAGCCACACACAGTATTAACAATAATTCCTCCACTGAAGGCATTTTCTATCAGTATAGTCATTACTATAACACAGCCCTAAAAAACAGTGGTTATAATTTCAAGAATATTAAATATCATAAAGAAATTAATCATAATACTAAACATAATCAAAATAGGAAAATAATTTGTTACCACCATTTAACCAAATGGTAATTAAAATTTTTAATAAAAATACACTGAAATTTAGTTATAGCTACACTGATATTCTCAATATGATAATCAAAAAATGCAATAACAACATTATAATATTAATTATAACCAACATACCATAAATAATGATAACAACAAAAGTTCCTGCAACTGTCATAACCCTAATGTATATTCTTTGCAAAATAAATACCTTACAGATTCCATTGTATACCAAGCTATTATCACTACTAATAAAAATCCTGGTATTACCAAACATTATATCAGATGTACTAAGAATAATATATATCATAATTTCAAGTCTTGATTTTACCAGCATAAATTATCTTTCAATAATAAAGCATATAGTAATTCTACTTCTCTCTCTAAATACAACTGGCAATTGAAAAACTGTAGGAGTTATATTTCCTACAGTTAAATGGAAAATATTAACTAAAGCTAGAACATAAATCTTTACATGAAATATGTTTCATTTGTTTACAAGAAAAAATCCATATAATAAAATGCTCTAAAACTGACTTATTAAACCAACGTAATGAAATAACTAATTTCTGTAACCATTGAATCTTCAATACCCTTAAATATATCTAAAATTTATTTCAATGTGTTCACTATTTGCTTATTTTATTACTTAAAAAAATTAGCTTATTGAACTGACAATTTTTAAAAAAATTATTTATTTTATTTGTACTTATGAATAAATCCCCTTATAACTTAGCTTATTGAACTGGTATTTTTTAATTAATATTATTATTTCATTTGTACTTATGAACAAATCTCCTTAAGTATATATTTTAATATCTCAGTTCATTATTCTTATCTTTCTGTTGGTTTTGATTTTTTCTTATATTTATTTTATCTTTTTCAATGTTTGAATTAGTCTTTCAATTTTCTTCTCTATTCTTTTTTCCTTTTATTTATTTTTTCTACTTTATCTTATTCTTCCACCAGTCTAAAATTTTTAACATGTCTTTCTGTAGCAAAACATTTGATGCACTACCATCTATTGAGTCATACACACACTATTCTTTGAAGTGTTATAACCTCCAACCTCACTAAATTCATCTCATTGGCTCACTTTGTTTTTATTTATTTCTTCATTTTTATTTTATATATATATATATATATATATATATTACCTGCCATAGTTATTAAGCCACCCCAATTTTTTAAAGAGAATTATGTATTTCATATTATTTTTAGTATTTATTGCCAAATGGATAATTCTAAATAAAAATAGAATGGTTATTTTGTTAATAATGCACAATAATATATGCATCAAATGAACTGTTTTGGTGTCCAGTTTTTGTGCTTTCTTTCCCATGCTAGTCTCTTTTTTATTGGCTGGCCAAAGCAAAGGCTTTCTGGCTGCCTTGTAAAATTTTGCAAAGTAATAATAACAAAAGAACCATTCGATTTTTATTAAGCGTTATCCACGTACTATACTAAAAATAGTATGAAATACATAATTATTTTTTTAAACTGAGGTGGCCTAAAAATTATGGCCTGTAGTGTATATATATTTATATATATGATTATTATAAAATGCTTATTCCAAAGCCTTAAAACTTATTTCATATATATATATATATATATAATAACTAAGTTTTAAGGTATCAAAATATGATCAATGATTCCTTTTGTATAATATTTCAAAATTTTGATGTTGAGCATGTCAAAAATTACATTTATGAGAAAATTTTTTTTAGTATTATAGACAAAATAACTGGTTGAATTTCTTATCCAAAAATGAGTAGTTTCAGGCTTTTACCCCCACTGGATACGGTTTTACAGAAAATTCAAGTATAATTCTTTAACTGCTTCAAACCAAGTCAATAGGGATCAAATATATCACCCCTATATCAGTTGTAGTCAACAGTAAACAATAAGGTAGTCTTTAGTCTTCAAGTTCCTTCAGGCCACCAAAATTATCATCTAGCTAACTCCTCACTCGTTAAAGTGTTGCTCATTTTGCCTGTTATCGTATTGGTCACAGGCATTTGGCTGTTCGAGACTATCCACAACTCTGCCATATTGTGTTTTTTATCTTTGGTCTCTGAAGATCACTAATGAAGTGAAATTGAAGTGAGGACTCATCTGACAGCAGATGTGAGTTACACAACAACAAAAAGAATACCTTGGAATAAAGAATTAACTTGAGTTAATATGTAACAATGATTTGCTTTATGTATGATTTGTTGTATACAGCAGTTTAAACCAACAATGAGGCAGTAATAAGGTAAAAGGTTCACAACATAAAAATGTTATTATTCACATCCAGAATTGATTACAGTGATTATAGACTTCTGAAAATGAAGGAAGTTGCAAGCAAAAAGTTCAGGATTGGGCTCCATTTAGAGCCTAAACAAACTTTTTTCATTTTATTCAGCTGAAAGGGTTTGTACAAAAATCAAGATCATTTACTTCTTGTCCAACATTTTACAAGTACACAAATTATATCTTCATGTTATGAATGTTGTTTATAGATACATTTATACTAACTCAACTGTCTCAAATGAAATTGGCATACTCATTTTTAATTGAATTATTCAGACATAGAAGATCCTTCGTCGCGACCCCCTCCATTTATAAATCAGTGGACTGAGAAATGACCTGCAAGGCTGCTCAAAACTCAAGAATTTCAATTGATTTCAGGGCTTACATCAGCACTCAGCCCTCAAAATGAGAGGGGAGATTATACGGCTAACACTCCCCGCCAAAATCAAATTCTCTGTCAACACACGGCATAGGAAAGTTAAACTCGAGGTGTGTTGATAACTCACCACATTTGGCATCCCCAGTCCACCATGACAGGGACGCTTGGTGCAGACATCTCTGTTGACCTGATGCTAGCATCTACCCAACAAGAGGGTGAACAACAAGCGCTCGATAGCCTTCCTACAATCATCACAGAGAGCGGGTACCAACAACTAGTAAAGGATCAAGGGAAAGACATATGTGGCGCATGCCTCAGCCCTTCCCTTCACGGTCAACTGATGTTTAAGCCAAGTCTGGACCAACGCTCTGATCCAATGAAAGAAAAGTTGAAATATGCTAAATATCTTGAAAAGATACCAATTTTAACAATTGCACCCAAATCTTGGTCAAAAGAAAAAGTTTTGTAGCAAGTCACAGAAAATCTCCATATAATGAAAATTTTAAGCAAATTACAAGAAATAAAATCTTGTTTATTGAGGACATGTTTGTTTCATTTCTGACAAGAAAACAAATAATATGATCTACTTTTTGCTATCTATTAAAGAATTAATAACAACAAGAAAACATTTGACCCCTAGATTTGCTGATGGATACACATTTCTGGGACCAAGGTCTTTTTTTCCATGATATTCCTGGAGATAACATGACTGTGATCTACAAAAGATTTAGTAGTGATCAAAGGAGAAAGAAAGTTAATATTTCGTGTCAGAAACAATCTTCACGCCCAGACAATTAGATTAAAACAATAGCATATATAGTGTGCATTTATCCTAGTATTGGGCGGGTTAGTCTTGTTCTTGAAATTGTCACTGCACAAACTGATAAAAAATAGTTTCTCCATCCACATTGACCAGCAAATTCTTTTTCATGGTCAAGACACGAAGACATTTGTTGATTTCATAATGATAACATCTTGTGTAATCTTTCAACTTCAGCTACAATTTCAGGACACATGTACATCCTTTAAAATGAAGAATATGATATTAAAGAAAAGAACTGGACTCAGAGAATGAATGATTCATAGTTTTATTTACCAACTAAATTCAAAATTGATTTTGCCAATTTTATAATTTGATGTTACATTAAATATATAAAGTCTATACAATTGCAATTAGAGAATACAGATAAAAAATATATAGTTATTTTAAATACATTTTATACCAAAGAAGTTATATTGCTTTCTGCTTAAAAAATAATTATATGGATTTTTTAAATGTAAGTGCTGGCTGATTGTGCGCAAAAGCGGCAATTTTAAATACAATGATCTTTTATCTAACTTACCTTTCACTTCTCAGGGTGAAGCAAAGTTTTTCATCAAAAAACAAGCAACATTAAATTGCTGTTGTTGAACTTGACTAAAAACTCTAAGGATAAAACTAATACAATCAGTTGTGGTATCTTTATGATTCGCATTAAATGGTTCCTAAAATGATCAAAGTTGGAGGTGGGAGGTTTTCCTTACTTTTAGCAGAAATGAATATAAAAGATCCCAATTGTGAAATTAGCATGGATCCTAATTTTTGAGAAAAAACATCTTAAGAGTTCTAAAATATTTATTTTAAGTTTATAAAACTTTTTGGGATTTATTTGGATATTTGTATTACTTGACTAAAAATTTGTAAGGGTAAAACTGATAAGTCAGTAATGGCATTGTTCCAATTTGCATGAAATGATTCTGGAAATGATAAAAGTTGAGATTGAAGGCTGTCTCTCGAATTTGATAGAAAAATAAAATCCAAGTGTCATGTCCACAAATACAATGCAAAATTATAGACAACACAAAGAAATGATCTTTGCAGAAAAGGAAGAAAATTAGCTAAATTCCACATTAATATTTATACAGTCAGATACATATATTTACAGAGTAATTTTTATTGTTCCTTGCTGTGGCCATGCAAACAACGAAAGTTCCTTTGTAAGGATTTGCTGCAAGTGAATTTACCAAATTCATAGTGATTTTGTTGTAAATGAAAAAAAAAAACATTATTCCCATTATATTTGTGTGCGTCTGTGAACTGGATTTTGGAATGTGACTGCTGGCAATAGCGGAAATTTTAAATATGACGGAGAAAGGAGAAGTGACACGACTTACCTTCATCATAGCTTTGTATATCTAAATCTAAACTTATTTATAAATGGAACTTTGTTTGTGTGTGTGTGTGTGTGTGTGTGTGTGTCCATTACCTATAGACTCCGAAATGGCTGAACCGATTTTCTTGAAAATTTACAGTTGTACTATAAGCGTCTGTGAGTGTTCTTAGCTAGGTTTTGTGTCGAGGTACCCTTGATAAATATCAAAAATTGATAATCGAAAAAATCAGATTATAGAAGGAGTGGTCCAATTTTAATCAAATTTGATACGCTAATAGACAAAGACACAAGAAACAATATTCAGAAGTTTCAAGGTTGCAGTTCTTACAATAGTGCAGAAAATCGATTATATATATATATATATATATATATATATATATATATAAAAGGCAAGATGTTTGTGTGTGTGACTGTTTATCTGCCTGTATGTCTGTATTTTTTTTAGGCCTTTTATTTTAGTTTTTGCTTCAGGTTTGGCTCTAAGTAGGTAAAATTGTAGTATTTAGTCTCAGCCATGATACCATTTACTCAGAGGACTTATTTAGCCTTCAAAATTCAGTTTACAATGAAAAAAACTTGTTTGGTATCGATACCAGGAAATCAAAATTTGACTTACATCCATTCATTTTTCTTTCAGTCTAAGGTTTTGCTTTAACTGGAAACAACTATTGATTTTTAGTCTTTCGTGCCAACGTCCAGAGTCTGAGCTCCAGGACCATGGATTAGTTTTAAAGCTTTCATTACACCCAAGTAATGCCGGGCTATACTGCTAGTTTTTCCATAGAAAAAATTATCACTGACTGACACATTCTCATGGTAACGTGTTGAGGTAAGGTCTTGTTCATGGTCTGAGATCATGTCATTGAATGTGTGTTCTTTTCTGCCATTATCATCGTAATGCGGGTCAAGAGAAGAACATGTTCATTGTTCAAAATTTTGTTGCTATTTATTCTTTTTCTACCATTGTCATAGTAATGTGTATCAAGGCAGGACCTTGTCCAAAATTTTGTTGCCAACTGTCCATTCTTTTTCTGTCATCGTCATGGTAACACATGTCGATCCAGGACCTTGTTTGTTGTCTAAGATATTGTCGCTCTCATCATCTTTTCTCTGCTGAGCCATTTTTATGTTTTATGTTCACCACCAAATCCTATCTGTGTTTTTTGTGGGAATGTTCTTTAGTTGGAAAATAATGTTGCACTATTTTCAGCTCTAATGAAGTCAAGTCTGACATGTGTCATAGGAATTTCATGATAAAAACTCAAAAGTTACAGAATGGGATGGTCATCTTACCAGTGTGCATTAACTTGTTTTGTTTATGTGTTGCATATTTTGGACAGTTTCATCCACAGATTTCTATCCAGTAGGTGTTAACAGGTGTCTCTTGAGAGATGAGTTTTGGATAAACTTAAATCCACAGATTCTACAGTGTGTGTGCGTGTGTGTGTGTATACATGTGATATTGGAGGGATATTGTTTTGGAAAAATTAC
This sequence comes from Ascarosepion bandense, assembly GCA_037127315.1. NCBI lineage: Eukaryota > Metazoa > Mollusca > Cephalopoda > Sepiida > Sepiidae > Ascarosepion > Ascarosepion bandense. The sequence continues at coordinate 208,664 of JBBBDQ010000836.1, forward strand.
ATCCATGGATTTTACGGTGAAATGCTTTTTCTTCAATTTGAGATTGCATGTTTGGTTTGTGATTTCAGTTCATGGAAATTAAACACAGATTTCAAAGGAATTGTTTTATTCTCTATCCATGGTCTTTTATGTCTCCTGTACAGAAATAAATGTAACAAATAATGCTAGAATTTCACAGTGTGAGAATACCTTTTCCTCATAAATTTTCATCATGGTTTCAGGAACACTCAAAGATGGAAACTGAAAAAGAAAAAATAAATTGAGTTCCCAAGTAAGAAAACACAGATTATATGGTTATAAAACAGGTTTAAACAATTTTTCTTAAAGCTGATCTTAAAATCATAAGAATCCACCTTTATACTCTATAAAACAAATATAAGTAGAATCCACATTTATACTCTATGAAACAAATATAATATTTAAAACAATTTGTGATCAACTAAATTTTGAACAGAAAAAAAAACTAAGGCTGAATTACTAATAAAAGTGTATTTAAATCTGAACATTTTATTCTGACTGAAATCAATTGTTGAATGCAAATTGGATTAAATATGATCATCAAATGAAGTCAGAGGGGTTGTTTTTTAGATACTAACAGTTACATCTGCATCCAGCATAGCAGGCAAGAGAACAACAAAACTGGAGAGATGGTTATACAAACAATGACCCCAGAGATGAGTTGGTCAATATGTCACATACTGCAGATGGAGAATGCCAGGGCTCTAAGCTAGACTTGGAGTGTGGGGTAAAAACTAGTGCTGCCTACCACAGATTGGTTGAGAGAAATTGATGAATATTGGCATGAAGAAAAACTGTACAATTGAATGTTAACAGCACATTTTTATGACATATGTTTTGAATTTGATTATTAATAGAAAATTGTGGGTACATTTCAGAAGTTTTAAATCTTTTAAATTTCTGTATTAATTTGTATGATTTAGCCAATACTATCATTAAAAGAACATTACCTAAATATATGTGGAAAAGCTTAGTACAATTCATCAACCCTCAATATTTTAAGAAGAATTTTGATATTTTTTGTGTGCATGTGTGTGTATATATGTTATGCATGTCAATTTTTTAAACACAGATATTCATACACTATATTATCAGAAAAAAAAACTGATAACTAAATTAACTTTGAAGAAAAGTAATAAAATTAAATAACATGTTAGATTACCTAGAATAGTTTCCTTCATATATAAGATTGCTGTGAAATATAAATATCTATAAAAATGCGATCATGCTATATTCCGAAAGTAATCTTTATAGATTTGTACCCTGTAAAAAAAAAAAATTAAATTTTAGAACCCTACTCTCAGACAAGTTAAAAATCATTATCAAATTTTGGGTAAAAAATTATTAACTTTATAAATAATAATTGATGCGACAATTTTTACATCACAATTTAGCAATAATTTAATCATTGCATGCAAAGTTTTAAAAGATTTTGTACAAACTAAACACAAAGAGGATCCAAGAACTAATTTTGAAATAACCAGTGTTGATTGGTTAGTATATCTAAATATTTCAAAAATACCTATGCACATGTGTTCAGGTCTCAAATTGTGCTAAATTCTGTGGAGCCTACAGTACTAGAAAAGGTATAAATTCTTTAGCATGAAGCTAACTCTTTAGTTGGAGACAAGGAAGCAAAGACAGTCCAGCAGCCACGATGCAGCAAGAAAATTTTCAAGTTGCTGAATTGAACACAATGTCCTGATGACACACATTCACACTCTTTCCTTTTTTTACCTAATCACCATCCAGAAAGAAAGGAACGAATTTGTTGTGTGAATCTCTTATAAAATGAACTTCTTACCCTAAGTTAAATATTTTATTAACACCAATTCAGCTTAACCTATACATGTAAATTCAAAAAAGTTATAAACTAGTTTAATATCACATTTGTACTCGTTTTTGTCCTTGTGCCATACATGTAAATTCAAATGTTGTTGGAGTTTTTTCATGCAGAAAAAAAAAGAAATCCTCCTGATAAAATGTTAACTCAACAAAAATACTCTTAACTCGGTAGCAAGTAAAAACATCAAAATTAAAAACCTCTAAATAATCCAACATTTATCTAAGTGATTTGTTTCAATGAAAATTAATAAATTTAAGAATTAACATAATTTGTTAAAAAAGTAATTTTAAGACTTTTCTTAACATAAAGCAAACTTCAATTTTGACTCCAATTTCAACTTTAACTTTACTTACTCAACCAAAGCTAGAAATCTTCATTTAACAATTTTCTCAAACAAGAACAATCATCATTCCAGTATTAAAAACTACTGTAAGTTGAATAAACTTTTCTCAACAACACAAACTGTCTTTTCAAATTTTTCGTAATTACACACTTGCTTTTTAATACTCAAAATCTTTATCATTCAAACTATTTCCAATATAGACAGCATATTGGTGATCTCACTACAAATTTGTAACCCTTAAATAAAACTTTTATAAACTATTTTGATACAACATTTTGTACTTGTTGTTTTTCATCCTTGTTCCTTAAAAATATTGTTGGAGTTATTTTTAATGCAGCCATAAGTAAAATTTCCTTGTGATAAAATGTAAACTTAAGGACAAGTGTGGTTGACAGATATATCTGGCCACTGATGATGTCAACAAGTGCAGCAAATATTCCTAACTCCACATCATGATAAAATGCCAGTGTAATATATTACCTTGCACTGCAGAGGTAATTGACAGGTACATCAAGTCATGGGTGATCTCAACAAAGGACAAGGGTGGTTGACAGATATATCTGGCCACTGATGATGTCAACAAGTTCAACAACAAAAATAACACAAGCGACTAATGGCTTGAAAGGTGATGACCAGCAAGGATATGATTGACAGATACATCTGGCCACAGATAAAATTTCCTTGTAATAAAATGTAAACTTAACCTAAATATGCGTAACTCTACAACATGATAAACTTCGAGATATTATCACCTAAGTGTGTATCACGTATGGCACTTTACCGACTGATATTAATTTTAAATTATTTTGATTCTCATTTTAGTTGATCCAATAACTGACACTGGAAAAACTTATAAACTCTTGAAAATTGAGATGGAAAAAGGTTCAAATATTTTAGGAAAAATTTCTTAAAATAAACTTAAATAAAGATACAATTAAGGTTGGTAATCACAAAAAAATTGAGATTTTGTATTCTAAATTTTTTTCTATTTAAACATTTTCATTATGTCATTTTTTCAGACAAAAGTTTATTTGTTGCAAAATAAAAATATAAACAAAACAAAAAATAATTTATTTTCCACTGAATTAGTCAACATTTAACAATAAATTCTGTTGATTTTATGTTCACAGTTCTTATGTGAATATTAATCAGCATTTAAAGATCTTTCTAAAGATATACAACTTGACCAAATTTGGAGACATGAAAATGTTAGCCTGTAGTGGCAAATATCGTTCTTATATGAATACTAATCAGTATTCAAAGAGCTTTGACCTGGAGACGTAAAATAGGTACCATTTCATTCTTTTGATGAAGATCTGTATAAAATTTTAAATAAATCTATGCTGCTGATGGCAAGACCCTTGCTGATTTGACACAGAATGAATCTATACAGAATTTACATTCAATGACAAAATGGATATCTTAATCCTTTCAGCCCAAGCAAGAGAGGACCAGTGATGGTGATGGTCTGACCCTTGTTAATTTAACACAGAATAAATGGTAGAGTGTATTGTAAAATTTTTTTAGAAAAACAGCTTCTTTTTCCTTTCATATTAACAAAGAAGTGTTGCTGAAATTTTAACTCATTTTCAGTTTTTTAGAAAGAAAACAACAAAAGCTCTATAAAACAAAATTAACGAAATCCTTTTTAAATTTTATAGATTAAGTTTCAATCATCTTGAAACACACTATAATTCTTGTGGTGAAGAATGAGTTCAAAGAAAACCTTAGAACAAATTATTTCAATAACCTCACTTAATTTCATCAAGCAAATTACATGCCTAATATTTTTTGTTTTACACATGACAATCATTATTTCTTTCAATTCTCATGATTTTTAGGCTATTATCTTTGAAATAAAAGTGAAATTTAAGTTCAAAGACGATTACTGAAATTGTCTTTTTAGCAATTCCGTAACAATAGCTCTCTAAAACTTACCTTTAAGTGTAAATACAAATGTTTTTCATAGAAAAACAAACAAAATTAAGTTGTTGTTTGACAATCTCTCTCAACCTCAGAAATATTTCCATTTGAGATTTGAATTTTGTGAAAAGTACATCCACAAATTTCACAGTGGAAATGTTTTTTTCTTGTGTGTTAACATATGTTGTTGGAGATATGAATTTCGGGAAAACTTACATTTACAGATTTCACAGTGAAAAAGTTTTTTCCCTGTGTGTGTTAACATATGTTGTTGGAGATATGAATTTCGGGAAAACTTACATTGACAGATTTCACAGTGGAAAAGTTTCTTCTTTGCATGTGTAAACATGTGTTGTTTGAGCTGTGACTTTTTGGAAAATTTACTTTTACAGATTTCACAGTGGAAAAGTTCCTTCCCAGTGTGAGTTAACTTGTGTTGTTTGAGCTGTGACTTTTGGGAAAAGTTACATTTACAGATTTTACAGTGGAAAAGTTCCTTTCCTGCGTGTGTTAACATGTGTTGCTTGAGATTTGAATTTTGGGAAAACTTACTTTCACAAATTTCACAGTGGAATGGCTTTTCACCAGTGTGTGTTAACATGTGTTGTTTGAGATGTGAATTTCGGGTAAACTTACATCCACAGATCTCACAGTGGAAACGTTTGTCTCTTGTGTGTGTTAACATGTGTTGTTTAAGATGTGAATTTTGGGAAAACTTATTTTCACAGATTTCACAGTGGAAAGGTTTCTCTCCTGTGTGTATTATCATATGCAGTTTGAGATTTCCATTTTTGGAAGATTTATATCCACAGATGTCACAGTTAAATGGTTTCTCTCCAGTGTGTATTAACATATGTTGTTTCAGAGACCAATTTCGGGAAAACGTACATCCACAGGTTTCACAGCGGAAACTAGTCTCTCCAGTGTGTGTTGACATGTGTTTTGAGTGTGATGATTTTAAGGAAAAACTTTCTCCACAGGTTTTACAGTGGAAATGTTTCTCTCCAGTTTGAGATTGCATGTTTGTTTTGAGATTTGAATTCATGGAAAATGTATTTTCAAGTTCCAGATTATAAAGGAAATCTGTTATTCCTATTCATGTTCTGTTGTCTCACCATTTAAAGGAAATGAATTTCACAATGTAAGAATATCTTTATTCTCATAGATATTCATTATGGTTTCTGGAACTCTCCAAGATGGAAACTGAAAAATAAGAAATAAATTGAGTTCTGGAGGAAGAACAACACAGTATATTGGGTTATGAAATAGATTTATATAAAAGTCTTTTAAATAATTGTCTGAAAGATGCCCTAAAAATCATGAAAAATCCACTGAAATGTTGATCAAACATTTGTAATTTGTCAAAGGCATTTCAGGTCATCTAAAAACAGTGCTGTATACCAGAGACTGGCCGAGAGAAAGTGATGAAATATTGGCCTGAATAAAATTGCATATAAAATATATCATAGAAATGTGTTTCTATGTTCTTTATTATGACTTTATGATTATCCTTACCACATGCACTGGAGCTCTCTTCCTTTGGCAAATCATCATTTGTTAATTTAAAGGCATTTCAGGTCAACTAAAAACAAGTGCTGCATACCAGAGACTGGCCGAGAGAAAGTGATGAAATATTGGCCTGAATAAAGATGCATATAAAATATATCATAGAAATGTGTTGCTATGTTATTTAGTATTGTGGTAATAGAGGTAAGAGTTATAATTGCTTATTCACAGAAAATTACAGGTACATTCTAAAAGTTTTAAATCTTTTAAATTTCTGTATTGTTTTCTACTGCTTAAGTGATATTTATTGTGTAAAAAGTATATATTTACTAATCAAGAATGAAAAAGCTGTGTACAATTCAGCAACTGACAATATTTTAAAAATATTTTGATTTTTTGTTGTGTTTATAAACATGTGGATTTTTGGAAACATGAAGATATATACATAAAAAATAAGAGAGATAACTTTCAATCAGTGTTGGTAATGATCAGACACTTGATTTGAGCCAGAATGACAAAATACATATTCAATGACAAAATGGACATCTTAATCATTTCACCATAAACAAAGGAGGACCTTTACTGGTGTCAGGGATGGTCAGACCTGTGTTGATTTGACACAGAATGGTTCTATACAGAATTCACATTCAATGTCATATTAAAAAAAACATTATTTAATCATTTTTTCTTTTATGTTAGCAAACAAGTGTTACTGAAAATTCAACTTATTTTAAGTTTTTCAGAAAAAACAAAGAAAGATATATAAAACAACAAAGTTCTACACACACTGAATTCATCACTCATTTTTATATCAATTTCATGCCAAGAAAAATTAATATTTCTGTAGGGAAATGAATATTTTTTTTAACTGGCATGACCTTAGGCTAACATAGGTGTCTCCACTAATTTTCAATAACTAACTTTTAAATTGAATCTTTAAAAATTAAATAATTTTCTTGAAACTTTTATTTTAGTTTCAATTGAAACCTAAATGATAAATTTAATATTTCCAGTAAGCAAAATACTCTGGTGTCTTTCAAACAGAAATTATATTGGTTGGAATCTAAAATTTATAAATTTTTTTAATCTTTCAATTTTTAATTCTCAGTTTTAAAAATTTTACAAAAATAAAATATACATCTGTGATGAACTATTTTTGGAAAATTAGCAAATTTAATGTTAAAATTATCTGATTAACAAAAGTATTACTTATTTATAACATGAAATTTAGAATAAAACTATTTCTAAATTATAGAGTTGAACTTTCTGACCTTTCCTCCATATCAGAAATGTGTTGACAGGTCAACAGATGCAAGATAAGGTAAGTGTATGGTAGGTACCTCCATTATATCATATACGTCAATAAAAACAAACAGCATAGTATGATTAAAAGAGGTCCCAAACTTAATAAAACAAACTTTTTCCCTCAAAATGTTTATATTATTTTTAAGAGGAAAGATCAAAGCAGTTTTTAATTATTTTAAAAATTTTTTTAATCCTTTCTAACATTTTTGAAATTTAGAATGTTTTGTTTTGAAAAGTTTTGATTGAGTTAGCAGCTAAGAAGCGTTTTACTACTGTTTTACAATGGACACCAAATGATTGCATTTGCCACTTTTTTTAGATTAAAAACACATTAATTTGGAAATTCTCGCAAAAATCAAATAATTGTTGGATTTTAATAAAACTTTCAGTATTCATACACAAATGAATGAAATTACTTTTGAAATTATTATTTTTTAAAAATCTTGATAAAAACATTTTTTTACCTCTGTTACCCACCTTCACGTAAATCCATGAAATGTTAAAAAATTTTAATTAGTTGCTAACTTTTGTTTTATTAGTTCAACGCAGGACTCATAAGATAATATAAATCCCCTATTTTTTTTATCTTAAGTTTGCAATCACTATCCGAAAACCTTCTCTGAAGAGTAAAATAAAAAATGCAATAAAACTGATATAATTTAATTTGATAATCTTTTAATTACTGGAATAAATAATAATTATTGAGGACATCATACTCTGAAAAAAAAAATTTTTTTTTGATTAATAATAAAATTTTAAAAGAATTGTTTTCATTTTCTTTAATTTTTTTATTATTAAATTATTTAATAATATATAAGCTTTTAAAAATATTTTTAAAATCTCCGAAGAATTGATTGCGTGTAGACTCTTTAGTTAAGAGCTGATTATCATATTGCCTATCTAAAATTGAAAAGTTTAATAAAAATCGTTTAGCAGAAATATTTTAAATGAATTAAAAAAAAAATTTGTTTGTGTGTAAATATGTTCATTTACGTTCCATTTTTGAGTAAGTACGATGTTCTATAAGAGTCATAACGTTTCCAAACATCTGCAGTACTATAAAAATTAAATTAGATATTTTTACCATGCCTTAAACTTAACTAAAATACTTAATAATATGAAAAATAAATAACAGGACAGATTGGGTTCTATAGCCTTGGCTGGCAACCAGTCTACCGCAGAAAGTAACGGTAACATACTGTGAGATAATCTTTTGCCCAGTCAGTCATGTCTCTTGAGACATGATCGCCCAAGTGTGTTTCACGTATGTCACTTAACTGACTGACTGACTGACATAATAAAAATATTAATAAATAACATAAAATAACTTAGTTTAGTTATTTTAATTTCATTCTTTCTTATTAAATTAAAATTATTTAAAAAGAAATTTAAATTTTTAAATTTTTATTCATTCAGAAAACATATTCAAATGTCTGGCTATAAATGTAAACTAAAATTCTATTAAATATTATATAATTGCTGAAATTATTAAATTAAACTTTAAATTTTACTATTTAGTTAAAAACCAAAAAAAAAAAAAAAGAAATTAAAATTTTATGTTTTTTTGGCCTGTATGGTTGCAATACTTTCCGGCTGACAACTTCTGGATCTCGTAAATCTTTTAACACTCTGCCATTTGGTAATCAAGGTGATGACTGGTAGGGCTACCATAGTTAAAAAGTTTGTTTTTATTGTAAATTTCAGGCAGAAAGGAATTATTACTTGATTGAAATCAGATAAAGGTAAGTTTCAATTTTAAAAATTGACTTAAATGACGTGTCAGTGAGGTATATTTTATTTTTGCAAGATTTTTAAAACAGAAATTTGGTTACTGTTTATATACTGTTGACAGAATGTGTCGAGCAATCAAAAATGGTGGGAAATTTAACTTTAATTTGTCCGATTTTAATAAAAATTAGATTAAAATCAATATAATTTCAGTTTAAAAAATACCAGTGTATTTTTCTTTCAGGAATTAAAATTTAATCTCCTGGCTTTCAATTAAAGCTAATTTTAAAGCTTGAAGATTACTTATTTATTTTTAAGATTTCAATTTAAATTTATGTATTGAAAAAGTCACTGGAGGTGCCTACATGGTGATCACAAGTGACATAACTTTTTTTCAGGTAAGGGGAAGAAACCGTGAAACACATGACCATGTAGTGTACACAGAAATTACCATACAAAAAAAACTTCACACAGACAGACACACACACACACACAAAACGATGGCTAGATGATTTGGATAAACTTTTCAATTTCCGATTAGTCTTGACTCTTTTCACTTAAGCAACTACCAGCCGAATGTCTTTGAAATATTTTAAAAATATTTTTTGAATTTCATAAATTATCATAATTAAAAAATGAAAAACATTTCTTTTAAAATTTAATTATTATTCGAAAATCAGACAATTATTCGATTTTTGTAAGAATTTCCAAATTAATCTGTTTTTTACTGAAAAAACCCCCCAAAAAACTGAGTTATGTGTACGTTTTCCATTGTAAAAACTCTTGTAACTATTTGATTCCCCGGTAACGAACATAAAAACGAGATTTCTACCAAAAATTCGAACGTACAAATTTAAAAAAAATGTAATTTGATTTTTCTTCTAAATAATTTCATAAACATTTTGATGGAAATAGTTCGCTTTTATTAAGTTTGGGGTCTTTTTTATTCATACTGCTGCTTTTTCAGCAATTTTTTTAAGTGTCGGTACCTATTGTTATTGTTTTAGGTTCGACTTCAATAAGTAAATTAAATGCTTAACATCTTTTTTAGAAAAGAAAATAATTTTCTTTTAATTCACATGAGTTTTAGGAGGCTATTATCTTTAAATCAAAAGCTAAATTATATATTCATTAAAAAAGATTCTTTCAATTATTTGAAATAAGTATTTTTTTTTAGCAAATTCGTAACCGTAGCATTAAAAAAAAAACTTACCTAGTTTTTGTTGTACTTGATATTTCTTTCCCTACGTCGGCAATATTTCATAATCAATAAAACTTCTTATTTTCAAAGAAATTGCAATTAAAAAAGGATTTGAAAATTGAACATATGTCGTTTCTCAACAGAACAACGAATTAAATTAACCGGTATAAAAGAACAAATTGTTCCCTGCTCAAAAATAGTCCGGGTACAAACAATAAAGCAAAACATTACCTCATAAGATAAGTTTGTTTTTCTTATTTTTTAAATTTATTTTTAACATTTTTGACGGGAAGTAAAAATAATAAAATTAAAAACCTCTTAAAAATCCAATATTTGTCCAAGAGATTTACTTCAAAGCAAATTAGTAAATTTAAATTTTTAATTAACACCGGCGGAAAAATTTTAACTGACTGACTGACTAAATATTAGTTTTAAACTTGGGTAAAAATTTGGTCAGCTACTGACAAAAAAATAAAAAATAAAAAAAATCAAGATATTTTTATTTAAAGATTCTACAAAAATGTTTAAAAAAGTTAAACAAATAATTAAAAAATTACTTTGGTCTCTCCCTTAAGAAAAACATTTTGACAATAGAACTTTGTTTTTTTTTTGTTTTTTTGTTTTTGGATCTTTTTAACATCATGCTATGCTGTTTTTTTCAGCGAATTAGTGGAGTTCAGTCAGTTAAGTGCCATACGTGATACACGCTTGGGCGATCATGTCTCCAAAGAGACATGACTGACTGGACAGAAGATTATCCCGCAGTAGGTTGCCATTGCTTTCTGCGGTAGACTGGTTGCCGGCCAAGGCTATAGAACCCAATCTGTCCTGTTATTTAACCCATAACTGGAGGGAAGAGACGGATTAATACTTTTCCCAAGGGTATTTGCGCGTAAGTGAATGCAATGAAGTGGAGTTACCTAAGATTAAAATATCTTCTTTCATTGCAATCCCCTCCACCTTGCTTGGGGTGAATCAAAAATTTCCGTGATAAATTCATGATCATGTGAGGGTGTGTTCGATTGTAAATCTATATTTCTATGGATTACTGCAAGGTTACTTGGAATATTTTCTCTTTGGAAATCTGCCTGGTACAAGGCCACTTCCAAATGGGTTTTCTTAAGCAAATCCCTACAACCCACCATTTATATTTTATGTGCAAAAATCCTATTATTGAACAAGAAAGAAGTCAGTCAGTTAAGTGCCATACGTGATACACGCTTTGGGCGATCATGTCTCCAAAGAGACATGACGGACTGGGCAGAACATTATCCTGCAGTAGGTTGACATTGCTTTCTACAGTAGACTGGTTGCCAGCCAAGGCTATAGAACCCAATCTGTCCTATTATTTAATCCATAAATGGAGGGAAGAGACAGATTAATACTTTTACCAAGGGTATTTGTGCATAAATGAATGCAAGGAATTCAACTGGAATTCGAACTCAGCTCCCCGATTTGTCGTTCCAAGTCTATATCCACTGTACCACAACACACAAGGAAGAAGATGAAATAAAGTTTACAATGTATCAGTTTGTAATGAAACAATGTATTAACAAATATTTAACAAGAATACATAATGTACATAATTATTGTTGAATTACATGCAAAATAGTCGCGAGTGAATTGCCTCCCATTGTCTGTGTGAAAATAATTGTTACGGTTTTTAGAGTGTAGCAGCCACAGATCTATTTCCTTTAGCGAATCAATGCCCCCGACGGGAGATTCGGTCACTCACTGACCAATCAACGGGCGGAGCGCATTGATTCCTCTCTAGAACTATTTTTCCTAGTCCTGTTTGTAGAACGGAGGAAAGCAGAGAGCCATGAGCCCGCGGCAGTAACGGACGTCTCTCTCACATCGCTGCCACTGATTCCCCATAGAATGCTTTCGTGGAAGACGCTGCTGCTAGCTTCACCATGGACACTTACATACTATCTGCTGCTAGCTTCACCATGGACACTTACATACTACCAATCTTGTACGTTTACTATGTAATAAACCATTCTTTGTTGTTATTCTAAAAGCAAGTTTCGTCATTCATTTGTGTGCCTAAAAAATATAGTGTTGGGGAAATTAAGCATTTCCCATAACTCCTAAAAAATGGTGACCCCGAATGGCACCTTAGGATGGCGAAACAAATTTTTAAAAAAATAACAACACGAAACTCGGCCTCCACTTTCGGACAACAGTACAAGCAAAGTTAAAAGGAGAGAGAGAAAAAGCTTCCTGACTCAAAGAACCTAAAAAAAAAAAAAATACAACCACCCACGAATTTTGTTTGTGACACACGTGTGCGTTAAATTCATTCGTCGGCTGAGAAGACATTGGCAAAAATTTTTGCCCTCAGTAAAACAATCTTTCTAAACAGATATATCATCTTTCGTTTTGCTAGACATACCGACGCCCATTCCCAAGTCGTCAAATAGGAAGATAAAAGATTCTCCCTTTACTCAAATAACATTTTTTTGAACACGTGCCTTCACAACAAAAACCCCAAAAACTTTCCGACGAGGAAGTATCTTCTTTTCAGCCCGTACACAAGAAAAACACCAACTCAAGCAAGCATAACGAACATTACATTTTGTTCAAAGAAAGTTCAAAAGAAAAAAAAAAAAAAGAAGAAACTTACTACTCTGCTCTTTTCAACTGACCACGTGGTACAAAAAAAATATATTTTTTTATTGTAATAACAAAAAAAAAAGGTAAAATAGAAGTGAGTAATAACTTTTACATTTAATTTTTTCAAAAGTTAAAGCTAAAAGAGCGCCTCCTTCCTTAACATTTAACTTTCCCGCCTAAATGGTGATTGGGCGACGCCATCTTTAATTCCAACTTTTGTTTTTAAGACAGGCCTTGAAACTAACAGTTATCTCCCTTACTAAGGAACCTTAAAGCAGCACCTTTCTCTCGTTTAACACGAATATCACTATTTTCTTGTGTCTTTTGAAATGTTTTCCCTTTCGTTTCTTTCTCATTGAGACGTGTTTCTTTGATATTTTTTTTTCTTTTTGGTGGTCTGTCGTCACGCTATATATTAATAAGAAAATGGCGACTACTTTACCTGCTTTCGCTGGCGACGTTCGAGTTTGGTTTGCCCAACTCAAGTCATATTTTATAGCGAACAACGTCGTGGAGGAGCGGCAATTGCCTATTTTATTTAGTGCATTTCCCGCGTCATTGACACCAGTTGTCAAAGATTTGATAACTGACACCCCCCTTAATCCTACTTATGACAGTATTAAGCGGGAAGTTCTGCTCCGGACGTCGCTATCAGCGGAAAAGCGGTTCCAAACTTTAGTCAATGACGAACTGTTGGGAGACCGCATGCCAAGCGAATTGCTCCGCAGAATGAGAGAGCTGGCAGAAGATGTCCCTGCTGATAGTGCCATTATAAAGCAACTTTTCTTCTCAAGATTGCCCCCTCAAGTAAAGACAATTCTGGATACCCATGGTAGAGAAAAGCTCTGTAGACGTAATAGCGTCCTCTGCAGATAAAGTGATGGAATTCACCAAGGGGCCTATTACCGCGTCCATTCCTCAGCCAAAGGCTGAAGTCTCTACCCTCTCTGCTGATGGGAACACAAGCGAAGGTGCCACACAAGTGGCGATACTCAAAGCTTTAGGGCAGCTTACCACTGAAGTAAGTAAATTAACCGTACTTAATTCACAACAGCCTAGACGTCGACATAAAAGTCGTTCGCCATCCCCACACCACCGCCGCCATTCAAGCAAGCCAGGACTATGCTATTATCACAGTTGTTTTGGCGCTAAGGCTCGGAGGTGCAAAATGCCCTGCTCCTTTTCAAACCAGGGAAACTTAAATCTGGAGAGCTGAGCACGGCACACTCTCCACAAGATCTATGTAACAACCGTGCCTATTTTATCACTGACTCCAGGTCCCAAGCACGTTGTTTGGTTGACACAGGAGCAGCTTGCAGTATCTGGCCACTGAAACTCCTCACTGAGAAGCCGCCACTGTCGCCCATCACACTGCAAGCGGTAAATCACTCCCCTATTCCCACGTACGGTCAAATTTCTCGTTCTCTGGACTTGGAATTACGGAGAGACTTTACATGGATTTTTACTGTAGCTGATTTACCATACCCCATTCTAGGCTCGGACTTTCTGCACCACTTCAACCTTTTAGTGGATATGCGCAAGCGACGACTTATTGACGGCAATACGGAACTTTCCGTCATGGGTTTTAAGGCAAATATCTCACCTATCAGCCCGGTATTTTTCATTGCCGCCACTGACGACCCATACCAAACATTACTACGCTCTTACCCAGAGTTAACTAACTTAAATTTCGTTGTGAGCAAATCAACTCACTCTACAAAACACCACATCGAGACAACGGGCGCTCCGGTGTTCTCACGCCCTCGTCGCCTCCCTGCTGATAAACTAAAGGCGGCGAAGGCAGAATTTAACCATATGCTGCAGCTGGGAATTATACGCCCCTCGTCCAGTCCATGGGCTTCCCCTTTGCATATGGTTCCAAAGCGTTCTGGAGATTGGCGTCCGACTGGGGACTATCAACGACTAAATGCCATTACGGTACCTGATCGTTACCCAATCCCACATATATAAGACTTCGCTTCATCCCTGCATGGTTGTAAGACCTTCTCCAAACTAGACCGCGTTAAGGCTTACCATCAGATACCAGTGAACCCAGACGACATACCAAAAACTGCAGTAACTACTCCATTTGGAGCGTTTGAATTTTTAACTATGCCTTTTGGTTTGCGAAACGCGGCTAGTACCTTCCAACGCTTCATGGACGAAGTAGTGCGTGATTTGGACTTCGTCTATAATTATATAGATGACATCCTCGTAGCAAGTGCCTCACCAGAGGAACATGTTACTCACCTCCGCCTACTGTTCGAACGGTTTCAAAAGTACCAGGTGAGGATTAACCCTGGTAAATGTGTTTTCGGTGCTTCGTCGCTAACTTTCTTGGGACACATTATAAGCCTCGAAGGGATATCTCCCTTACCTGAAAAAGTGAAGGCTCTACAAGACCTTCAACCACCCACTTCACTTCGCCAACTGAGACACTTTCTCGGTCTGCTTAACTGTTACAGACGTTTCATCCCACACTGTGCGGATCTCCTGTCTCCTCTGTCTGACATGTTACGTAACAGGAAAAAGAAAAATGAGCAGATTTCGTTGAATGACATACAGCTAAAAGCCTTTAACGAAGTGAAGAAGAAATTAGCGACAACATCGCTACTTGCACATCCTGTACCCGACTCCCAGTTTTCATTGGTCGTTGATGCATCGGGCACAGCTGTAGGTGCAGTTTTGCAACAGCAACACCAACAACAGCTACAACCTCTCGCTTATTTTTCGAGACAGCTGAAACCGGCAGAACAACGTTACAGCACGTTTGGCCGTGAACTCCTGGCAATGTACCTCGCAGTGAAACACTTTCAGCATTCACTAGAGGGCCGACAATTTGTGATCTACACCGATCACCGTCCGCTTACTTTCGCTCTGAGCTCAAAGCCGGACAGATATTCTCCTCGCGAAACTCGCCACTTGGATTTTGTTTCGCAATTTACAAACGATATCCGACATATCTCTGGTGAACAGAATGCTGCGGCAGACGCCTTGTCTCGCCTTCCCATTAATTCCCTGTTCTCACCTTCAGATATCGACTTACGACGGATGGCCTTTGACCAACCACACCTGGACACCTTTGATCTATCGTCACCTGAATTTGCAACTTGCAAGTTCGCATACTTACCAGTGCCTACTGCAGATACGCAGATCATCTGTGACACCTCAACAGACGCACCTCGACCTTTTGTTCCGATGACACATCGTAGAATTGTTTTTGACACACTACACCAATTGGCATACCCCGGACCCAAAGCCACAGTGAAGCTGATTGCAGCTAGATTTTTCTGGCCAAACATGAGGCGTGATATCACTGCCTGGACACGTTCTTGCGTATCCTGCCAAAAATCAAAGGTGCACAAACATATCCGTGCACCCCTCGGAACATTCAGCACCCCAGACGCTCGGTTCAGCCATGTCCATATTGATCTGGTTGGACCATGGCCGGTCAGTCAGGGATTTACTTACCTCCTGACCTGTATAGATCGCTTTACACGGTGGCCCGAAGCTATTCCCCTAAAGGACATTTCAGCTGAATCCGTAGCGCAAGCCCTTATATCAGGCTGGATAACGCGTTACGGAGTTCCTACAACAATTACCACTGACCGTGGCAGACAATTTGAATCCCACCTATTCCAGGAACTTTCCAGAATTTTAGGGATCAATCGAATTCGAACTACGAGCTATCACCCTGCTTCTAACGGGATGATAGAACGCTTTCATCGCCAATTAAAGGCCGCATTACGTGCCTATCCTGACCAACAGCGATGGAGCGCATATGTACCTGTTGTCCTTCTTGGCTGTCGAGCAGCTATCAAAGAGGACCTAGGATACTCTCCAGCAGAACTTGTCTATGGAGTACCTCTATCATTACCAGGTCAGATGTTGAACCCTATAGATTTAACAGGAACAAATCCTGCCTTGTATACAAACAGACTGCAATCTTATTTTGGTAATCTCCCACCAATGCACCCTAGGGAACAGACCATCAAATCATCAGTCCCAAAAGATATTTCTTCATGGACTCACGTTTTTCTAAGAAGGGACGCTGTCAAAGCCCCTCTCACTCCACCTTACACTGGCCCTTACCGCGTGCTTTCACGCACTGACAAACTTCTCACTCTTGACATTAGTGGCAAAAAAGAAACTGTATCTATTGACAGGGTGAAAAGAGCCTTTCTTAACACAAACACACAAGAGCCACATATTCCCCCTACTTACATACATGAACATATCTTTACACCCGTGGAAAAAAATACGATGCCAACAGACAACTATGTCACCACCACACGCAGTGGTCGACGAGTACATTGGCCCAAAAACCTCTGTAAAACTGTTTATATATAAATTGTACCCTTCTTTGTTTTATGGCCGCTATCTTTTTCTCTGTCGGCTTTCCGCCTAAGCAGGGGGTGATGTAGCAGCCACAGATCTATTTCCTTTAGCGAATCAATGCCCCCGACGGGAGATTCGGTCACTCACTGACCAATCAACGGGCGGAGCGCATTGATTCCTCTCTAGAACTATTTTTCCTAGTCCTGTTTGTAGAATGGAGGAAAGCAGAGAGCCATGAGCCCGCGGCAGTAACGGACGTCTCTCTCACATCGCTGCCACTGATTCCCCATGGAATGCTTTCGTGGAAACGCTGCTGCTAGCTTCACCATGGACACTTACATACTACCAATCTTGTACGTTTACTATGTAATAAACCATTCTTTGTTGTTATTCTAAAAGCAAGTTTCGTCATTCATTTGTGTGCCTAAAAAATATAGTGTTGGGGAAATTAAGCATTTCCCATAACTCCTAAAAGAGTATGATTGAGTGTTCATCATTGTTAAAGGATTCACACAGTGTCAAATAAAAAAAATATATACTTCTTTTAAGATTATATTTATATATATATATATATATATATATATATATAGTGTATCGAGGCAGCAAATAATTTTCTAAACATATACTGTTAAATATAAGAGACAATGAATGTCTATTATGTTTAATCATAAGCTGTTCTAAACGTCTTATTTTGGCTTTAATTTCAGTTGAAAATAATGACAAAAATTCTCCAACATTTGGATATGTCAACACAAAATAAAATCGTCGGTGATGGTGGATGTTATTGTATTACCGTCTAAATAACCTCTATGAAGATGGCACATGTGAGGCGAAAGCTTAGAAGCAAATTAATAAAAAATCATCCAAATGTTGGAGAATGTTTGTCTTTATTTTCAACTGAAATTAAAGCCAAAATACGACGTTTAGAATGGCTCATGATTAAACATAATAAACATTCATTGTCTCTTATATTTAATAGTATATGTTTAGAATATATATATATATATATATATATATATATATATATATATATATATATATATATAAGGACATTACTGTCTGAAGAAAAAAAAATTGATTAACAATGAATTGTTACAAGAATTGTTTTTCATTCGTTCTTTTGTAATTATAATTTATAAAGTTTCAAAAATATTTTTAAAATTCTTCAAAGTATTGTTGGGGTTAGGTTATTGGTAAATATTGTTGGGGTTAGGTTATTGGTAAATATTCTGTGTAATCATTTTAAGAATGTTAACTAAATGTACTTTAGTTAAAATGTCTACCATACTTTAAAAATGTCTACCATACTTTAAAAATGTACACAATAATATTTTATATACCTGAAAAAATAAAAAATATCACAAAAAGATTTGTATTAAACTTTTAATTAGTAAATATAATTTTCATTTAATAAAATTATCACCTAATGAGATTAAACTAATGTACAATTTTAACATATTTTTTAAAACTATTATAATAAATTATGAAAACTAAATTAAATTAAAAACATTAAAATAATGGTTGTAAAAATACATTATTCATCAAAATTTTTATGTCACAGCAAAAATTGTGTCTTTAAAAGATTTTCTAATTAAAAATTGTCAATTTTATAACATTTTTTATTTTGTGATTCGAAGCAATTGTTGAGTAATGTTTAGATGTTTGAAAACCAAAGCAAAACAAAAATTTCCATTCTCCAAGGAATTATATATTTTAACCTATGAAATTTTAATAAATTTTAATTTGTTGCGGTCTATAACTTTTTTAGTTAAACGCTGGACTTATTGGGGAATATAAATCATCATTTTGTTTTTAATTTTGCCTCTTTATCCGAAGATCTGCTCCGAATAGTACAATAATAAAAATTCAGAACATTGTAATCTGAAAAAAAAATTTCAATTACTAATGAAATGTTAAAAGAATTGTTTACATTTTTTTTTTTTTTATAATAATTTATAAAATTTCAGCAATATTTATAAAATCATCAGTGATTTGTTTCGGTTAGAATTTTAGGTAAGAATTGATGATTATATTGCCTATCGAAAATTGAAAATTTTAATAAAAATCAGTTTGGTCTCCATATTTTTAAAATAATTTAATTTATTTTTTTTTTATAGTTGAAGTTTTTTTTTCTAGGTAATTATTATGTGCAAATTAAAAGGTCAGAGTTTCCCCCCTTACCCCCCAAAAATTTGTATCATTTTGTCATTTATAATCGCCACACACTTTTTTTTTTATCTTTAATCAAGAATCTGTCAACACATTTGATATATGACGAACAGGTCAAAAAGTTCAACTCTGTGATTTAGAAATAGTTTTATTTTAAATCTCACACGATAAATAAGTAATACTTGTGTAAATCAGATTAATTTCACTTAAAATTTGCTAATTTTCCAAAATTAATGTGTATTTTATTTTTGCAAGATTTTAAAACCTTGAAATAACTTTTATTTACAAATGTGTCGATCACTCAAAAATGGCGGCAAAATTTAAAAAAAAATCTGAAACATTTATATTAAAAAAAATATAATTTCTGTTTGAAATTAACCAGAGAGTATTTTGCTTACTGGAAATAGTAAATTTAGCTTTCAATTAAAACTAAAATAAAAGTTTCAAGAAAACTTTCTCATTTTTAAAAATTCAGTTTTTAAGTTAGATATCGAAAATGAGTTGAGGTACCTAATTTCAAAGTTTGTTTGTTTAAAAGTTATTATTTCTTGCCGACAGTTCACTTGTAGCTGATTTTGAATGTTATAAAAGAAGAAGAGTTTGCTAGAAGGTATTTTGTGTGAAGAAAGTTATTGAGTAAACGTTGTGTAAACTCTTGTGGCAAAATAAAACTTAATGGTGAAAGCAACACATCCTCAGGGCTTTTATCAGGTAGGATCAACTTAGTTGCGCGGTGGGGGGGAGGGAACTTTATCTCACCTGCTGAGGATTCTATTGACTAGAATCAACCAATCACAGTTCAAATTCATGCAAAATTAAGTAAACTATCTGGAGCCACCTTCTACCAAAAGTGTACAAAACCTTACTAGGTAAAATAACGCGATTTCAAAATTGTCCTATATTAAATAAGTAATAATTTACTATCCAATGACAAATCGTGTGTGTATGTGTGTTATATTCCACATTCCACAATGACACCAAACAGGTAAGAAAATAAAAAATGAATTAAGCTCAAATTATAATTTAAGTAGTTTTTAATTAATTTCCATTCTAAACTTTTAATGTTCCATGAAATTAAAATTAATTTTCTAAATTACATAAAAGGCTATCAAATAAAAAAATTATCTTAGAAGTTTTTTCTTTTTTACTTCTTTTTTTTTTTGTCAAAAATAACTTATTTTTTAAAACATAAACAAAAACCTAATTTCTAGATTGTAGTCCATTTGATCCTTCGTATTTTTTTTTACAACTTTAAAAATAGGCATCTTTTTTGCAGGGGTGAAAAAAGTAAAAGATTATATTGTTAATAATTTGACCTTATTGAAGCCTGATGTGTTATCGTGCGTAAATCTCTACGGTAATTCAACAAGCAACCCCCAAAAATGAGCATTTTTATTTTTTCCAATCTTGTCAAATAATTGAATCTGCTAATTTTCATTGAAACAAAAAAAAACTCTGTTGGAAAAATGATAGTTTTTAATTTTTTTTGTTGTTTTCATTTTTCGTCGTTTGACAACAATAAATTTTATAACAAATTGGAAAAAAATAGTTTTTTTTACAATGTTGTGAGATTTTGTCTGTACCTGGACTATTTTTGAGCAAGAAACAAATTCTCTTTTTACCGTTTCCGGTAATTGCTTTATTTTGTTCACAAAAATACATACGGTTTATTTTCAAATAATTAATGTTTTTTTAAATTGAAATTTCTTTAAAAGTTTTATTGATTGCTAAATATTGTCGATGTTGAGAAAGAAATATCAAGTCTAACAAGAAGAGCAACGTTAATCCTGTTTGATTTTCTATGAAAAGCTTTTTATTCGCCCAGAAAAAGGTAAGTTCAGCAGACGAACCTTCACCTATTTCCTAAAAGACCCACAGCAGAAAAGCATTTGAAATAATTTCTTATGTTTTCTTTAAAATTAAATTTCGGTTTCATTTGAATTTTCTAAAGAAATTTGAGTTGAAACAAACACTGATTTTTAATTACAACTTTTAAGCTTTTTGAAAAACAATCGGATGCCTAACCGAACGTATGAGCAAAAAAAAAAAAAAAAAAAACATCTGTCTGCGGATGACTATATATATATATATATATATATATATATACATATATATATATATATATATATTTATATTCCACCCCAATATATGCTGCGTTTAACTAATAAAACAAATTTTCACAACAAAACACGATGTCATAAAAAAAAACCATGAATTTACATGGAAGTGGGTAACAGTAACAGTCACTCACTGAACAAAAAATATTTTTACTAAGATTTTTTAATAATAATAATAATTTCAAAAATAATTTCATTCATTTGTGAATAAGTTCTGAAAGTTTCATTAAAATCCAACAATTTTATTTTTGCAAAAATTTCTAAATTAATGTGTTTGTCACAAATCACAGGAAAATACGTTTTCCATTTTAAACTTTCGAAACGATTTGGTTACCCGCTAACTCAAATCAAAACCATATATTTTACCAAAATTTTGAACTTGTTAGAAGGGATTAAAATTTTTTTTAAAAATAATTCTTTGATCTTTCCTCTAAATAATAACATAAACATTTTGATGGAAAAAGTTCGTTTTGATTAAGTTTTTATTTTATTTTATTCATACTATGCAGTTTTTTCCGCGATAGTCTAGGTACCTACAGGCAAGAAATCCGACCGAATTGACGTCAGTCAGCGATTCTACCTCTGAGCTCGGTAGAAGAAGGCAGACTTTTATCGTGTTATACATTTGTTTGAAACAAAATACTCTGTTGTATTTAAAATTAAAAATTATATTGACCGGAATCTCAAATTTTTTAGAGTTTTCAAAGACAACATTTTTTGTATTCATTTTGTTTTGACAGATTTGTTTGTCAAGAAAAGTTGATTTTCAGTTTTAAAAATTCTTTCAAAAATGTATACATATGAGACATGTTATTTTTGTAAAATTAGCAAATCTAAAGTTAATTTGATTTGAAACAAGTATTGCTCATTTATAGCAGAAAATTTAGAAAAAAAATATTTCTTAATCACGGTGGCCACAGCTTTCTGATATATTCAGTAATTGATGACTGCCAAATGTGGTGATAAGCTAAGAATGGTTGACCAGAAGTGATATAATTGCTCAAACTTTTTTTTCTCTAAGGGGGAGAAACCATGAATCACATGCCTTTTTAATGTCACACAGGAAATATCATACTAAAAAAAAGCCTTCCTAGTCACAAAAAAATATTAAAAATTATTTTAAAAACCTTTGGGCATGATGATTTGTATTAAGCATTTCAATTAGTAAATATAGTTTTTACTTAATAACCAAATCACAAGATGGTTTGAAGAATTTTAAAAATATTTTTGAAACTTAATTATTATAATAAAAAAGATAATTTTTCTAAAAGTCATTGTACATTGAAAATTTTTTTTCTTCAGACCATAATGTCTTATATATATATATATATATATATATATATATATATATATTGTGTGTATTTTGGCATCATTTTTTCATTAATACAGGTTTCATTGAATAATATAGACAAGTCCTGTCTATTTATTTTGTGTAAGATCCTTTCGTATGATCTGATTAGCTTGATAGTGTTGTCAAACATATCACTCTCTTATATCGTAGCCAAATGCACTCCAACTACCAACTAGACGAAAATATCCTAAAAAAACTCATAAACACCAATATGTCTCCGACAGACCCTAACAAAAAAATTAAGTTTATCATATATTATGCTAAATCCACAACATCCAACTCAATCGTCTGCAACGACCCCTCCCCCACCATTAGCGATTTGCAAAAAAATAATGTAGTTTATAAATTCAAATGCCCCTCTCGAGAATGTATCTCTAGCAAACTAAATAATATCTACATTGGACACACTACGAACTCGCTTTCGCGAAGACTTACATTACACCTAAATGAAAATTCTAACATATTCCACCATTTAAAACATCATGGCTATCAACACACACTACTTAGAAAAACACTTGTTGAAAATACATATATACTTAGACAAGAAAACAACAAATGAAAACTTAAAATTCTAGAAGTTATCTACATTAAACAGTTTAAACATAACCTAAATAAAATACATTTCGACATCTCCAATAACATACTCCAATGCCTATAAACGACAGGAGAGGTCATAGTCACTATGCTGACCCCTCTACCCATAGTAGTAGCAGTTTCGCGACCAATTTCCACATGCCACTAAGAACTTACCACCACCACTTTGCTCACGGCCTACGGCCATCTGCAACACAAAAATGGACCTGCTTAATTTTCTCTGTTTAACTCCACTCTGTTAATAATGTAAATGTTCTATGTTCACTATATATTAAATATTCATCCTTTGATAATGGCTGATGTAAGCTCAGACCTGATAAAAAAATCAACAATTACTGCGATTTCTTATCGTCTTTCCATGACAACACTATCAAGCTAATCAGATCATACGAAAGGATCTTACACAAAATAAACAGACAGTACCTTGTCTATATTATTCAATGAAACCTGTATTAATATATATATATATAAAGCAATTAAAAGCTGAACTAATTATATAATGTTATAGTTTTATTGAATTTTTTATATTATTTGGAGGTATGTTTTCAGAAAAAAGGCTGTTTAAAAAAAAAATAGGAGATTTTACATTCCTCAATGAGTTCTGTGCTTATCTTTAATAAAACATTAAAATCTGACAATTATTTGATTTTTGCAACAATTTCTAAATTAATGTGTATCCTTTGGAAAAAAAAAGTTTCCTAATATTGTATTATCAATACTAAACTCTGGTAAAAATTTGATCACCCACTGACAAAAAAAAAACTAAATATTTTTCCCAAAATTTCAAATATGTTAAAAAGGATTAAGAAATTTTAAAAAATAATTAAAAATACTTTGATCTTTTTTCTTAATAATAACATAAACATTTTGATCAGAAAAACTTTTTTATACAGTTTAGGGCTTTTTTTCATACTATGCTATTTTTTAGTAAATTAGTGGAAGTACCGCCATTAATTCAGAATGTTAAAGGAGTTTAAAAACTTTTATGAAATTTTGCAGAAATTCATTATTCATCGAATGTCCATCATAATAAAACTTAGACATTTTTACATAATTATAATTTATGTTAATCAAAATTTAAGTCTGAACTTTTCTCTTTGAAAATATAGTCAGAAAACATTAAATTATTTTAATTTTAGTGAATATGAATATTGTATTGATTCTCTAAATACATTAGCTTACTAGAGAAAATCTTTCAGAGATAATTATCATTAATATTTTATATTAATGTGTGAAAATATTCATTATTATTTCTTGATAGAGAATTTAAAAAATTTTTAAATGTTTATAAATTATTCTAATAAAATGTTTTTAACGTGAAAAGAAATCAAGTAAAATATTTTTATTTTTCTAATTTTAAATGTCTATAATAAAACTGAGACATTTTAAAAGAAAAAAATACAATGTTTTAATGCTTCAAATACAAACATTATGCAATGCAGAAAATAATTTCTTGTTATTTTATAATTAAATGATTTGGAGAGAATGGATTGGAAAAACAATTCTGAGATTTTCCAAAAAATTAAATGATTCAAAATAATTTCTGTTTTTTTTTAATATGTTCTGAATGTTTCATGAAAATATTTTTCATCTCTGTCGTTGGCACTAAAATTTGGCTCTGGAAATATCATCCATTTTTCATTGTCATAAAAATAGTCATATTGCAGGAAAAAATAATGTAGAGTGCCACTACAGTTTGATCTCTCTGAGGACATATTAAACAAAATATTAACATTTGAAAATTTTAGATTTAACCTGTTTTATTATTACTGTTTGTGGGCTTACTTTTTAATACATCTTGAAAGAATGAGAATAATGTGGATTCTCTGAAAGTTTTGGGTTTTTTAACAGAAGTTCCAGTTTTTCTGGTCGACAGAGCAACCTAAGATTTGTTTGAAAAATATATTTCTATTATAAATTCATGATTTCCTTTGAAAAGATAAGCGTAATGTTCAAATTTTGCTACAATCATTGCTATATTAATCATCGGACTGTGTATTTTTTGTCATTAATTACCATGACATTTTCAAAAAAATATTGGTGATGTTTCCAGTGGTTTTCCTTCTCCATGCATAGTAATTGGTTAGTTAATAATGAATGAGAGTGACCAATTAAATGATAACATAAAACTTGAATTGTAATTAGTTTGCATTTCACTCACATGAATATTTTATCACTTTCTCAACAGTGGTATGGAACCCTTGTTTACATCCACACCCAAAGTCTGACATGGTGACGTCACTGTGTTTGATTGACTGCCCAAATAACTTCTGTGGTTGTTACCCATATCTCCAATAAGCTTGTACCCTTCACTTTTATGCTGGATGCAGGTGTGAAGGCATTTCCTTTAGTTTCACACTCAGTGGCTGTGAGTATCCCGATATCAATCACTTCACTTGAATTATTTGATTGTCAAGTATGAAATTTGAGTGTAAGAGAGAATCAGAATGAACTGTGTAATGCATCTGAATTAGATACTAATTTGTCATTCTTTTTGCCTTGATTTGTATTGAGAAATTTAGTTAAAATTAAAAACAAAATCCTAATGCTGTAGTTTCAAAATCTCTGCCAAAATTAATTCTCATTTTATTTGTTGACAATTTGCATTTACAATTGTTTTGAATCAGAATAAACTGTGTAATGCATCCGAATTAGATACTAATTTATCAATCTTTTTGCCTTGATTAGTATTGAGAAAATTAGTTAAAATTAAAAATCAAAAACTTAAAATTCCTTTAAATTGACAAATTACATATTTCTGTTTGATATATACTGTAATGGTCTATTTTTTCTGTTTTTGAACATATTTAAAAAAGATAGTTGAAAATATACTCATTTAATATATTTTTTGTTTTCAGTTTGCATCTTTGAGAGTACCTGTAATTGTGATGAATATTCATGAGAAAGAAGGAATTCTCACACTAAAATTCATGAATTGGTAATTCACACAGGAGAGACATAACAACATGCATAAGGGATAAATTATTTCTTCTGAAATCTGGGCATTACATTCTCTATGAACTGAAATCTCAAACAAACATAAGAATACACTGGCAAGAAACATTTTCACTCTTAAATTTGTGGAGTAATTTACCCTGATTTCTAGTGATACAAATGCAAACCATCCCACTGTAAAATCTGTGGATTTAAATTTTCTTTCAATTCATCTATCAGAAAACCAATGTTAAAACAAACAGGAGAGAAACCATTCCACTGTGAAATTTGTGGCTTTAAGTGTAACAAGAATGCAAGTCTTAAAAAACACATATTAATACACACTGGAGAGAAACCCTTCCACTGTGTAATCTGTGGATTTCAGTGTTCACAAAATTCATCTCTCAAAACACATATGTTAAGACACACTGGAGAGAAACCATTCCACTGTGAAATCTGTGGATTTAGGTGTTCACAAAATTCAGCTCTTAAAACACACATTTTAAAACACACTGGAGAGAAACCATTCCACTGTGAAATTTGTGGCTTTAAGTGTTACCAGAATGCAAGTCTTAAAAGACACATATTAATACACACTGGAGAGAAACCATTCCACTGTGAAATTTGTGGATTAAAGTTTTCTCAAAGTTCAACTCTCAAAAGACATATGTTAACACACACTGGAGAGAAATCATTCCAATTGTGAAATCTGTGCATTTAAGAGTTCCAGGAAATCAAATCTCAAAATCCACCTGTTAATACACAATAATGAAAAACGTTTCCACTGTGAATTCTGTGGATTGAAATTATCCCAAAATTCTTCTCTCAAAAGACACATGCTACAACACTTTAGAGAGAAAAAATTCCACTGTAAAATTTGTGGATTTGAGTGTTCCCAGAATTCAAATTTCAAAACACACATGTTAGAACACACTGGAGAGAAACGTTTCCACTGTGAATTCTGTGGATTGAAATTTACTCAGAAAGGACATCTCAAAAATCACAAGTTAACACACACTGGAGAAAAACCTTTCCCCTGTGAAATTTGTGGATTTAAATGTTCCTGTAATTCAGGTCTCAAAACACATGTGTTAAAACACACTGGTGAGAAACCATTCTACTGTGAAATCTGTGGATTTCACTGCTACCAGAATTCAAATCTGAAAAGACACATGTTAACTCACACAGGAATGAAACGTTTTCATTGTGAAATCTGTGGATTGAAATTTTCCCGGAATGGAAATCTCAAAACTCACATATTAACACACACTGGAGAGAAACCATTTCACTGTGAAATTTGTGGGTTTAAATGTTGCCGGAGTTCAACTCTCAAAACACACATGTATACACACACAGGAGAGAAACCATTCCATTGCGAAATCTGTGGATTTCAGTGTTCACAGAATTCGAATCTCAAAAGACACATGGTAACTCACACTTAAGATAAATCATTTCACTGGTAAATCTGTGAATTTAAATCTTCCCAAAACTTGAAATGCACATCTCAAACAACTCACTGGAGAGAATTCTAGTCAAAGAAATTTAAAACTGCATTGGCAGATTAAAACCATTCTTATAGGATACAAACCCACGCATTCATATACACATATACATACAATATTACAATCTAAAATATTATAAAAACAATACAATAATATAATTATAAACATAATAATTATAAAAATATTTTGGAGTAAAAAGTTTCCAATGGTAAATTCCAGACTTTTCTCCAAAAGAAACCAACTTTTTAAATTAGATTAATTTAAATTATAATTTTGATCTAGATGTTATTTTATATTTATTCTTATGCCTGCATTTAAATATCAATTTGTTACGTTGATTAAGGAGTTCCTTTGAATTATTGTATTTGATAATAATCAATTTCTCCAGGCATAAACTACACCTATCCCTGAAGTTGTTGGGAGTGTTAGCATATTTTATTATCTTCCATTTGACTAGTTGGGTAAATCCTCCATCCTTTGTATTCCAGTAGTGTTTAGACAGGGCAGTTTGATGTTTCAAGGAGGCGTTGGAAAATGAGTGTCTGTGATTGTAAAGTCTCTGTTTCCAACTACCTGCAGACATCCCTATGAGAACTCTTTTTCTGCTCGGGTCCACTTCTGGAAAAATAGTGGCTTCATAAACAGCTTTTTTTGAATTACACCTGCCATCAATGGGGCAGTTGGTTTTATTGATGCGATTGCAGAAAAGTTTGTTTTCCAGAGGTTTGTTATAGTGTGACACTATCTGCCGGGCTGGCTGGTTGGCTGGTTCGCTCGCTGGTTCGGGAACGGATCCCACTGTGATGATGTCAAAACTGTACCAATTATGTCGACGTTTTCGGGCCGCTGGTCGCGATGATCTCATCACAGAAGCTGGTCTTCAAGGCATCTATTACAACAATGAACCCACTGCCCACATTGTGATTTGATCTCAGAAAGTTGCATTGTGCAAATCTGGTAGTTGTATTTCTACCAGATCCAAACCAGACACTTGTGGTTAAAATAAAATAAAATGCAGTACAAAAAAAAATTAAATGAATAAGGTCGAAGACACCTGGAGAGTTACAAAGAAAGTCTTTATAAAAAAAAATAATTAATAGTTACAGGAGCAGATAATACAGTTGTCGGAATGCCAGTTTACAACGGAGAGAGAGAGAGTTTGTTTTCAAAATATCAGAGCTTTTAATCTTCAAATAAAAATAACTTTTCTAAGATTCGTTAAAGTAACCAGAGCTCTTCAAATTTTCATTAAAGTCTTTTCACATATGCTCTATAATCAGAGCTGTCAATACTCTATGTAACTTAAAACAACAAAGTTCTTTCGGGTTCTTATTGGAACTTAATGGAATTTACTGAATTAGAGGCTGCTTGATGGCGGCGGTGTAGGGCTGTTTTATCCTTGTTGCCTGAAAATTCCTCTCCCAACTACTAAAAATTCTTTTCATAGCAGTGTGGGCTTTTCTTCAAGAATAATCAGAAATTTCAATTCTCTAAATAAGTTTCAAAACAATAATGTTCTTTCGGGATTCCTGTCGGAGGCGCATTAGTCAACATTAACTCTTTAAGTTAATTGGCAGCAGGCTTCATTCAACATTAACTCTTTAGCCATAAGATCTGTGGTAGGCGACCAGCCTCTGGGTCATAGCTCCCCAGTTGGGAACCCTTTCCACAGTCATTATATTTTGACTGCAATTTCAAAAACTACCCAGCCAACTACTCTTTAAAATTCCTTTCATAGCAGTGTGAGCTTTTCATTGTTCTGTGATGGGTGACCAGCCTCTGGGTCATGGCTTCTCATTTGGGAACCTTTTCCACAGGTGTTACATTTCGACTGCAATTTTAACAACTACCCAGCCAACTACTCCCTTTTTTCTCACTGAGTCTCCATTTTTGTAGCCATCCCCAATTCTCTCGGGGGATCTAGCCGAGAGAATTTTGACCAATGAGATTATTTTCCACCCACACGATTTGCGGGGAGCCATGGCTCAACAAATGAAATATCAAGAGCTCACATGATGTTGTCTTTCTGTCTTCTTTCTTTTGATTACATCATTTTTAAGTTTTCAATTCCCAAATTTTTTTATCCCAGGTATACTTTTGTGGGTTTAACTCTACCTGACCTTATCAAGTAAATCCTGACATTTTTGTTATGGCTACTTACATATTACAACATTTAACTGGCCCCAAAACAATTCGTTTAAATCAGAGACTCGACAATTTTGCTATTTTTGTAACTATTAGACCAACACTTAAAAATATTAATAAAACTTGTTTTTTTTTTTTTTGTATTTATGTTTACTGTAACTGTACACTGAAATAAATTAATAGGAAATTATTCAATCAAATATATTTAATGACTGGCTGAATTATATTTGACTTGGCATTTATCTATTGAAATACATCTTTTAAAGAAATGTAAACAATATTTGGTTACATTTTAATTTATTCATTGTATATATTCTATATTTTTATAAAGTGTCCTCATATGTATTTTCTGAGGAAAAAAAATCATCTATTAAAAAATGTTTTTTCTATTTGCAAGAACTAGGAAAAAGGCAATTTTATTTTTCAGTTTCTATTGTTAAACCTCAATTTTCATTTTTATACTATTAGTCATTTTAGCATTGTATTACTGATTTTTCACAATAATTAAAATAAACTGAACTCATATCTTATGGAGCTGTTATACACCAGTTGTAAGAATTTTACCTTTTACTTTTTACTCTCTGTTGAAAAAGATAGAATAGATTTTTCAACAGATCTACTAGAATGCTAACTTTGTTTAATTGTAAACAGAAATTCTCTAAAGTTTATATTAGGTAACATTTATTTTTTCTTTAACTCTTATGGTGAAAGAGTTGGTATCAACAAGAAATTAATATTTTTTTTCAAAAATTTTGAAAACAAATTACTAGCATTTGAATAAATTATAATATTAAAAAATATCAGTGTGTAATCAATATTCTGATTATTAACCAGAAAAAAGTGTTGAATAGACATAAAAATAAAAAAATTAGCCAACACTTTCTTTATCAAATACTGATGACCTATAAAATGTTTGTGAATTTTATACTTGTTTTAAAATTATCTGGAATGTTTACATAAACATGTTGAGATTTGATATATGTAA
This sequence comes from Ascarosepion bandense, assembly GCA_037127315.1. Lineage (NCBI taxonomy): Eukaryota > Metazoa > Mollusca > Cephalopoda > Sepiida > Sepiidae > Ascarosepion > Ascarosepion bandense. The sequence continues at coordinate 239,288 of JBBBDQ010000836.1, forward strand.
ATTCTTATTTCTTGTTTATGTACAGAGGTGCAGAAAAGTTATCTGCTCACTCATGAAGCCCTTCAAACAACAACAAAAAATATTTGGTTTGATCATTTGCTCATATGTTAGGATTAGACCAAAAAGTTTTCTGCACCCCACTTTTAATAGATATAAAGAAAAGAAAATGGGTTTCCCCATATCACCATAGATAACCTATTTTGATGATTTCAGTAAAATCAAGTATCTATAGTCTAATATAATTTTCAAAATTAATATCTTCGATTCAAATAATAGGCCCTTCCAATGAACACCTCATGAACAAAAAATTTAATTGTTTGTAGCTAAAACTATTTAAAGATAAAATGACTATTTTTATTTCCAAGAATGTTATGCTGTATAACTTTGTTGCATAATTTTTAAGACCAGTATTATTTTCTCGTAGTTTACCTTCTGCTGATCAGCATATCTTAACACTTCAATTTATTTATTACTCTGAGTAGATGTCAATAACAGAACCTTTCGTTTGTTCTATTTAAATGTTAAATAAGTTTATTGGCTAACTTGTTGAACTTGCCGCCACAAGAAACTTTTTTTAATCACCTTTTCAACTGTTTTACTTTCTAGATAAACGTGCTGGCCTGCATGTCTGCTGGTTGTGTATATAGCATTCAAACAATGCAAGTGACAGTAGAAGTTGTGGTCATAAGCAGATGTCTTTTTGTTAGCTTTAGGTCATTCTCTTGTTCTGTCTCACATTGTCTCAAACTCCAAGATTCAATGTATTTACACTTGTTGAAAAACATTAAAAATGCTTCAACATTTATATCTGTTTTAATATGGCATGTGCATGGATTTGATAATTAGCAAGAAAATTAGTTTTGGATATAGAGATTTTTCTATATTAGCAATTTTTCCTTAGTTAATTTGTAAATTTAAAGGATCACATTGTTTTGCATATATACTAATATTTTAACTGGCTCGTGTTCAGCTTTTTTTTTCTTTTTCAAAGGGTAGTTAGCTTTCAACTTGAAATATTTTAGTAATGTGAAAATTTAAAATATCTTTATTGGAATTATCAAGTCAAAGACAATCGGAAAGCATAAAAGAAAACAACAAAACAAAAGCACAAGTGGAATATAAATTTATAATAAATAATTCACAATAATAGTAATAAAAATAATTATCTTGGAAAGAAACAATTTATTGACCTTTTATTTAGGAATGATTATTTTGTATATGTATTTATTGATGCCTTTTTTGATATTTAATCTGAAGCCATTGTAAATAATCTTTGCATAATTAATTAAAGATATTTTAACAATCTGAATTTATATGTGCAAGTTCTTTTATTGTCATTTTTCATCACTAAAATTTTCTCATTTTCTTTTACTCTGTTACCCCTTGCATCTGAGTGGCATTATCACCTTGCTTTGGGATGAAATAATAAAAAAAAAATATGTACAAAGGGATGCTGAAAAATTTTTTACCTCAACTAACTTAAAATTTGATTATACATAAGAATTTTTGAAAGGGCTTCTTTGTTAAGTTAAGAATCTGCATACATTATAATGGTAAATAGACACCACTATTTTCAAAGAAATATTTTTCTTAAAATATATTTGAGTAATATCTTATGCAAATTAAAATTTGTTGTATTTATTATTAGCAGCTTTCAAAGACATTGAATATATGAGTTATCTGATAAAGTATACTGAAAGCATGAAACAAATATTTTGTCTAAAGTATTTTGGGCATTTATTTTCTGACTTAAAATGAACTATATATATATATATATATATATATATATATATATATATAATCAATAAGATTCACACCAGGATAATCACTCAATCCACTTTTTGGATGTCCCATTAAGAATTTTTACCATATGGCATGAAACTCTATCCACCATAAAACTGTACTGTTTCAAACTGTACATCAATAAACACTTCTAAATAAATACTTCCAATACACTCCACAAACACTGATCAACTGGTGCTATAAATTGTTCCTCATTTAACTGACAATCTATCATATTTGATAATAGATTATAGGTGGTTTAAATTCTTAAACATTTTGCAATTACATAATTATCTGGTGTTGAATAGAATGTAAGATGAATGTGCTGTAAAACTTCAAGAGTTTTTCTACAATTGCATTTGCTTACTTCATTCACTTGTGAATGTTGAGTAATTTAAAAAGTAGCTTTCTCTTAACTGCTTTACTATCATAACCTATGTGATTAAATTAATATAATACCGTTTAAGTTAAGATTTAGACACAATCTAATACTTTGCAACAAAATTTTCTCTGTTTCCCTTCTCATTCTGATGGCCTAACATGAATGAAATTCAATAATTTCCTTTCTTTTATTAGTACATTATATGATTACATGAAATATTCACAAGTCAATAGTATTTGATGTTGGCTCATTCTACTTTCAGATGAATGACTGTAAAATCTGACTTGACATCTTGATCTATTGGCACATGAAATATTGTAAAATGATTATCAATAATTTTATTAAATCTGAGCAAAATAAGGATTCCTATTTACAATTTGTGTAATATATATCAAGTCAGAATAAAAGTTATAGTGTTTTTTTTAGTAAATTATGACAATATTTAGATATTTGTACATAGATTTATTTAATTTATGTGTCAGTTTGATCCATTTTCATCATCTTTGAAGCAGCTTCGTGATTGCTTTATCCCAGAACTTGGCATTTTCTGGAGAATGAACTGGTCTAAGTGGTTTTTGCAGGTTCTCAATGAACTGAAGTTCCTTACCATTTAAGGGAATTTTGATCCCTACAAAATAAGTGGTAATTATAAGATGCTAAGTCTGGTGAGTTTGACTAGAAAATTTTATTACACTTAATAAGATTTCCCAATCAAACTGTACCAATTTTTACTGGGTCAGTAAAGAGGTGTGGAGTCTAACATTGTCCTGTTAGAAGACAACACTCTTCTGATTAACCAATTTTTAAAATTTTCATTGATTGCTGCCTTTTAATCAGTTCAATTGAGAACAGTACTTGTTTGAATATGATGTTTCATTTTACAGAATATGGTTATAATACACAATTTTCTTCCAGTTCCAACAGATACACATCATCGCCTTACTGATGGAACTTTGTTTGGTTCGGGGCCTTTTTCCTTCATGCTGTGCTGTTTTTTCAGCAATTTTGCAGAGGTACATAAATTTTAGCCTCTGTAAAAAACATTAATTTGGAAATTCTTGCAAAAATGAAATAATTGTCAAATTTTAATAAAATTTTCAGGACTTATTCACAAATAAAATTATTTTTAAATATTTTCTTAGAAAATCTTGTGAAAAACATTTTATTTTATTTTACATCTGTTAACTTCCACTTATTATCTGAGGTAATGAATGATTTACTGATAACTAGAACTTGTCCCCAAAGCTAAGTATGGTGAACCAGAATTGACATGAATTCCAGTTGAATTCCTTGCATTCAGTTATGTGCAAATACCTTTATAAGTTTTAAGTTGGATGCATGAAAATAAAAATAATGTTCCTCTAGGTGAATGATGCTTGCCCTGCTGTGATTTCTGAGAAAGGGTTGTTTTCATTTCCTCCCATCTCATTTCTTTCTCTGTCTTTTACTCTGTAGTTTTTGAGGAGAGTAACCGGTTTTATAGATTCCCAAACTTTTTACTGCAATTACCCCAAAATACAATTTTACTATTATCCATTACCCCAATGAACAAATACCCGTAATATAGAAAAAGAAGTAATTATATTTTCATACATCAAAAGCAGATAGAGTTAATGGAAATTATTCAATACAACAGTACCACTCTATAATAATCAGAGGTATAGTAGCTGTAACCAAGCTGTGATTCTTAATGTGAGTATTGAGCTTGTATTATTGGAAATTGATAATAAAAACTCGCCCTTATTCTAATAACTTCTGGTCTCTAGCTTTGAAATCTACACTGAACAGGTGTAGAGGCTCATCTCTTGTTCCCTGTTTGGGATGTGGTTTCCGGCTTTCTCTTTTCCAATCTTCTCACTGTTTTCTTTTTTTTTTCAATTGGAGTAGATAGACTAAACTATCGCCCAGTTCACACTCCACCCACGTCTATTGAACAGGTGTAGAGGCTTATCCCTTGTTCCCTGTTTAGGATGTGGTTTCCAGCTTTCTTTTTTCAATCTTTTCACTTTTATGTAGCCCCCTGCACATCAGTGGCATTACCGCCTTTGCTCGGGGTGATATGATTAAAAAAAAAAAAATATGAAAAAGAAAGAAAACTCTATTTCTCCCTTTTTTTCAAATTGTCAGCCAATTTCTCTATTCCCCGGATTTTACAAGTACACGATAGTATTAAAAATAGTTTTTTTTACCTAAGCTCACATTGCGGATTACAATAAAGCACAACTAATAATACCACTAATATTAATTTCTCTCTCTCCATCGTATTAAACAAAACAAAAAAATATATATCAGTGGGAAATGGTGTCACAATAGAAGTCTTTGAGTAATTTATTATTATGAGAATTAATTATGTTTTGCATGTTATTGGTAGTTGAATAATTGATTTTAAGAGTTTTTCTGTTGAATAATATACAGTGGAACCTGTTGTATACGACCACCCCTGCTGCCATCAAAAACTGGTGGCATATGGATGGTTGTCGCTCACTAAAGGCTCATAGTCATGACCTATTTACGTCAGGAACATATATTCCACTCACCAGAATGTACATATTATAATTTTACCATGTAATCTGGTAATAAATAAAAAGATGACCTAACTTTAAAGAAATTTATTCAGCATAATTCATTTTAAAATTTAACAACATATTTACAACGGTCATAAAGAATATTTGCTAAGTAGATTTTTAAAAAGTCAGTTATTGCTTTCCTTTTCTTAAAAGATATATAACTTATTCAGAAGCAGAAAAAATGAAACATTTCTTGAATATAGACTATTTTATCATTCGTATTTTTAATTAATTTTCATGCATGATTTAAGACGAGAACAAAATAAGACAATTTTTTTTTTTATTCTTGTCCGTTTTTTGTTCCTTTTAAAGTTTCCTTATTTGCTAAACACGTCAAATCATTGTTTATTAACACTTAAATTTACTCACTTTTTTTTAAAAAATAAATCTCTTGGACATATACTGGATTCCTAAGAGGTTTATAATTTTCATATTTTTTTTACTGTTCGTCAAAAATGATTCATGAGAATGTACGATGTAATGTTCTGCCATGTTGTCTGTACCCGGACTATTTTTTAGCAAGGAACAAATTGTTCTGTTACACCCGTTACTATAATTCGTTGTTCAGTTCAAAAATGATGTGTATTCAGTTTTCAAATCTTTTTTTAATTGCAATCTCTTTGTAAATAAGGAAGTTTTATTGATTATGAAATATTGCCGATGTTGTGAAAGAAATATCAAGTCCGACAACAACTTAATTTTGTTTGTTTTTTTAGGAAAATCTTGATTCACCCTAAAAAACCAAAGGTAAGTTTTTAGCAGAGCTTCTGTCACAAACTTGCTAAAAATCGGATTTCAAATAAATTAAATAATCTTCTTTGAACTTAAATTTTTCTTTTTTCTTTTCAAAGATAATAGCCTAAAACTCATGTGAATTAAAAGAAACAAATATTTTCGTCTATAAAAAAAAATCAAGTATTCAATTTGCTTATTGAAGTCGAAGTCAATAAATTAATTGGGTGGGGGGATAACAGATGTAAAAAAAAAAAAAAAAAAAGTATACATTTTTTTTATTTTTTAAACCAAGATTTTCTAAAAATAATAATTACATAAATAATTTCATTTGTGAATAAGTCCTGAAAGTTTCATTAAAAGCTGACAATTAGTTGATTTTTGCAAGTTCTCTAAATTAATGTGCCTTTCAACGCCAAATAAACCTTTGCCATAGTAGTAAGATCTAAACATTATCTGATGAAAAATTAAAATTTCGAATATTTTAGAAAAGATTATAAAATTCTAAGAAATGGCAACAAACTTTTCTCTTGCAACTTAATAACAGACATTTTGATGATAAAAAAACTGTCTTTATTAAGCTTAGCCCTTTTACATGCTATGATTTTTTCAGCAAATGAGTGCAGTTACCTTTAGGTACCTCCAGGGTTAAATTTTTTATTTATTTCCCGAAGGCCTTTACCCCTTCAAATTTTTCCAAAACCTCTTTATTTCCGTGCAAATGTATATGCTGAACTCAAATCGATAATTGTTTATTGAAGAAACCTACCTTTTAAAACGACTAGAAAAAAAAATTTGTACTTTATCTCACCCCTTACCACCGTTCTCATATCTGATGTAGTGCAGAATGACTTTAGGTGTAGGATGCTTATTACCCCGCCAAGGTACCTCCATTACATCACAAAAAATCAAGCATAGTAATATGAATTAAAAAAGTTCAAAACTTAATAAAACAAACTTTTTGTATCAAAATGTATTATTAAGAGGAAAGATGAAAGTATTTTTTTATTTTATGAAATTTTTTAATCCCTTTTAACATGTTCGAAATTTTGGCAGAAAATTATGTTTTGATTTGAGTTAGCATTGCAGAAAATTTTACGACTGTTTACTATTGACTACGTAATTTTTTTACGTAACTCACTTTTTCGGTGACAAACACATTAAAAATTCTCGCAAAAATCAAATAATTGTCGGATTTTAATTAAACTTTCAGTACTCATTCACAAATGAATAAAATTATTTTTGAAATTATTTTTTTAAAATATTGATGAAAAAAAATATTTTTTAACTGTTACCCCCCCCCCCCACACTCCACGTAAATTCCTGAAATTTTAATAAATTTTAATGTCTGCAAATTATTTTTTTATTAGTTAAGCACAGAACTCATCGGGGAATATAAATCATCTATTTTTTTTTATCTAAAGTTATTTGGCACTATCCAAAAGTCTGCTCCAATGAGTAAAATAAAAAATGCAGTAAAACTCTGATTTAATTTAATTTGATAAGCTTTTAATTGCTGGAATAAATAATAATAATTAAGTACATTATAGTCTGAAAAAAAATTTTTTTTTCGATTACTAATAAAATTTTAAAAGAATTGTTTTCATTTTTTTCCGGTAAGGGAGGAAACTCTGACCTTTTAATTTGCACATAGAAATTACCACACAAAAAGTAAAAAAAACATTAAATGCACAAAAAAAAAGTTTAAATTATTTTTTAAATATTTCGGAAAAAACGATTTTCATTAAACTTTTCAATTTTCTGTAGGGAATATGATAATCAATTTTTAACTTAAAAAAAATAAAGGCAACAGTTCCTTAAACGATTTTTAAATATTTTAAAATCAGAATAATAAAAAAATGAATACAATTTTTAAAAATTTTCCTTGTTACTGAAAAAATTTTTTTCTTCAGACTATGTCCTTAATTTTTATTATTTATTCCAGCAATTAAAATCTTATCAAATTAAATTGTATCAGTTTTATTGCATATTTTATTTTACTCTTCCGAGTAGATTTTCTGATACTGATGTTAAATTTAAAATAAAAAAATAGATGAATTTAACTAATAAAAAAAAAAGTTTACCAACCAACTAAAATTTATTAATTTCATGGATTTAACAGAGTTTAAAAAAAATGTATTTTTACCAAGACTTTTAAAAAATAATTATAAAAATAATTTTGTTCATTTGTGAATTTGATTTTTTTGTGAGAATTTGCAAATTAATGTGTTTGTCACTGAAAAAAAAAAGGGGGTGATGCAATCATTACATTTTCCATTGTAAAATAGTCAATATATTTCTTTAGCAGCAAACTCAAATCAAAAGAAAATTTCTGACAAAATTTCAAAAATGTTAGAATGGATTAAATATTTAAAAAAAATAATTAAAAATTACTTTGATCTTTTCTCTTTATATAAACATTTTGATGAAAAAAATTTTGTTTTAAGTTTGGGGCTTTTTTTATTCATACTATGCTCTTTTTTTTTTTTTTTAAAGCGATTTATTTTGGAGGTACCTACATTTCTGTGATTCAGTACTGATCCCTTTGTTTTTTGTTTTTTTTTTTTTGTTTAGTTAAATGACATGTTCCACTGTAATTGAAAAATACTTTGATCTTTTTTCTTAATAATAGCATAAATGTTTTGATGGAAGAACTTTGTTTTTATTAAGTTTGGGGCCTTATTTCTTCATACTGTACAGTTTTTTTTCAGTGATTTAGTGGAGGTACCTAAAAGTATATTCTGAAAAAAAAAAAAGAAAATTTCGATGAATAATGAATTGTTTTAAATTCTCAGTTTTAAAAAGTCTTGCAAAAATATAAGATACATCTGTGACAAGTTTTAGAAAATTTACAAATTTAAAGTTAAATTAATATGATTTGAAACAAATATTACTTGTTTATTGCAATAACATTTAGAATAAAAGTGTTAATCACAGGAGGCTTATCTTTCTGATCTGCAAACAGATTGATGAGAGGCTTGTCATCATTCACTTAACATAAGTATAACACAATTATGGGCACACCCAAGCCAACTTTTCCTGAAACTCAAATAATGTGCCACGCTGTGTTCTTTGATCTTAGATAGGCCAAATTAGGATTGTCTGTTATTTACTGGCTAAGTCAGTTCATGTTTGCAAGAAGTCAGTATATTATTGTAACACAATCCCTACCATCTAACGGAATGTAACCAGTACAACACGATGATGACACAGGCATAGATTTATAGATATTTATAATGAATGTATATACAAGTTCAAATCTAGTTGATGCACAAATTAGCTGGCTGGTATTTTAGTATGACACTACCATACTTACTAGTAATTTATCTCAGGAGCCGTAGCTTGTTCTGTTGGCACTATCAGCTCACCGATAGTCAGACTGAGTGTCTCCTGCAAAATCATGGGTCCACTTTTGCTGATTTTGTCTTCCACCTAGATTTTATTGAAAAGGCACAAAACCAAAGTGGTAAAGGTAGCTATGGGAATTCAATTTTCCATTTCTGTGTAAGTCTTACTGTCTCAAAATAAAAATATTATCTATTTTGACTGAGTCTTTGGCCCTTCACCATTGAGGGGGAGAAACTGCCCCTCTCTATTGTTTTCGTATCCATACCCAAGGCTGCAGGTAGGTAAAAACAAGAAATTTCTCACTTTTCAATTTAACCTTGGGTCACGCAGTTGTCAAAACAGGATGACAGTATTATGTCTATGATCCACCTACAGAGATTCAATCAATTTGTTTACATTTTCCCAACAATTTTTCTCATTCTATTCAATTTTAGTGAATTTTCTTCTCTTTTAAATCACTAACAAATTAATACCAGTCATCTGGAAATAGGGTTACAAAGTATGGTGGGCCAGAACTGACATAAATTTTTTTTTAAAATGAAACAAACATTTTTTGGGGTTTTAACTACCTAGTAATTTTTAAAAAACACAATATTTTCAGCAGTTATCTATTATTTTATTGAATTTTAGCTACTTTAGCTTTACAACCATATGTTTGAAGATACATTCTGAAAAATTAAAATTAGAATTGTGTAAAACCTTCTTTTAAATTAATTTAAAACATTTTCAACTGAGAATAAAATTACATGATGAAGGTAACTCAATAATTTATGAAATGATATCTTTATTAATTTATAATTTTAATATCTATTTTTCATATTATTCTGTATTAATAATAATTGTTATCATGTTTATGACATGGTAAATATATCTTACTTAATAAGATTTTATAGTACTTTACATTTTATTATTAACTACCATAATTGTTAATGCTATTATTTTATTTAATTATAAAATTATATCTTAAACAATAAAGCTAAAAGAGAAAATGAATGCATTTTCAGTTTTTTTAAATCTTAGGTATCATGAATTTACTTACATTCATAATTAATTTAAGAAATGAGGAAATTAGAAGTTAAAAAATAAAACTTACTTTAAATTTTGAAAGTGATTTGGGAAATTTCATTGTAATCTATGTATGTACCATAATCGATCATATGCAATACTGGTGAAAGAGTTAATCAGAAAAATTGAAAATAAATACAATGTATCTAAACAGAAAATAGAGTAGATATAGCCACATAATTTGATTGTTTGGTCTATCTATTTTATTTATGACTGACCAAGCAAACATGATTACAATGTTTTATTTGAAATAATGCACAAATCTGCCTCTTTAATGATACTTTTCTTTTTTACAGGATGGATTGTCATAAACACTCATTTAAGCTGACTATGAGAATCAAGGAAAAATAACATTTTTCAATTAGTATTTCTACAAAGTTTTCATCAAAAAGAAAGAAATAAACTACCAAGAAAAACCTAATTTTTTTGCTGTATGTAGATAAGCATTTTCACTGATTTCAAATTTTAAAATCTAAGTGCAAGCACACACTGGTGAGAAACCATATAATTGTGAAGTATGTGAATCAGCATTTTCACAATTATCAAATTTAAAAGACATACTAATGCATGCAGGAGAAAATCCTCATTCTTGTGGAGTGGGTGGAATAATATCTTCACTAAATTCAGATTTAACAAATAGTGTACACAATGCATAATGGAGAAAAAACATTTTTGTGAAGTGTGTGGATGTGCTTTTGCAAGGCATTCTGACTTAAAAACCCACATGAGGACACACACTGGAGAGAAACCATATATTTGTGAAGTATGTGGCTCAGCATTTTCAAAGAATTACCATTTGAAAACACACATTCGAATTCATACTGGAGAAAAGCCATATACTTGCGAAATATGTGGCTCAGCATTTACAGATAATTCTCAGTTGAAAAGGCACATTCAAATTCACACTGGAGAGAAACCATATTCTTGTGAAATATGTGGTTCATCATTTTCAAAGAATTACAAATTGAAAACACATATCCGAATTCACACTGGAGAGAAACCATTTTCTTGTAAAATATGTGGATCAGCATTTTCACATGGTTCAAATTTAAAAAAGCACATTCGAATTCACACTGGAGAGAAACCATATTCTTGTGAAATGTGTGGATCATTATTTTCACGGATTGCGTCTTTGCAAAGGCACCTTCGTATTCACAATGGAGAGAAACCATTTTCTTGTGAAATATGCGGATCAGCATTTTCAGATAATTCTAATTTAGAAGTGCACATTCGAATTCACACTGGAGAAAAACCCTTTTCTTGTGAAATATGCGGATCAGAATTTTCACAGAATTCAAATTTAAAAAAGCACATGACCATTCATGCTAAAAAGAAAAATTATCCAAACTTTGCCAGTTCAGATACAAGTGTGCACACGTAAACACTTACTGAAGCTAATTCTTTTTACAAGGTCATGGATTAAAATTTTTGAAGTATTCAGTTTAATTTACACACTGAAAGAAACATTTTTGCTATGTATGCTAATCTAATTGAAATTTTTACAGGATGTAAATGTTAAAACATGGCAACATTAAATTCTACATATGATTCTAGTGTTTCTAATATGGAATTGACATTTCACAGAATTAATATTAAAATTAATTATGAAGAGCAAACTTTTCATTGTAAAATGCGTGTGAATATTATAGCAAACAACTAAAAATGCAAATGAGAACACACTGGAGTAAAACTGTATTTTTGTACAGTGTGTATATTGTCTTTTTTTATGGAGTTGTCATTTTACAATTCAGATAAGTGCTTTCTCTTGATAAAACAAATCTACATTGAAAGTACATTATTAATTGCCTCATCTGTAAATGTGTGTATTTTAATGTTAAGAGAAAAACACCTTATAAAAATAGATTATAAAATAATTCTTTAAAAGGGCCTTTCAGTTATGAAGCAAAATATGATGAAAGAATCTCTAACGAAGACTTGTGTTGAAATCATATCTTTGATGTTTGAATTAATCATGTAATTATGAAAATATTTAAAAAAATATATATTTTAGAAATCACTAATCACCCTTTTTTTTTGAGAGAAGTGAATTTTTATGAAGACCACATTGTTTTGAAAAATTGTTTCTCTATTTGTTTTTGTACTTCTATATACAGTTTCAACCTGTCCACAGAAACTTGAGTATCTATATCATTATTTATATTAACCAGAAAATATTTAGGCGTTCGCTGAAGGACTGTGTAGGGACCTGAATAGGGTGCCTGCAATGGTCTTTGAACACAATCCACTCTAATCCAAACTTTATCACAAGTTTTTCTGGGACATAAGATTTTGCGGACTTATTAACTCTTTTGGTGAAGTCTCTCATATCAGTTAGTGACATGGTTTTATGTAAATCTCTTGTGAACTTTTGAGTTATAGCCTCCTCGCTTGTGCTATCTATTAATAGCTGTGGTAGCAAACATTGTGTGCCTGTAACGGTATAAAAAGGAGAAAAATCAGAGTTATTGGGCATACTGTGAATCCCAAGAAGTACCATTGGAAGAGCTGAGAGCCAGGACACTTTTTGTGCTATAATAGCAGTTTTAATGGTCCTGTTCATTCTCTCAATCAAACCATTACATTGAGGATGATAAGCTGTTGTACGTAGTCTATAAAAACCAATTATTTTTGCTACTTCACTAAACAACTCGCTTTCAAATTGTCGGCCTCTGTCAGTTATAACATGCAGCAGGACACCCCAACGTGTGACCCACGTGTTTATAAAGGCCTTAGCTACACTAGCTGCAGTGATTTCGCTGATAGGTTGTGCTTCTACCCAACAAGTTGTGTGGTCAATATATGTGAGGATATATCTATACGGGCTGATGTAACTGCTATTTTTGGCTTTTTGCTGGTGGAAGTGGTCCTACTATATCTATGTGGACTGTGTGAAATGTAGCTGATGGTATTTCTAATGTCTGTATAGGTGATTTTGTATGTTTGTAGACCTTTGCTTGTTGGCAGGCTGTGCATGATGCACAAAATTCTTTGATTGATTTATCCATGTTTAGCCAGTCATATTTAGCTTTAATCATCTTAATGGATGATTTAATGCCAGGGTGATTTATGGAATGTATACTATAGAATATGGACTCACGCAATTTAGATGGAACAAAAGGTCTGGGGTAAGACGTTAATAAGTCACACCATATAAATTGGTTATCTCCAGGTATGGTGAATTTTTTAAGTCCTGAAAAGATTGAATTTCTGTATCAGATGTCTGTGCTTCTGCAAGTGGAGGTAAATCACACAGATCTATTTGTACAGCAAGAGTTGGTCGGGATAGACAATCAGTAACTATATTCTGATTACCTTTTACATGTTCCATATCTGACATAAATTCTGTCAGGATAGCTATTTGTCATTGTTGTCTGTCCGATTTAACGGGGTTTAAACTATAAAATGCACCACACAATGGCTTATGATCAGTTGAAAGTAGCACTTGGCGACATTCTATTAGGTGACGGAAGTGCAGCACTGACAAATAAGCTGCTAAAAGCTCGCGATCAAATGTAGAATATCTCATTTGAGTTATTTTTGTTTTAGAAAAATCCGATCGGTATTGGATTTCCTTCTACCATTTGGTGCAATGTCACACCGACAGCATAATTACTACTGTCAGTGAATAATTGATATTTTGTACAGTTAGGTTCAGGGTGAGCTAATGAGGATGTATCATTAATTTCCTTAATTATAGAATTGAAAGATTGTCGTTCAGATTCATCTAATGTGAACAAGCCTTTAGGGGATAACCCCATTCTCTCAGATAGGGGTAAGACCATCTCTGAAAAATTTGGTATTAATTTTCTATAAAATCCTACCATTCCAAGAAATCTGCATAGCCCTTTCGCGTCCTTAGGGTAAGGAAAAGATTTTATTTCTTCTATTTTACTAGTTGTAGGTTTAATGCCATCTGTGCTAATATGAAAGCCTAAGAAATCTAGGGAAGACACATTGAAAACAGATTTTGTGGGTGAAATTTTTAAATTGTGTTCATTTAAAATATTAAAAATAGTTTCAATGTCTTTTTTATGAGAAGTCTCATCCTTGCTGAAAATTAAAATGTCATCAATATATATAAAAACACAATCAATGTCTTCAAAAATTTTGTTCCATATACCGTTGAAATGTAGCTGACGCATTTTTTAAATTCAAACGGCATATAATTATATTCATAAAGACCAAATGAAGTGGTGAGAGCAGTTTTTGCTACATCGTCCGGATGCATTTTAATTTGGTGGTAGGCTGAAATCAAATCGATTTTGGAGAATCATTGTTTGTTTGCAAGTTTTGCTGAAAAAAAATTTGTATTTGGTATAGGATACCTGTCACTCTTGGTTATACTGTTGAAAGAACGATAGTCACCACAACATCTAAATCCTCCACTTTGTTTAGATAGTATATGTAGTGGGCTAGACCACTCGCTTTTGGACAGGGAGATCACTCCGTCTTTTTGTATGGATTCCAGTTTTTCTCCATTAAGACGCCTGGGTTTTGCAAATACTGGTGTATGGCTTCCTGTGTCAATTCTGTGGTAGACGCTGCAGTATTTTTTGTTACTGTTCTTATGTGGTGTGATTAGGTTCGGATATTTTTCTTTAATCTTGTTCGGTTTGAATGACGGGAGCTTCGTTTCATTTACGACTAGATTCACTGTTGATGCCGATATTTTTAAACTCTTTCTCTGGGTTGTTTTAGGATCGTAAATGGTTTTGTTACTGCAGTCTACTATTAGACCAAACTTGTTGAGGAAATCCAGTCCAAGGAGTGGGTTGGTGATATCAGCGATCACGAATGTCCAAGTAAAAGATCTCCTTAAACTGGGTATTCCAATTTTCCAAACTCGCTTGTCCTTAGCATTTTATTTTCTCCCCATTTGCAGTGGATAGTGATATGGGAGTCGGTTGTAATGTAATACCATTTACTGCAGAAGTTGGTAATATTGACATACTTGCGCCAGTATCTACAATAAATTTTAATTTGGTAGCCCCTAATTGTGCGGTAATTTCTAATAGCGGCGAACCTCGTGGGACTGAACTTGTTCGCCCTATTAGTTTTCCGAATCAATTCCAGTAGGTGTTGCTGGTCTTGAACTAGGAAACATTTGTAGATTGTTCTTTTGGTGCCATTTGCACCAAGGTTTACATGTTCTTGCTTCATTGGCGAAATAAATATGTGCTCTGCAAATTTTTGTCCGTTGGTTATTCCGATACGGCCTGACGTTTAGTGGCACTGAAGTGTCTTGGCTGTATTTTCCTTTACAATTTGTTTGTGAGTTCTTCTTAGCAGATAAGGGTCGCCGAACAACAAATGTCTTATCGTTATTCAATAATGGCATCAGTTCATCTGCTAACCTGCCAAGTTGGGTATGGTTTAAATCTTTCTGCGAGGCTATTACTGGAGCAGTCGTTGACAGTAATGCCTGCAGGAATTTGTGTCTCACAATGTCGTCGCTAATACCTATCCGTTTAGCTAGGGATATCACTTCGTGCAAATATGTCGACGATCGTCCTGAAATAGTCCTAGCCGACATTAATTTTTCTAGAAGCTCCGGTTTTGTTTGTTCGTGACGTCACTGATTAAAAACACAAGAAAACAATACACAACAAGCAAATCACTTTGATTAGAAAAATATATTCAACAATGCACAAAAAAGTAACACTCATTCACAAACAAACAATTCTCTCCAAGAAACGGCAGACTGATTAAAATACACGGGAGGTACAGATAAAATAAAAGTTTTATTTTTCCAAAGAAGGGGGGCGAATGTTGCATTATCGGTTAGACAAAAACTCCTACCATCACACATTTTGATGGAAAAAGTTTGTTTTATTAAGTTTTATCAAGACTTCCGTTGACTGCTACCTTCCACTACCTATTCACCATACACGTTGTACAATCATTAAGAGCCATCCATGGTCGATCATGTCTCAAAAGAGACATGACTGACTGTCCCGAAAATTTTCCCGCACTAGATTGCCATAACTTTCGGCGGTAGAATGGTTGCCAACCAATACTATGGAACCTAATCGGTCCTGCTATTTACTCCATAGCTGGAGGAAAAAGAGACGGATTAGTACATTTCCCAAGGGCATTTGTGCGTAAGTAAACGCAACAAATTAAACTAAAATTCTACTTTGTGTCATTATTTGTTTCTTGACATTTAATTCCGTACACATTGTCGCTAATAGAAAGTATAAAACAGCAGCATATGAATAAAAAATGCCCCAAACTTATTAAAACAAACTTTTTTCCATCAAAATGTTTATATTTATTATTAAGAGGAAAGATCAAAGTAATTTTTAATTATTAAAAAAAAAAATTAATCCCTTCTAACATTTTCGAAATTTTGTCATAAAATTATGTTTTGATTTGTTGAGTTAGCGGTTAAACAAAAACGTTACGACTGTTTGCGGTGGAAAACGTAATGATGGCATCACCCACTTTTTTATTTTATTTTATTTTTTTTTGCTGACGAACACATTAATGTGAAAATTCTCGCAAAATTCAAATAATTGTCAGTACTCATTCACAAATGAATAAAATTATTTTTGAAATTATAATTTTTTTAAAAATCTTGGTAAAAATATATTTTTAACTCTGTTACCCCCTCCACGTAAATCCATGAAATTTTAATAAATTTTATTGGCTGCAAAATAGTTTTTTATTAGTTAAACGCAGGACGCATTAGGGGATATAAATTATCTATTCTTTTTATTTTAAATTTAACAATACTGTCCGAAAATTTTCTCCGAAGAGTAAAAAAAATGCAATAAAACTCTAAATTGATAAGATATTGCTGGAATAAATAATAATAATTAAGGACATTAATCTGAAGGATAAAAAAAAATTCGATTACTAAAATTTTAAAAGAATTGTTTTCATTTTTTTATTATAATAATTCAGAAAGTTTTTAAAATCTTTTAAAGAACTGTTGCCTTTAGATTTTTAAGATTAGGAATTGATAATTATTTTGCCTATCGAAAATTGAAAACTTTAATAAAAATTGTTTCACAGAAATATTTTTTAAATAATGTAAACTTGTTTTTTGTGCATTTGATGTTTTTTTTTCTTTGTATGGTAATTTCTATGTGCAAATCAAAAGGTTAGTTTCCTCCCTTACCCCAAAGGAAATATGGACAATTTTGTTGCTTATAAACGCCATACGTTTTTATCTCTAATCAAGAACCCGCCAATACGATCTTGATTTACAACGCGTACAGGTCAAAAAGTTCAAATTTGTGATTAAGAAATAGTTTTTAAATTTCACGCTATGAATAAGTAATATTTGTGAAAATCAGATTAATTTAACATAAAATTTGCTAATTTTCCAAAAGTAATGTGTCACAGATGTATATTTTTTGCAAGAGTTTCAAACCGAGAATTAACTTTTGTTTACAAAAATGTGTCGATTGCTGAGAAATGGTGGCAAATTCAAAAATTGAAAAAAGAAAATCTCAAAATTTTATATTCCAATCAATATAATTTCTGTTTTAAATAAACCAGTGTATTTTGCTTATTGGAAATAGTAAAATTTAATCAAAACTAAAATAAAAGTTTTCAGAAAACTTTTTCATTTTTAAAAATTCAGTAAAAGTAACTTTGCTGTTTTTCGAGATTTAGTGGAGGTACCTACAAAAGTATAATTTTTGAAATTTTTAACCAGAAAATTGAAAATGTAGAAATAACAAATATACATCTTGTAATACAAGCTAAAGAAAACATTCATTACTCTATCTAAAACATTGTTTTCTAGCCTTTGGATTTTCAAATATTTTCTACACCTATTTTTTTTAAGATCATTTTTCTATTGATAAAACAGCCAAAAATAGTTTAATCTGTTGTGGCGATACCGACCGAGCATAGCGAGGGACCGGATATTTGCACTCTCACGACCAAAAAGCAAATGACCAAAAGTCGTCGGTGCGCACCCGGCTTCGCGCAGATGTTCCAGTTGAAAACTAAAAATTAATAAAATATTAAATTCCAGTTCGCGAGCCTACGCGAATTTTATTTATCGGCCAACGGGAATCCCAGAATAAAATACAAGTGTGAATTCCCAAATGATCTGCTGCGATCGAAAAATTCGAAATTAAAAGCCGATACAGAAAGCATCGCCAGACAGACAGACACACACAGACAGACTCGAGAGAGACGAGTGTAATTAGTATCTCCCCTTGACTGACGTCAAGCGGCTTACTCTGCTCACCTCCCTACCTCTCTTTTCCTTCTTCGCTGTCTCAAAACTATTTACTGACCAAAGGAGCGGATACATCAAAGACATTCCTTACTTACAACGCTCCCACATACCTAAGCATTAATTCTCTTTTCTAAATTTTATTGCCATGAATATTTTAACGTCCGTTGGACCCATTTCTAAAGGATACTACTTTAATTGTAAAAACCTTAATTGATATATGTGTATATAAAAAAATGTTATTTCTCAACTCAATTTGCTTTTCTTGATGACTTATAGTGGGCTATCTCGAGGCCGTCGCTATATATTACGGCCTCGGCTATCTACAACTAGGCCAAATTCCGTTAATCTTCAACAACATACAACTACTACCCTTCACTAGAACGGACACCCCACTATACTGTCTTTGAGTCATGGTCGACAGCACATAAGCTTTGGTTTTTAAAGATCCCAAACGCGTGATATGATGGTACCATGACATCAGAATGGCATCCCAGGCGAGTGCTCGAGTAGCCATACCTTAAACCGGATTTTGTGACAAGAGAAAAGAAAACTATTGTTTTTGTCTTTTGGGTCATCGTGCTGTTATTTTCGCTCTATTTTAAAAAAAAACAATTTTACATTTACCAAATTAATTTTTAAATTTACTAATTTGTATTGAAACAAACTTGGACAAATATTGGAATGGATTCTCAAAAGGTTTTTAATTTTGTTGTTTTCACTTTTCGTTAAAAATAAATTTTTAATATCAGAAAATCAGATTAATTCGTCTGTTTGTGAAACAATAATCAGCCATATTGTGTGCAACCAAAATTTTATCAAGGAACAAATTTTCCTATTACACCGTTTCCGGTAATTCCTTTGTTCCGTTCATAAACTGCATGCGATCTGTTTACATAAAATTTCTTTAAAAATCGGAAATTTTATTGATTTCCAAATATTGTCTGAAAGAAAGAAATATCAAGTCGAACAACAAGACCAACTGTTTGTTTTTCTATGAAAAGCTTTTAGATTCGCCCTGAAAAGGTAAGTTAGACGAACAGTCACAGATTTCCTAAAAAAAGATCCACAACATAAGCATTTGAAATCATTGAAATTAAATACCTTTTTGTTTGAAAGAAATTCGTTTGTAGGTACCTCAACTCATTCACCGAATAGATTGCATAGCATGATGTTTAAAAAGGACTCAAACTTAATAAATAACAAAAATTTCTAATTACAATTTAGGTAGTTGCACTAAAATCGCTGAATGAACAGCATTATAGTATCAAGATAACAGGCCCCAAACTTACTGAAAACGAACTTTTTCCATCCAAATGTTGATATTATTAAAAGGAAAGGTCAAAGTAGTTTTTAAAATTTTTAATCCTTTCTA
Source organism: Ascarosepion bandense (assembly GCA_037127315.1). Taxonomy (NCBI): domain Eukaryota; kingdom Metazoa; phylum Mollusca; class Cephalopoda; order Sepiida; family Sepiidae; genus Ascarosepion; species Ascarosepion bandense. Next base: position 258,736 of record JBBBDQ010000836.1, read on the forward strand.
ACACGTTCCAAATTTTGATAATGTTGGTTGCGGGGAGTTAAATCGTTACGTGAATGGAAAACGTACACCAGAATTTTCTAATTAATGGAAATAATAAATTTAATCATTAAGCTTTCATTTAAATTTAAAATGAAATCTTGAAGAATGTTTTTTTATTTTAAAATTAGGTATCGTAAATTTTTGCCGAAAAAGTGAAGGTACCTATTTTTAGCGATATTTTGTACGTACCTAATACGTACGTACAAAATATCGCTAAAAAACAGCATGAAACAGCATAGTATGAATAAAAAAGTTCATAAACTTAATAAAATTAACTTTTTCCATCAAAATATTTATATTTTTATTAAGAGGAAAGATCAAAGCAATTTTTAATTATTTTAAAAAATTTTTGAATCCCTGCTAACATTTTCGAAATTTTGATAGAAAATGTTGTTTTATTTGAGTTAGCGGCTAAAAAAAAAATTACGCCTTTATTACAATAGGTTACGTGGTAATGATGACACAACCCACTTTTTCCCGGTAACAAACACATTAATTTGAAAATTCTCGCAAAAATCAAATAATAGATTTGAATGAAACTTTCAGTACTCATTCACAAATGAATGAAATTATTATTTTTTTAAATTTCTTGGTAAAAATATTTTTTTTTAACTCTGTTACCCCCCTCTACGTAAATCCATGAAATTTTAATAAATTTTAATTAGCTGTATAAATTTTTTTTATTAGTTAAATGCAGGACTCATTGGGGCATATAAATCATCTATGTTTTTTATTCTAAAGTGGACAACCTGGCCGAAAATCTGCTCCGAAGAGTAAGATAAAAATGCAATAAAACTGATATAATTTAATTTGATAAACTTTTAATTGCTGGAATAAATAATAATTATTAAGGACATTATACTCTGAAGAAAAAAAATTTTTTCATTTACTAATAAAATTTTGAAATAATTGTTTTTATTTTTTTATTTTTTATTATAATAATTCATAAAAGTGTTAAAAATATTTTAAAAACCTTTTATTAAAACGTTGTTGAATTTCCTTCTTACTTAAGAATTGATTATCACATTACCTATCGAAAATTGAAAAGTTTAATAAAAATCATTTACCAATTTTACTTTTAAAATAATTAAAAATAATTAAATTTTGGAAATTTTTATTAAGTACGGTGTTCCATAGGGATCAAAACAAGTTTCCATAGAGGTCGTATTGTTTTTTGAAGTTAACAAGTGTTTGGATGAATTCCCCTTACATCGAAAACTAAACAAACCAAACTTTGATTCTAATTTAATTCTTTTTTTATTAAATTAAAATTATTCTAAAAGAAATTTAATTTTTTCAGAAAGCATATTAATAATGTAAGATAAATATGTAATATCTAAACATAAAAATATTTAATATTTCAGAAATATATTAATAAATAACATAACTTAGTTCGGTTATTTTAATTTAATTCTTTCTTTTAAAAGAAATTTAAATTTTTATTCATTCAGAAAGCATATTTTTATTTATTCAGAAAGCACATTTTATTTTTATTTATTCAGAAAGCATAGTCTGGCTATAAATCTAAACTAAAATTCTATAAAATGTTATACTTGCTGAAAATATTATGTTAAATTTTAAATTTTACTATTTAGTTAAAAAACAACAAAAAAATTTAAATTTCCAAATATTACGTTTTAAGCTACATGATTTTTTTGTCACTTTCGGTCGCCATCCAAACGTCATTCACACCTGCTACTTGTCAACCACGTAATTTATCGCCTAGATAAGCGCTGACAAGAGGGCTACTGTTTTTAAAGAGTGATTTATTTCATAAATATCAAGTCAGTAAGCACTTACTACTTGTTTGAAATCGGATAAAGGTAGGTTTCAATTATAAAAATCAACTTAAATAACGTGTCAAGGAGGTATATTTTTTTTTTTGCAAGATTTTTAAATCAGAAATTTAACTACTGTTTACATAATATGTCGATTCGTCAATAATGGCGGTAAATTTTTAAAAAAATTTTTTCTGCAGTTAAATTTTTGATTCCAAGCAATATAATTTCGGTTTGAACTAAACCAGGGTATTTTGCTTATGGTAATTAGTAAATTTAATCACTTGGCTTTCAATTAAAGGTAAAATTAAAGCTTCAAGAAAACGTTTTTATTTTTAAAAATTAAATTTAAATTGAGGTATCGAAAATGAGCAGTGATTTTTTGTACATAGCTATAATAATTCTTTTTTTTTTTTTTCCGGTAACAAGCATTAATTTGGAAATTCTTGCAAAATTCAAATAATTTTCAGATTTTAATTAATCTTTCAGGACTTATTCACAAATATTTTATAAAATCTTGATAATTTTTTTTGTTTTTACATCTGTTCCCCACCTCCTCCACTTAATTTCATGAATTTATTGTAAAACAGGAGTAAACGTTTCTTAGCCGCTAAAATCAATCAAAACAAAACTTCTGCCAAAATTTCGAAAATGTTAGAAAGGATTAAAAATTTTTTTTAAATAATTAAAAACTATTTTGAACTTTCCTCTTAATAATAATATAAACATTTTGAGGAAAAAAGTTTGTCTTATTAAGTTTGGAACCTTTTTTATTCATACTATATCTGCTTTTGTTATCTATCCGAGTGGAGGTACCTACAGTAATTGAATTCTACTCGTAATCTTTTTTTACATTAGTTACCAGGCTAAACTACCAGTATTTATAAAAGCTAGTAAAAAAGCACATCTAATTAAATAATGTTTTATTGCGTTTTTTATATTACTATTTTGAGAAAATTTTCAGGAAAGAGGCAACCTAAGGTGTGTAATGCATTTAATTTAGGTACCTAAATTTAAATTTAAATTGAAATTTTAAAAATAAATAAGTTATCTTCAAGCTTTAAGATTAGCTTTAATTGAAAGCCAAGAGATTAAATTTTAATTCCAGAAAGAAAAACACACTGGTGTATTTTAAACCAAAATTATATTGATTTTAATCTAATTTTTTCTGATTTAAAAAAAAAAGAAAATTAAAACCAATTTTGATTGATCGACACATTCCATCAACAGTACGTAAACAGTAGCTAAATTTGTTTTAAAAATCTTGCAAAAATAAAATATATCTTGCTGACACATCATTTAAGTCAAATTTTAAAATTCAAACTTACCTTTATCTGATTTCAATCAAGTAATAATTGGTTACTACCAGAAATTTACAATAAAAATCTTTTTAACACCGGTATCTTTCTTTTATCTGCATTATCGGGCTGATGACAGATTTATGACTGCAGGAACGCTAAACGGTGGCGACCACGCAAGCCAAAATTCCAATTAGTTTAAAATATAAAATTTTCAAATTTTAATTTTTTTTTTTAGTTTTTAACTAAATTATAAAATTTAACTTAATAACTTAATATTTTCAGCAATTATATAATATTTTATAGAATTTTAGTTTAGATTTACAGCCAGACATTTGAATATGCTTTCTGAATAACTAAAAATTTAAATTTCTTTTAAAATAATTTTAATTTAATAAGAAAGAATGAAATTAAAATAACCAAACTAAGTTATATTATGTTATTTTTTAATATTTTTTTATGCATTATTCATATTATTAATAAGTTATCGTTAAGTTTAAGGCATGGTAAAATATCTAATTTAATTTTTATGGAAACATGTTATGACTCCTAAGGAACATTGTACTTAATCAAAATAAACATATTTACACACAAATTTTTTTTTTTAAACTATTTAAAAATATTTCTGGTAAATGATTTTATTAACCTTTTCAATTTTAGATGAGCAATATAATCATTAATTCTTAACTAAAAAAAATAATACTATTCCAGAAAATAATTGCTGTTTGTATTGATGACATCTTCATTGCTGTAAATTTTTTTTTTTTTTTTTTTTTTTTTGACAGATTGTGTTTAGAAATACATTATATTCCCATGACCTTTATTTTTTTATTAATTTGCAATTTGAAAATATACATTTCAAATTTACTGGCTAAATAAAAATTATATGAAAAGGCTGATTATGTTAAATTCATTAAGTAATTTTTATGGATTTGTCACTGTATAAAAATATTACATAAACTCCCATCTATAAGTCAACCTGTCAAAACATTAAATAAGCTGTGTTAAAAAATGCGTTTTTGAAATGTTAAGGTTATATAGTATTTGTTTTAAATCAGATTATTTAAACTTGAAATCAGCTAATATATATAGAAAAGTATATTTTAATTTTGAAAGTTATTTTAATATAGAAAATAACATTGGGATGACAGATGTTTACAAATGGCTCTAAATTCAGCTATTTAACAATTTAAAAAAATCTTCCAATCTTATGTATTTTGCTTTTTGGGAATGTTAAATTTGATGTATTAGCTCAAGGTGATAATCACTAATATAAAATCTTAGCAATTTCCAAATGAAAACTTCTAATCAATTTAAATTAGTTTTGAAATACAGAAAAGTATTGGATTGTCTGGAAATTTTGTGCCAATTTATGAACCATTTTGTTGCACAACTTTTTTTCCATTCTTCCTTCAACTTAAAGATTCCATCTTCCCAGAATTTTCCTGGTTTCTTGATAAAGAACACATTATGGTGTTTTTATGTCATCCAAAGAATTTTTTTCCATTGAGATTATTTTGCAAGGAACCGAATAAATGGAAATACAAAGGCGAAAGTCTGGTGAATAGGGTGGGTGAGGTAAGACGTCCCAGCCAAGCAGCAGGAATTTTTTGATGGCCAAAGAAACATGTGATCTGGCATTCTTATTCTTCTATGTGCCCTGTCCCTTCAGGACGTAGGCGATCATGGTTCTCCACGTCTTCTTATCCCTGGTGGCTCTTAGTATGTTTTCTCCTGCTACACCTCGCAACCCCCTTTCCATAGTCCATCTGATCAGGCCCTGCAAATATGTCGTCCGCTGCCTTCCTCTGTCTCTTTTTCCTTCTATCTGGCCTGTCAGTATCAGGTTCTCCAAGCCCTCCTTCCTCATTGCATGTCCCAGGAACTCCAGTTGTCTCTTTCTGATGCTCACTATTAATTTCCTTTTCATTGCCATTCTTTCCAACACCTCATCATTGCTCGCATGCTTGGTCCATGATCCGCAGCATCCTTCTGTAGAACCACTGCTTTTTCCGCATTTTCAATATTGTCCATTCACTGCCGTATTGAAGAACTGACATCACATAGCAATCTAGCATTCTTTTCTTTGTTTCTAGTGAAATTTTCCGGTATCGTAGTACTTTACTCAGCTTCTGGAATGTGTCCTTTGCCATGCCGATTCACCTTCGGATCTCTGTGTCACACTTTCCATCTCCTGTTAGAACACTTCCTAGGTATTTAAATTTTTGTACTTGCTTGATTCTAGTATCCCCTACCTGTATTTGGCATTTTGGGTTGCTCTTTTTGCTGATGACCATGAATTCAGTTTTCTTAAAGTTTATTTGTCACTCTCCACAGCTACCTTCTGTAGGAAGTCTTGTAGTTTTCTTTCCATGTCTGCAATCAGCACTGTATCATCTGCATACCTTATGTTGTTCAAGTTGTTGCCTCCAATAAAAAATCCTGGCGTAACATCTAAGTTCCTCGTTGTACAAGTTGAACAGATATCCTGAGAAAAAAGAACTCTTGGGCATTTTTCTTGAATTGCTGCCTTTAATTAGTCCAGTTGCGAGCAAATATATTTTTTGGCTCAGTGGTTAATATCTGCCAAAATTGTTAAGGAACCGTTTTTAGTTTATGGAAAATTGTTTTTCCATTTTTGTGGCTGATGTGACCCATGTTCTCAAGCCCTTATAAAATAATTCAACAATGTTTTCTGTGAGCTTTTTTTTCTGAATGAGAAGAAGCAGGTCAGTGGATAAAGTGAGAACATATTTTGATTGCAATAGGGCAAGGCAAATTGACATCGAGGAAGAGACAATCAAGAAGGCAACAGTTACTTTGAAGTTCACAAGTGAAATTTCTCTTGCATTTGGATAACAATGAACAAAATAATTCTAACAAATTGTCCAAAGTACAAAGACTTGTGAATTTAAAAGAGTTTTTCTGAAACTAATATACGTCCCAGAGACATGTGGGATAGATTACATAGTTTTGGTTTTGTTTTTTTGAAAGGTGTTTGCCTCTTTGTTTTTCTGTCTTCTTGAATTGTTTTCTCTTTTTGTCATTGAATCCTTGTCTTTTCCTAAACTGTAACCATTTCCATTTTTTGATGGAAATTTTTTCAGAAATGCTATTCTCCCTTAACAGGTACAGAAAAGGAAATTTTTGTGGCAGTTTTGCATTTTTCTCTTTTTGTCTTGTGCAATAAAATGTTTTCCCCTTTAAAAACCTATTTCAGCATGTTGAGTCTTGTTTTATATTAACACCTATTTTGCTGATTTAAAGTTTGAAATTTAAAGAGATTTAATTAAATCATGGCTCTCCACACGTTCCTGCCCTTTGTTCCCTTAGTAAATTTGGTCTTTTTGTTTTATTTCCTAATCTCTGTTCTGTCAACAATTTGAACATTTACATTTGATAGGTTATGTCTTGTCTCTACAAGTGGCTGTGGTTACATTTATGTCAATGGCTGAGCAGATGTAAAACAGAAATGACAAAGTTTTAAAAACATACTAATATACTGTATCACAGCTAATCAGTACAGTTAGACTCCGATTGCTTTTAATCCAGGATTGAAACACGACTGAATTGGCGTCAGTCGGCGATTCTACCTCTGAGCTATGGGTGCTCGGTAGAAGTAGGCAGACTTTTTAGCATGTATATTATCATTATACATGCCCAATAGCTGAGAGTGTTCTAATTCATTGCTGAATGAACAATATGTATATATATATATATATATATATTGTAATTTGAAAAAGAAATCACTCAACTGGCGGTTGAGAGTGAGGGAAAATTTACTTGACCCAAAATTATTTTACTTGACCGAATTCATTTTCTTAGTCAACTTAAGCATACTGTGAATCACTGACGAAAAACAAAAAATGAAATTTTAATTAAAATTGCAAATGTGTTAGTATATTAAACGTTTTAAATAATAACAACAAAATTTGATCTTTCCTCTTCATAATAGCATAAACATTTTAATATGTTGTCCTTTACTTTTCCAGATTTAATAAATTGTCCTGTTCTTTTCCAGGTTTAATATAATTTTAAGAATATTAATTTTCCTGCATCCATTTTTCAATGGAATTCATGATTTTTCCAGGCATGGCTATGAATTTAATTTTTTTTTTTTTTTTTTTAAATCATCTCACCCCAAGCAAGGCATTCCACTGCCACTATTGCGCATGGGGCTACATAGGGGAAGGTAAAGAGAAGGAGTGGATAGACATAGGGAATGTCAGGAGAAAGGTGATAGATGAGTAAGGATAGCGAGGATGAGTGTCGGGCAGATGGGAAGAGTGCTTGATAGAATGGGAGCAGGTTAGTGTGTTAGGAGGTGTCTATTGACCTTACATTTAAACTTCTGGAGATTGTAGCCGTCGGGGAAGCAATTGTTTGGAAGAGAATTCCACAGTCGGGAAGTGCGAGGAAAGAAACTGTTGGAGTAGAAGTTACGGCTGCATTTTATCGGTTTCACTGTAAAAGGGTGGGATCTAGTTGCTAATCTAGTATCTCGTGCAAATTCGTATTTAGGGGGCACCAGTGATCTAAGTTCATCGGAGCAGAAGCCGTGAAAGTATTTATAGAAGAGACACAACGAAGCCACGTCTCGCCGGTGGGAGAGAGACTGCAGGCGGTCTGCCAAGTCGGTATCTATCACATTACAGACCCTCCTCTGAACCTTATCGAGAAGCCCGAGGAGAACAGCAGGGGCACCCGACCAGATATGGCAGCAGTATTCAATGCACGGGCGGATGGTAGATTTGTAAATGTGCAGGATAGATTTAGACGGAAAAAACTTCCGGGCCCTACACAGAGAACCGACCTTCATAGCAGCGGATTTAGCAATGGATTCGATATAGTCATTCCATTTGAGGTCCGCTGAAAGTGTGAGACCAAGGAGGCGTAGTGTTTTACTCTCTGGGAGGCAAGCCTGGTCCATGCTAATGGGAGGTAGGTGAGATTGTCGATGATGGTTAATTGAGAGTAGCTTCGTTTTAGAAGCATTAAAATTTACTAGCCATTTCTTACCCCAGTCCAATATGGATTGGAGGTCTTTTTCAATCTCGGCTGCGAGTTTAGCTTTGACGCCTACACCAGATTTTTGTTGGAGGCGAGAGTAAACTGTGGTTTCATCGGCGTACAAACCTATTTGGGTTCTTATGGAATCAGGGAGATCATTAATATATATCAGGAAGAGTGTAGGACCTAAGATTGAGCCTTGGGGGACACCTGCATTTGTATGGTAGTTCTGAGAGGCATGTCCGTTTAATACCACTTTCATTGTGCGGTTAGAGAGGAATGACTGGATTAGTTCAAACAAATGTCCAGTTATACCATAGCTCCGCAGTTTACAAAGAAGGCCAGCATGCCAAACTCTGTCGAACGCCTTAGATATATCCAATGCAACGGTTCGAGCTTCGCCATTCCTGTCGAGTGCCTGGTATATGTACTCAGTGAAAAGCCACATTCAAAAATAATAAAATTGATAAATAACCCTTGTCTATGGTGACCAAGTTGATAGATTTCATGAAGTGATACAGGTTTAATGGCAACATAACCCTTGTACATGGTGACCCAGTTGATACTGATCAGATGTCAACTTGTGTCCCAGCCATCAGCTACAACTCTTCTCATCATGGAATGTTTTTCTAACACATTTCAACATTAGAGCACCTTATGAGAAAATTTTTGTTCTCTTACCTGTTTTTCACATAGCATATATTCTGAAATTTAGTTAAAATGAAAAATTTAAAATCCCTTTAAACTGACAAATTATATTTTTCTGTTTGATATATAGCGTAAAGCTGTATTTTTTGTTTTTGAATATATTTTTAAAAAATACTTGAAAATATCCTCACTTAATATTTTTTTTTTTTATTTCAGTTTGCATCATTGTGAGTATCTGTAACCGTAATGAATATTTATGAGAAAGAAGGAATTCTCTTGCTGAAATTCAAGGATTGGTAGTCCACACAGGAGAGGCATAACAGAACATTTATAAGGGATAAATCCTTTCCTCTAAAATCTGAGTATTACATTCTCTTTGAACTTTTGTCTCAAACAAACATAAAAATACACGGGCAAGAAACATTAACACTGTTAAATTTGAAGAATAATTTTTCCCTGAATTCCAGTGATAGAAATTGAAACCATTTCACTGAGAAATTTGTGATTTTGAATTTTTCTTCAATTCGTTGCTCAGAAAACCTGTTAAAACACACTGGAAAGAAACCATTCCACTGTGAAATTTGTGGATATCAGTCTTCATATAAATCACATCTAAAATCACACATGTTAACACACACTAAAGAGAAAGCATTCCACTGTGAAATCTGTGGATTTCGGTTTTCACGTAATTCATCTCTCAAAACACACATGTTAAAACACACTGGAGAGAAACCATTCCACTGTGAAATTTGTGGATATCAGTCTTCATATAAATCAGCTCTAAAATCACACATGTTAACACACACTGGAGAGAAAGCATTCCACTGTGAAATCTGTGGATTTCGGTTTTCACAGAATTCAAATCTCAAAACACACATGTTAAAACACACTGGAGAAAAACCATTCCACTGTGAAATTTGTGGCTTTAAGTATCGCCAGAATTCACATCTCAAATCACACATGTTAAAACACACTGGAGAGAAACCATTCCACTGTGAAATTTGTGGCTTTAAGTGTCGCCAGAATTCACATCTCAAATCACACATGTTAAAACACACTGGAGAGAAACCATTCCAGTGTAAATTATGTAAGTTTAAGTGTTGCCAAAATACAAGTCTCAAATCACACATGTTATTACACACTGGAGAGGAACCATTCCACTGTGAAATTTGTGGATATCAGTCTTTATATAAATCAGCTCTAAAATCACACATGTTAAAACACACTGGAGAGAAAGCATTCCACTGTGAAATCTGTGGATTTCGGTTTTCACATAATTCATCTCTCAAAACACACATGTTAAAACACACTGGAGAGAAACCATTCCACTGTGAAATTTGTGGCTTTAAATGTCGCCAAAATGGAAATCTCAAATCACACATGTTAACACACACTGGGGAGAAACCATACCACTGTAAAATCTGTGAATTTCAGTCTGCGAGTAATTCTGCTTTCAAAACACACATGTTTAAACACACTGGAGAGAAACCATTCCAGTGTAAAATATGTAAGTTTAAGTGTCGCCAAAATACACATCTCAAATCACACATGTTAAGACACACTGGAGAGAAACCATTCCACTGTAAAATTTGTGGATATCAGTCTTCATATAAATCATGTCTAAAATCCCACATGTTAACACACACTGGAGAGAAACCATTCCACTGTGAAATTTGTGGATTTAGATGTTCACAAAATTCATCTCTCAAAACACACATGTATTTGCACACAGGAGAGAAACCATTCCGTTGTGAAATCTGTGGATTTCATTGTTCGCAGAATTCACATCTAAAAACACACATGCTAACTCACACTCAAGCCATTGCACGCTTAAATCTGTGGAATTAAATCTTCCCAAAATGCATCTCTCAAAAATCTCATGTTACTACACAGTTTCCACTATGTATATACATAATGGAGAGAATTCTAGTGAAACAAATTCAAACCAAAAGTTTGCCAGAGAGGAAAACCAACTATGCATTACTAGATTAAAATTGTTTGTTGTAACACAAGCAAAACATTAAATACCAGAGAAGCATGTCAGAGTAAAACAAGATTATCTCCAAAATCTGAGGATTTCAGTGTTTTGAGAATTTAACTCTCAAAAAAATCAATGTAAAAATGCACTTTTAGAGAGATCATTCCACTTTGAAATCTCTGGAGTGATCTGATTTGTGATCTATAATCAAATGAAAATCTCTATAGATATAAAGTTAATATTTCATGATATTTTGAAGTAGAGAAGAAAGATTACCATATTCTATTATACAGTCACTTAAGTGCCATACATGATACACACTTGGGTCTGATTGGCCTGAAGATTATCCCACAGTTGGTTGCTGTTACTTTTGCGATAGATTGGTTGCCAGTCAAGGCTATAGAACCCAATCTGTCCTGTGATTTAACCCATAACTAGAGGGAAGAGACAAATTACCTTTTAAAGGTATTTGCACGTTAGTAAATGCAAGGAATTCAAATGGAATTCAAACTTGACTCCCTGATTTCTCATTCCGAGCCAATTTCCATTGCACCATACATCCTCTATTCTATTATTAGCAAGAGAAAGATGTTTTGTGTATTTCGTTTCCTGTACATTTAACAATGAAGCAAACAAACTTAAACTGACAAAAATTTGGTTGAAATTAAGAGAACTGCAAATTGATTTCAGAATTACATGGTTCTATCTGCAAGAATATAATTGTCAAGATGCTGATTCCAAACAAAATATGCCAATTTCATGATGCTCATAACACTGAAGAGTGCCTAATTAAAGAAACCCAGTTCTATAAAAACAGCTACTGTTATAGTCCATGAAGATTTTCAAAGACACAAAAAGCAGCTGAGTTGAAATACATGGGCATTATATTCCTGGAGTTATTGCTATTACAATCTTGATAACTGTCTGTCTGGAAGTTGGGGTCGAGATTCATGCCAACAAAAAAGAAAATTTGTTCAATATGTAGGCGACTAAATCATTACAATAACATGTTTTGGCAATGTGAAAAGCATGCAGGAACAAAAAACACACATGCCTCAAGTCACTCTAAATTGAAGCCAGCAATAAAAAATATTGATAAAAGAAAGATTTGAAGTGTAAGAATGATGTGCATTCATTGAATCAATTAAAGAGGCAGGGAGGATGAGATCCAAAGCAAAATTGAATTAATGTTAACAACTGGCAATATACAACAAATTATGAGTAAATGCCTATGCAGAAAGATTTGTAAAAATCCACGAGGCTTTAAAATACACCAAGGTTGAATGAAATACCTGTCTGGAAAGATATGGAAGCAATGTATAGCTCGGAAGAGGATTAAATGGCCCCCAGTTAACAACAAAGGGTAATGGCAAGAGTTCAATAATGACATCACAGAAAAGTTAAAGTTATTGATAGATTTAATATTTCTTTCTCAAACTCAAGAATATTTTGTTAAGTCAAATGTTTGTTAAATCATTCATTTTCAAATAAATTGCAAGTTAAATTCAATGAATGTGAAAATATAAGTTTCTGAACTTAATCAGACAAAAGAGAAAAAGAATTAAAATAATAAGTATAAAAGAACAATTTGACCCTTGCTTTGGGTACAGACAATATAACAAATCAATACTGAATAGCAATTTCAATCCTTTTTTATTTTCTGATTCTTATTGCTCTTTATTCTGGTGAGAATGATTGGCCATTATTATGTAACTAGCAGAATTGGCCAACAAACTGAACTGACAAAGTTAAAATCAAAATAGGTAAAGTAACAGAAATAAGGCAAATGTTTCATGAATTGGAAATCGTGTTAACTCACAAAAGGTACGCAGACCAATGATTACAGAATTCTGATTCAAAGACAAGAGAGAACAAAGCAAATTCTTCCAGTCAAATTGCATGAAATTGAGCAAATGATATATTAGACCAAAATAAGGCAAATATTTCACAAACTGTGAATCATGTTAACATACGAAAGGCAAACAGACAAGTGATTACTCAGCAGGTTTAACCATTATGGAGAAATACCAGTTGGATTGCTGTTGAAAGAAGGTTGAATGTTGAAATATGGAAGGATAAAATATTTCATTTCTACATTAAAGTAATTTTTTTATTAACAGAATAACAAAATTGTAAGAAAGAAAATAAAATGTTCATCGAGAAAAATGCATGTAGTTAATTAATTTGTATGAGTAAAATGTTCAAATAGAAAAATGCACGTGGTTAAATGTTCCAGAGAAACAATAGTAAAGCATTAAGCGTCCAGAATGTGTGTATGTAAAAAGATTAAAAAGGTTGCTAATAAAAGTCTTTTTTTCCTTTTTATTCCCGGAGAAAAGGTAAAGTGGAAGGTGAAAGTAATGAAGGAGGTTGTACTTATCGAAGTCCGTTGAAGTATTGTGTTGTTGTTGTTTTTCTTTTGTGGCACGGTGTGAAAATGAAGAAAAGAAAATTAGAAAAAGAGGTAGAATGAATGTATGTTGGTGAGACGTGACCGAGTCAACTTGAAGTTTCTTCCTTACATTGTGATGAGATGGTATCATATACCATTCCCATTCTGAGTGTTTGGACCAGTCAATAGACATGTTTTAAGTAGTGGATTTTAGTCATATGACCGGCTCCAGCGGCATTTTTATTTTAGGTGTGAAAAAAAATTTTACTGGCATCATATTTGCTATTTTCTATCCAATCAGGATCCAGAATTTTACTTTTCACACTGACTTGTGAAATTTGCCTTGTTCTGGGATTTTCCAAAATGTTTTTAGTCATAAAGGATCTGATTTTGCATGTGTGCAATTTTACTTTTTTCATTTGAGTTAATTGCTAGATGTGTGTATGTATATATGTATTTATATATGTGTTTGCAAGTGTGATGTATGTATATATGGATATGTGTGTATATATATATATATATATATATGCATGCATATCTATTAATAAAAACATATATGGCTCTGAATAGATTTGTTTTTAGTTGTATTTTTTATCTATGCATATATATGAATATATGTGTATGTATTTATGTGCATATATATACATGTATGTGTATGTATGTACATATGCTGTTTTTTTAAATAATCATATTTTATTACTATTATTTAGGATCTTTTATCTTTTTTCTTATAAGAATATTATTGTTTTGTTATTAGTGTTAAATTTTTTTATATATATATTATTATTTATTAATATTATTTAAGATATTTTTTAAGATTGTATTTTAATATGTTATTTATCATCTTATATAAGTTAATTATTCTAACTATATTTATAATATAATACTACCAGTGGTTATATTTGAATTTATATTATAAATTATGATTTACAACTTATTTTTTACTGTAAATATATCCCATTGTATTTATAACTACATTTTAATGTTAAATTTCCATGTCATGTTTTTTCTAAGAAAGCAGATGAATTGTGATAGATGCTGGTGTCATTAACTTTAACTTCCTTTCTATACTGTTCATTCTCCTTCCTTTTTTTTTCTTTCTCTTTTTTCCATTTATCAATTGTCTATATTTTTTTTTTACTTTCTCACTTTGGGGTTTTTTGAATGAGCGAGGAATTGATTTTGTAGATTATCATTACAAATGCCTATTCTCAATATGGACACGTGAGCATCTGTGTGTATTTATTTCTTGAATTATTCTGAATATTAACTGTTGTATCATTTGGGTCTGATGAGCAGCAAAGTCAGCCTGCGAAATATGTTTTACCCATGAAATTATAGAATATCTAAATTTTTTCTAATATATATATATATATATATATATATATATATATATATATATTGTCATCTGCAGACAGATCAGTTTTGCTGTATCACAGCTCATCAGTACAGTTAGGGTCCGATTGCTTTTTAACGCAGGATTGAAACCCGACCGAATTGGCGTCAGTCGGCAACTATACCTCTGGGCTATGAGCGTTCAGTGGGAGAAGGCAGACTTTTTAACACATAACATTATACGCACCTAATAGCTAGAGTGCTCTAATTCATTTTATTGAATGAGTGATGATAAGGGCACACAAATGCATGCTGGGATTTCAGTAGTCAGTTTCATCTTACTCAATTTCAATCTGTCTTTGTCTTGAAGTCAGAACACCACATTTGTTTATCAAAATTTACTCTTGTACATGTCGACCGAAATTCTTAGTTGGGGAGCTTTCTGCCATATTTTAATTGGCGTTATATATAGTTTAGTTTGCTATCTTGCTTTATACATATTTTGGCTAAATCGGTTAGGCCACTGCATCAGGCCAGAAAATGTTTCTCATTAGAATCCAATTTGTACATTTAGAAATCTACCGTTCATCGAATACTGTTGCCCTATCTTGTTGGGTGCTCCTACTATCTATCTTCAGGTTTCTCGACAAAGAAGGATATGCAATATAATCAATCCTGACTTGACAGCCAGCTGTCAGACACTTTCTTACTCTTACAGTTTGCTTCCCTGATAGCTTCAATCTCTAAAGGTTTAGAAGCAACACCAATTGCCATCTTCTATCTCCTCGATTCTCACCCTCCTCATATCCTTTCTTCGACATCTCTTGTCCCTTGTACTTTCTTTCACTTTAACTCCCTGTACACCACTGACTTGTTTAGGGGTGAAATGAGGATAATATATATATTATACTGGCATGCGTTTACATTGTATATTACACACTAATGTCCGCCTTCGTCTACTGAGCGCCTGTAGGTCAGAGATGGAATTGCCAATTGATGTCAATTTAGGTGGGTTTCAATCCTGGCTAGTAAGTAATCAGATGTCTAACTCTACTGATGAGCTGTGATAAGTGAAACAGGACTGTCTGAAGATGACTATATATTTGTGTCCCTGTTGTTTACTTTATTCTTGTTAGTATGTTTTTAAAACTTTGTCATTTGTTTTAGAGCTGTTCAGCCATTGATTTAAATATAACCACAGCGACTCACTCTACAAGACATAACCTATCCAACGCAAATGTTCAAATTGTTGACAGAACAGAGATTAGAAAATAAAACAAAAAGACCAAATTTACTAAGGGAACAAAGGGCAGGAACGTGTGGAGATCCATGATTTAATTAAATCTCTTTAAATTTCAAACTTTAAATCAGCAAAATAGATGTTAATATAAAACAAGACTCAACATGCTGAAAAAGGTTTTTAAAGGAAAAAACATTTTATTGCACAAGACAAAAAGAGAAAAATGCAAAACTGCCACAAAAATTTCCTTTTCTGTAAGGGAGAGTAACATTTCTGAAAAAATTTCCATCAAAAAATGGAAATGGTTACAGTTTAGGAAAAGACAAGGTTTCAATGACAAAAAGAGAAAACAATTCAAGAAAACAGAAAAACAAAGAGGCAAACACCTTTCAAAAAAACAAAACCAAAACTATGTAATCTATCCCACATGTCTCTGGGACATATATTAGTTTCAGAAAAACTCTTTTAAATTCACAAGTCTTTGCACTTGGGACAATTTGTTAGAATTATTTTTGTTCATTGTTATCCAAATGCAAGAGAAATTTCACTTGTGAACTTCAAAATAACTGTTTCCTTCTTGATTGTCTCTTCCTCGATGTCAATTTGCCTTGCCCTATTGCAATCAAAATATGTTCTCACTTTATCCACTGACCTGCTTCTTCTTATTTAGAAAAAAAAATCTCACAGAAAACATTGTTGCATTATTTTATAAGGGCTTGAGAACATGGGTCACATCAGCCACAAAAAATGGAAAAACAATTTTCCATAAACTAAAAATGGTTCCTTAACAATTTTGGCAGATATTAACCACTGAGCCAAAAAAGATACCCAAATGTAACAATTTTTCAAAACAATGTGGTCTTCATAAAAATGCACTTCTCTCAAAAGAAAGTGCATTACAAAAAGTCAACTGGGATGATAAAACACTTACTAAAAACAAACATTTTCAAAGGAGTAAAAATTGGCTTCACTGCTCACATTTCCTCTATTTTAACTACACCAAAATTATTGTTCTCTGAGGAATTTAATCAGTCCCAGATCACTGTGGGTTGTGAATCAAACAGGATATGGGGAAAGTAGCTTAGCAACCCAAACATCATACTGTATATATATATATATATACACACACACACACACCCACACACACACATGCAGAAAGGAAAAAAGGAAAAATTACACATTTACCCAACATTAAATTCAAAGACTGTAAAACAGAATCCACTTAGAGAGTAGCAACCAAACCTGAACTATATTGAGGATTAGGAGAGAGATTTACTTCATCATAGACTATGACATCAATTTTCATAATTACATGATTAATTCAAACATCAAAAATATGCTTCATAACCAAAAGGCTTTTTTAAAGATAATTTACCTATTTTTATAAGTTGTTTTTCTCTTAACATTAAAATACACATTTATTGATGAGGCAATTAATATTGTTTTTTGTCTTATTTTCAATGTAGATTTGTTTTCTCAATAGAAAGTGATTATCTGAATTGTAAAATGACAACTCCATAAAAAAGTCAATATACACACTGCACAAAAATATAGTTTCACACCAGTGTGTGTTCTCATTTGCATTTTTAGTTGTTTGCTATAATGTTCACACGCATTTTACAACGAAAAGTTTGCTTTTTTTTTCATAATCGTATCGCTCCAAGTGAGGCATTTTACTGCCACTGTTTTGCAGGTGGTTACCTAGGAGGAAAGTTATGAGAAACAGTGACAGATTATAGGGGATGTCAGGAAGTGGGGACAAGAATACTGATGAGAGTGGAGTGGATGGAGAAAGGAGCATATAAGAGAGGATGCAGCTTAGAGAGAGAGGGTGTACGTTAGTGAGAAAGGAGATGACTATTGGCTTTACATTTAAATTCTTGGAGATTGTAGCTGTCAGGAAAGCAAGTAAATGGAAAAAATTCCATAGGCGGGAAGTGCAAGAAAAGAAGCTGCTGGAATAGAATTTGCGTTTACAGTTTCTGTTTCACAGTAAAAGGGTGGGACCTAGTTTCTAATCTTGTGGCTTGAGTAAATTCATATATAAGGGGCACCAGTGAACTATGTTCATCAGAGCAGAAGCCTTGAAAATATTAGGAGAAGAGACACATGGAAGCTACATTTCAGTGGTGAGAGTGTGACTGTATTTGAGCTGCCAAATCAGGATTGATCACATCACAGATTCTCCATTAGATTTTGTTAACAACTCGGCATTGATGATGGCTTTGAACACTTTGCCAAAACTCGGTAAGAGGCTGATAGGGCGATAATTAGAGGGGTCTTCATAAGTAATTTTAATATCAATTCTGTGAAATGTCAATTCCATATTAAAAAGGCTAAGATGCAGGATTTAATGTTGCCATGTGTTTTAAAATTTACATTCTGTAAAAATTTCAGTTAGCATACATAGCAAGAATGTTTATTTCAGTGTGTAAATTAAAAATGTTAATCCATTACCTCGTAAAAATTAGCTTTATTGAGTGTTTACGTGTGTACACGTGTATCTGAAATGGCAAAGTCTGGATGATTTTTTTTTTCAGCATGAATGTTCATGTGCTTTTTTAAATTTGAATTCTGTGAAAATTCTGATCCGCATATTTCACAAGAAAAGGGTTTCTCTCCTGTGTGAATTTGAATGTGCGCTTTCAAATTAGAATTATCTGAAAATGCTGATCCGCATATTTTACAAGAATATGGTTTTTCTCCAGTGTGAATTCGAATGTGCACTTTCAAATTAGAATTATCTGAAAATGTTGATCCACATATTTCACAAGAATATGGTTTCTCTCCAGTGTGAATTCGAAGGTGCCTTTGCAAGGAAGCAATTCGTGAAAATAATGATCCACACATTTCACAAGAATATGGCTTCTCTCCAGTGTGAATTCGAATGTGCTTTTTTAAATGTGAACCATGTGAAAATGCTGATCCACATATTTTACAAGAAAATGGTTTCTCTCCAGTGTGAATTCGGATGTGCGTTTTCAAATTGCAATTCTTTGAAAATGCCGAGCCACATATTTCACAAGAATATGGCTTTTCACCAGTGTGAATTTGAATGTGCCTTTTCAACTGAGAATTATCTGTAAATGCTGAGCCACATATTTCACAAGTATATGGTTTTTCTCCAGTGTGAATTCGAATGTGCGTTTTCAAATGGTAATTCTTCGAAAATGCTGAGCCACATACTTCACAAGTATATGGTTTTACTCCAGTGTGTGTCCTCATGTGGGTTTTTAAGTCAGAATGCCTTGCAAAAGCACATCGACACACTTCACAAAAATGTTTTTTCTCCATTATGCACTGTGCACATTCTTTGTTAAAACTGAATTTAGTGAAAATGTTATTCCACCCACTCCACAAGAATGAGGATTTTCTCCTGTATGCATTAGTATGCTTGTAAATTTGATAACTGTGAAAATGCTGATTCACATACTTCACAAGTATATGGTTTCTCACCAGTGTGTGCTTGCACTTAGATTTTTAAATTTGAAATCAATGAAAATGCTTATCCACATAGAGCACAAAAATTAGGTTTTTCTCGTCATTCCATGATTTCTTTCTTTTTAATGAAAACTTTGTAGAAATACTAATTGAAAAATGTTAATTTATTTTTCCTTGATTCTCATAGTCAGCTTAAATGATGAAGTGTTTATGACAATCCGTCTTGTAAAAAAAAAAGTATCATTAAAGAGCAGATTTGTGCAGTATTTCCAACAGAACATTGAAAGACTTTATTTTATTCTTTTCCTTGATTCCCTTAGTCAGCCTAAATGATGAGGTGTTCATGACACTCCAACCTGTAAATAAAGAAAGATATCATTAAAGAGGCAGATTTGTGCATTATTTTGAATAAAACATTGTAATCACGTTTGCTTGGTCAGTCATAAATAAAATAGACCAAACAATCAAATTATGTGGCAGTAGCTACTCTATTTTCTGTTTAGATACATTGTATTTATTTTCAATTTTCTGATTAACTCTTTCACCAGTATTGCATATGATCGATTATGATACATAGATTACAATGAAATTTCCCAAATCACTTTCAAAATTTAAAGTAAGTTTTATTTTTTAACTTCTAATTTCCTCATTTCTTAAATTAATCATGAATGTAAGTAAATTCATGATACCTAAGATTTAAAAAAACTGAAAATGCATTCATTTTCTCTTTTATTGTTTAAGATATAATTTTATAATTAAATAAAATAATAGCATTAACAATTATGGAGTTAATAATAAAATGTAAAGTACTATAAAATCTTATTAAGTAAGATATATTTACCATGTCATAAACATCATGATAACAATTATTATTAATATGAAAAATAGATATTAAAATTATAAATCAATAAAGATATCATTTCATAAATTATTGTGTTACCTTCATCATGTAATTTTATTCTCAGTTGATAATGTTTTAAATTAATTTAAAAGAAGGTTTTACATAATTTTTATTTTAATTTTTCAGAAAGTATCTTCAAACATAAGGTTGTAAAGCTAAAGTAGCTAAAATGCAATAAAATAATAGATAACTGCTGAAAATATTGTGTTCATTTTTTTTAAAAAATACTTGGTAGTTAAAACCCAGAAAGAAAATGTTTACTTTAGTTTCATAAATTTATGTCAGTTCTGGCCCACCATACTTTGTAACCCTATTTCCAGATGACTGGTATTAATTTGTTATTAAATTAAAAGAGAAGAAAATTCACTAAAATTGAATAGAATGAGAAAAATTGTTGGGAAAAGTAAACGAATTAATTGAATCTCTGTAGGTGGATCATAGACAGAATACTGTCATCCTGTTTTGACAACTGCGTGACCCAAGGTTAAATTGAAAAGTGAGAAAATTCTTGTTTTTACCTACCTGCAGCTTGGGCATGGATACGAAAACAATAGAGAGGGACAGTTTCTCCCCCTCAATGGTGAAGGGCCAAAGACTCAGTCAAAATAGATAATATTTTTATTTTGAGACAGTAAGACTTACACAGAAATGGAAAATTGAATTCCCATAGCTACCTTTACCACTTTGGTTTTGTGCCTTTTCAATAAAATCTAGGTGGAAGACAAAATCAGCAAAAGTGGACCCATGATTTTGCAGGAGACACTCAGTCTGACTATCGGTGAGCTGATAGTGCCAACAGAACAAGCTACGGCTCCTGAGATAAATTACTAGTAAAATGGTAGTGTCATACTAAAATACCAGCCAGCTAATTTGTGCATCAACTAGATTTGAACTTGTATATACATTCATTATGAATATCTATAAATCTATGCCTGTGTCATCATCGTGTTGTACTGGTTACATTCCGTTAGATGGTTAGTGGGAATCAGGGATTGTGTTACAATAATATACTGACTTCTCGCAAACGTGAACTGACTTAGCCAGTAAATAACAGGCAATCCTAATTTGGCCTGTCTGAGATCAAACAAACACAGCGTAGCAGATTAGTCGAGGTTCAGGAAAAGTTGGCTAATTTTCCAAAAATAACATGTCACAGATGTCGATTTTATTTTTTCCAAGATTCTTAAAATCAAGGATTAACTTTCGTTCACACATGTGTTGATCGCTCAAAAATGGCTGAAAAATTAAAAAAGGACCTCAAAATTTGATTTCAATCAAAAAAAATTCTGTTAGAAATTTTATCAGAGCATTTTGTTTACTGGAAATAGTAAATGTAATCATTTAGCTTTCAATTAAAACTAAAATATATGTTTCAAGAAACACATTTTTATGAAGATTTGTAAAAACTAATAATTGCATAATAATTTCATTCATTTGTGAATAAGTCCTGAAAGTCTCATTAAAAGCAAACAATTAGTTGATTTTTGCAAGAATTTCCAAATTAATGTACCTTACAACAATAACAAAAAAAAAGTCTGCCATAGTTGTAAGCTCTAAACATCATCTGATGAATCACTGACGAAAAAAATTTAAATATAAAAAAAAAATTCGAATATTTTAGAAAAGATTATAAAATTTAAGAAATGGCAACAAACTTTTATCTGGCAACTTAATTTACAAACATTTTGATGAAAAACTTTGTTTTAACAATAACATGCTATGCTTTTTTCAGTAAATAAGTGGAGGTGTAACCTAGGTTCGACTTCAATAAGCAAATTAAATACTTGATTTTCTTTTTTTTATAGACGAAAATATTTGTTTCTTTTAAGTTTTAATTCACATGAGTTTTAGGCTATTATCTTTGAAAAGAAAAAAGAAAAATTTAAGTTCAAAGAAGATTATTTAATTTATTTGAAATCCGATTTTTAGCAAGTTTGTGACAGAAGCTCTGCTAAAAACTTACCTTTGGTTTTTTAGGGTGAATCAAAAGTTTTTCCTAGAAAAACAAACAAAATTAAGTTGTTGTTGGACTTGATATTTCTTTCACAACATCGGCAATATTTCATAATCAATAAAACTTCCTATTTACAAAGAGATTGCAATTAAAAAAGGATTTGAAAACTGAATACACATCATTTTTGAACTGAACAACAAATTATAGTAATGGGTGTAACAGAACAATTTGTTCCTTGCTAAAAAATAGTCCGGGTACAGACAACATGGCAGAACATTATCGTACACAGTGAAGAAATTTAAAAGATGTGTAGAGGACATAACTATATTTATATTTGTGATTCGACTCGACGTACAGTTGATCAGCCATGACACAGGAAATAAGAAACAATGAAAACGCCAAGGTAGCCGGAATAACAATGCATTAACAAAGGTTGCAAAGATGGTTGAATAGTTGATTGGTCTGTTAAATGTTCAGTGTTAAATGTTCAATGTAATTTTAATTTATCGTTTTTTATTTTGATTACCTGAACGTGGGAGTAATGGCATTTTCGCATTTCCCCAAACTACAAATAATAAATTTATAACCACTCCACCGGTTGCAGAGCTCTATCACTGATATTGAGCACTTTCCAATAAGTACCGCGCATACATATTATATAAATAATATAATAATAATAACAAATTACATATAAATATATATATATTTATATACAATATAACTATATTGTTATGTATCAATTTTGCATTGCGACATGGAAATTTCTATGTTTCGAGATAGGTTCTCATCATCAGGCAATGTTGGTGTGGTTGTGCAGATGATTTACATTTAAATGACAAAATCTTTTGTTTGCTGTGAATATATGTGGGTGTTTTTTGTGTGGCTA
The DNA here is from genome assembly GCA_037127315.1 of Ascarosepion bandense. Classification (NCBI taxonomy): domain Eukaryota; kingdom Metazoa; phylum Mollusca; class Cephalopoda; order Sepiida; family Sepiidae; genus Ascarosepion; species Ascarosepion bandense. The sequence goes on from JBBBDQ010000836.1 coordinate 281,636, forward strand.
ATCATAATGGTTGTAGTTGTTGTTTGTATCCACATTCTTTTAGTGCTTCGTTGTAAGTTTTTTCTTTTGTTATAAATTTTTCTTGCAATCATACATGTGTGTGTGTGTGTGTGTGTGTGTGTGTGTGTGTGTGTGTGTGTGTGTGTGTGTGTGTGTGTTTTATGAACAATCGTATGGATGTAAAAAAATTATGACAAAGGCAGATGTAAATTTATTTCGTTTATTGGAAATACAGACGAGTGGTTTGTAAATTTGGCTGTTCTTAATTCTTAGCCGGTTGGCGTCAGATGTTGGTATGAATTTGTTTTAAGCTGGCCGTCTGTAATTATATGTAATGTTCAGAAATATGTGTCGCTTGGAGAGTGAGTTGGGTCGAGGCCGTCGCTATATATTACCAGGCCTGTTCTATGATTAAAGTTGACTTGCTGACGTCACACTTAGTAGTGTTGTTTTACTACCCGGCGTCCGTTAGCGTTAACTTATTTTCAGAACCAAATTGCAAAGGGGAATATAAAAATACACCGAAAGTTCATTGTTTTTCGTTTCCAAAAAATAAGCATTTATTCGATAAATGGAAACATGCCATTAAAAGGGAGAATTTTACCCCAAGTCCATTTAGCAAAGTGAGTAGTTAAAATTTTATCACCATTTATTTCAACAGTCGCTAAAATCAAAATTTGCTTAAAAATTAGTTTTGCCGTAGCACAAGAAAGAAAGCACTTTGTTTATAATATATCTTTTAAATTAATATAATAAAATAAGATATTATTTTTATTTCTTTGAATAAAATTGAAATAAAAATTATCTTAAAAAATATCTGAATTAAAAAAAATAAAATTTATGGCTATTCGTTCGTAAGTTTTTTTTGTTTTTTTTTCGAAATGTTTTAAAACTTAAACTGAAGCCGAAAAAAGTTGTTAAACATTATATTTTCTAAGAATATTTGAATTAATATTTTATTGATATTTTATTTCAGAAAATAATGTTTTCTTTTCAATGAAATGTTTAAAAAAATTCTTAGGAATAGAAAGTAAAATCTTACTTAACTTTTCTATACTTGCAACTTTATGAATCGTTTTTAAACATGAAAAAAATATTCCTGAATTAATTTTTTTTTATTCTTTTTTCTGTATTAACAAAAACTACAAAATTTATTTTTTAGTCAATTTTAAAAGAATTTGTTTTATTTTTAAGGTTTTTTATTTGAAAACTCCGTGAAATTATTTCTTGCAAAAGTCAAGAAATCACTATTACCGAAAATTAAAACATGAAAATGATGTTTTAAACTTTGTTTAAAACTATTATTTCTGAATAATTTTTGAATTTATTTGAAACATACAGGCCTAAATCACACCACACTTGAATTTTAAAACCTAATTTTTTAAATATTTAATTTTTAGAAAATATTTAGCACAAAATGAACACCCTCAAAAAATATTTTCTAAACATTTTTTTCCTATTTGTGATAATTTGAAGTTAATTATCGATATTAATCCATAGAAAAAATTGGAAATAAAAAAATTAGAATTTTAACTGAAGAATAAATCTTTTATAGTTGGTTTAGGGATTTTTAATCCTTAAAAAAATTAATTAATAAGTGAAACATTAACCAAAAAAGAGTTTTGCAAAAAAATGATTTTTTTTATAAACAGTTTAACATCATAAATGAAATAGAAACATTAATTTTTACTTTTTTTTTCATTTTTTACAATTAAAATATTTTAAAAATGTAATTGAATTACCAAATATCCTAGGATTTTTAGGTGTATTTTTTTTTAAGGTAAAAATTTATCTTTTTATTTCATCCAGTAGGATTAACTATGGATTCAATCAAAATATTTCAAAATATTATTTTAAAATTCGAACTCCGTTGTTTTTTAGCAGAATTTCCCTAAAGACAATTTGTTGATATTAATAAATCTATTGGATTAAAAGTTCTCAAGACGTTTTTAAAATTCTATTTCAGATTTAGCTATCCTATCGTTAATTCGTTCGATTCATAATTATTTATTGCTGTTATGCCGTTAAAAAAAATGAAATGTTATAGTTGTAAAAGTTTAGTATCAGGAAGAGTTGATATGCTTCCTGATATAAACAGTTATTTTCAAGGAATTAATAGAGGTTCTCTGTTATATCCCAATGATGTAACAACAAATTTAGTACTATACAATTATATTGTTATTAATAAACTTGTAAAGAATCCTTTTCTTCATTCAATGAATCAAAGAAAATTGTCTATGTACATTGGCTAATGATGAACTTCTTTTTCATGTTGACTCATGTGGTGAAGGTCACAGCATTGAAAAAATGATTATCTGAACCTCTTTTAATGCATTATTAAATATTTTTTGTAGCAAGGAAAATAATATTAAGAAGTTAAGTAAAAAAAGAAAACTTCAAACATTCAACTGAATTTTGAGACATAAAAAAACTTTTATAAGCTTGATTTTTAAAAAACAGTAACTTAAACTTATTTAATTTGAATTAATTTGCTTGAATTTAAATTGTTGCATTTTTTAATATTTTTAATTAATTTGCTTATTTATTGTTGCTTCTTGTTTGTTCCTAAATTCTAATGGTTGCTTGATTGCTATATTTGAGTGATTCTGATTTAAAAATTCTTGCAATTAAAACAAGTGATTGTGATTTTTCATAAATTAAAAATATGAAAATTTAAGCAGTGTTTGTTAAATTTTTAGAATTTAGACGAATAAACGAAAAGTTTTGTCTTTAAAACTGTGTTTATTTACAAACACGACCGACAGTCAGTAGTCAACAATAATGTTTATATTTTCTTATTAATTATTGTTCTTCTTAATTTTAATTAAAATTCATAAAACCAGCATAAATAAAAAACATGTGACTTTCTTTTTTTTTTCTGTTACATTTTTAAAAGTTTTAAAATCTTTATTAAAAAAAAACGACTTTGTGATTATCAATATTATCATGAAGTGAGAGACATGGCTGCTACGCTAATTCATGACTCTACTACCGTGACGTCACATTTCATCGCTTCAGCCTTGGTAATATATAGCGACGGCCTCGGTTGGGTAGTCGGTAGCTCTGTGATGTTCTCGTTTTCCTTCCGTACGTTGGCGGATTGTTCTTTCTTTCTTCCTTTTTAAATCTAGAACTTGGTATAGGTCTTCGTTCGAATAACGGAATGATTCTCAATATTGTTTTTTTTTTTTTTTTGGTTTCAGTAGTAAAAATATGTGTTATGCTTTTGTTTGTTTGTTTTTATTCATTTAACTGTGCATGCATGCGGAACCTGTGAACAAATGCAACAAATGTGCATTCCATTAAAGGGCCGGAGTTACTCCTTTGATAACGGCGTCCATTTGCGACAGGTTAATATGCTGTGTAACCTTCTCGGGACGCAACCAACACGCGTCCGCTACAACAGTCCCTTCAATTTCATAAGACGCTCCTGTTGCAAGGGAACTCGCCTCGACGCACACGTCAAAATCATATCTGTCAACACACCATTTACCACTTACTGGGTCGTCTTGACGCACCCTTGTAATGACTTCCGCTATCATGTCTCAAAGTGGAGCATAATTTGTTTTGTCATCCCAGCCGGAAGTGACAGCAGTCACCCTACGTTTCATAAAAGCAGTTGGAATGTGGATCCAACCGTCCACAGGAAAATGTCCCACCAGCTTTCCTCATAACGAGAACACGCTGCGTCGTGTCATGTGTCTGGGAATGTCTGGGAGCTCGCTTCCACATTTCCAGTAAAGCACGTTGTGCTCTCCTCAGACCTGCAAGCCGAGCACACGAACACCGTCCTCCAGTCGTTTTGGGCGCTTACCCTCGAGCCCAAAGTCAGCAAGATGCTTTCTCACCTGCGCAGCGGGCACTAAGGTTTCGTTGATGTAGATGTCGTCAATGTAAGCTGACGTCGCTTGACGAATTGTCTCATCCTTGATAGCACAACATCCATGATGGCCTTCATGATGGCCGGTGCCACATTGAGTTCGAATTTCATTTGCGTTAGGCAGTGAATAGTTGACACTCTTACGGAAAAGAAAGAGATAATTATTACCCATCATAATGGAACTCACTATCTGACTCTAATTTACTGTGGCCCGACCCGGTTCACTATTTGGCGACGTCTGCGTCTACAAGATTCCGCAAGTGTGATTGACCACTTGCGGCCGTAGTTCTTTGAACGTGGACCTCTGACAGAACTCCTCACTGAAAACGACACTGCATTCCGCAGTGGATTATTTAAAGATTCTTTGGATTTGTGGGGAGTCCACCTCAGATTTCGCTGCGCATATGTTCCACCAGGAAATGGCATAATCGAGCAATGTCATCGGAGCATCAATAGATTCGCTGCTAGGAAGCAGTGTTCCATAATGGAAGCGGTGTATTGGCACCACGTTACCCCTAAAGACAATGCATCACCCTCAACTGCGCCAGCCAACATGATTTACCGATACAAAGTCCGGCGAAGAGGTATTGACGTGAAACGCTCAACTGAACAAAGAAGCCGTATGACCTGGGCGATCGCATGTGGGTAAAAGCACCACATAGCCGGTGTACAACTCGGTACCGGATGGAGCATATCACTGGAATCAGTAACTCGTACACTATGCTGGTTGATGGAATGCCAAAACACGTAAAAGACTTGCGGTTTAGATACTTTGTGGTGATACCGAGCAAAAGCGAAGGACCGGATGTTTGCTCTATAGCGAAGTCGTCGTTGCGCATCCGGATGGCGCAGATGTTCCGGTTGAAAAATAAAAATTAATCAAATATTAAATTTTCATTTCGCGAGCCTACGCGAATTTTATTTATCAGCCAATGGGAAGCCCAGAATCAAATACATGTGTGATATCTATCGCCCGGTTCACACTCCACCCACGTCGATTGAACAGGTGAAGAGGCTCATCCCTTGTTTCCTGTTTAGGATGTGGTTTCCGGCTTTCTCTTTTCCAATCTTTTCACTCTTACGGAGCCCCCTGCACATCAGTGGTGTTACTGCCTTGCTCGGGGTGATACAATTTTTTAAAAAATCCCAAACGAGCTGCTGTGATCCAAAAAGCAGATATAAAAAGCCGAGCCAGAAAGCACCCAGACAGACCGACGGTGACAGGCGAGAGTAATTAATATCTCCCTTGACCAAGTCAAGTGGCTACTATGCTCGTCCCTTCACCTCACCTTCCTTCTTCCCTGTCTCAAAACTACTTACCAACCTAAGGAGTGACTACATCAAAGACATTCCTCATGTACACGCTCCCCACATTCTTAAGCCTTAAATCTCTTTCAGCTTATTAATTGCCATAAACATTTTAACCTCCGTTGAACCTATATTCAAGTATTACTTTAATTGTAAAAACATTAATTGATATGTGTATATATAAAATGTTATTTTTCAACTCAGTTTGCGTTTCTTGATTTAGTGGGCTATCTACAACAAGGCCAAATTCCGTTAACCTGCAACAATATACATCTACCCTTCACTAGAACGGACTCTCACTACAAACGAGAAAAAGAAGAGATAAGAATCATAAGATAACCCACTATAACTTCAACAAGTGATGTTAGCAGTGAGTTTTCGGAAAGTGAAAGAGTAATAAACATCGGAGGGTTAGGGCTAGCACCTCTTCAGAGTCTCTGTGCGTGACGTTGTCAGATCAGAAGATGTTGTAAAAAAAATGTGTTGGTAGGAAGCAACCACAGGAAAATATTCCATCACAGTATTAGAATTTCTACCATTTAAATATACGCAACCACAAAAAATAAAAAAACAAGCTAATAACTGACTTTAAAATAAAAAAATACAGCCTTAATAGCAATTCTTACCTGTCATAGTTTCACACAGAACCCATCATACGTACATATGTACGTACGAGAAATCGACAACTGTCCGCGCGTTGACATCGCTACACTATTCGAATAACACCAACCGAATGCGTATGTATGTGCGCAACGGCACACATATAGATATATATGCCGAGCCCCGCACGATTCGCATGTTTATGCAAGCCCCATTGGCGAACGCGCGCGTGTGTGTGTGTGTCTTTGCGCGCGTCAATGGGTGTACAAATGTATATATATATGTCTGCGTCTGTCATAACGACAGATTTGCCTCCACTTCCACAAAAATACACGAATATACGCAACCCTACATATAACCAATTTTAAAAAAAAATTAATCAGTTTGTCTGACGATCGCAAAAGCGTGAAACCCAGGGTTACAAACTCACACCTATGTATATGAATATGTCAGCTCTATCACTGATATTGAGCGCTTTCAAATAAGTATCACGCATATATAATATATAAATATAATATATATAACAAATTGCGTATATATATATATTGATATTTAAAATTATATTGTGGTAATACCGACCGAGCAAAAGCGAGAGACCGGATATTTGCACTCTCACGACCAGAAAGCAAATGACCAAAACTCGTAGGTGCGCATCCGGCCTCGCGCAGATGTTCCGGTTGAAAAATAAAAATTAATTAAATATTAAATTTCTAGTTCACGAGCCTACGCGAATTTTATTTTTCGGCCAATGGTTAGCCCAGAATCAAATACGGATGTGAATTCCCAAATGATCTGCTGCGATCCAAAAGAAGATATGAAAAGCCGATACAGAAAATATTGCCAGACAGAAAGACAGGCAGACTCGAGAGGGAGAGAGAAACGAGAGTAATTAGTAACTCCCCTTGACCTAAGTCAAGCGGCTTATTATGCTTGTCTCAAAACTACTTACTGACCTAAGGAGATGATACATCAAAGACATTCCTTACTGACAACGCTATTCTCTTTTCAGCATTTTATTGCCATGAAAATTTTAACGTCCGTTGGACCCATATTTAAAGGATGACTTTTATTGTAAAAACCTTAATTGATATGTGTATATATAAAATGTTATTTTTCAACTCAATTTGCTTTTCTTGATTTATAATCTTTTTATGACTTATAGTGGATTATCTACAACGAGGCCAAATTCCATCAATCTTCGACAATATACAACTACAACGCTCTCCCCACTATAAACTGGAAAAGAATGGATAATCCACTATAATATACATACACTTTTCACACACACACATATATATATTTGGTTTTTTTTTCTTTTTTAAACCTGTATGTGTATAAATATAATTCCAAGTGAAGAGGACTCAAGGTTTTTTTATTTTGAGTTCTCTGGCATTTATTTTATTATAAACAGTGCTCAATATAATGAGTATTATAGAGCTTGATATAATTATATAGTTATGTATCAATTTTGCATTGCGACATGGAAATTTCTATGTTTCGAGATAGATTCTCATCATCAGGCAATAAATGATAAGATCAGATTAATGGGAGGTAAAACATTAAGGAAAGGAAACAGACAAGAGAAGAATAGGGTCAAGGGAAAAGGAAAAAGAAAAAAGTGGAAAAAGTTGGTTAGCATGTATTCTTCGGGGTCAAACCCCAAAGTGAATCTCCATTATGATTAGCCACACAAAAAACACCCACATATATTCACAGCAAACAAAAGATTTTGTCATTTAAATGTAAATCATCTGCACAACCACACCAACATTGCCTGATGATGAGAACCTATCTCGAAACATAGAAATTTCCATGTCGCAATGCAAAATTGATACATAACAATATAGTTATATTGTATATAAATCTATGTATTTATATGTAATTTGTTATTATTATTATATTATTTATATAATATGTATGCGCGGTACTTATTGGAAAGTGCTCAATATCAGTGATAGAGCTAACATATTCAGTTGGGTTGATGTGCGTTGTGAGCAAATGCTGAAACACAGGGTCACAAACTCACATCAATCCAACTGAATATGTATATAAATATATATATATATATAGCCTGGTGTATGACATGTAAACTGCAACCGGTGGAGTGGTTATAAATTTACTATTTGTAGTTTGGGGAAATGCGAAAATGCCATTACTCCCACGTTCAGGTAATCAAAATAAAAAAAAGATAAATTAAAATTACATTGAACATTTAACACTGAACATTTAACAGACCAATCAACTATTCAACCATCTTTGCAAAATTTGTTAATACATTGTTATTCAGGTTACTTGGCGTTTTCATTGTTTCTTATATCCTGTGTCATGGCTGATCAACTGTACGTCGAGTCGAATCACAAATATAAATATAGTTATATCCTCTACACATTTTTTAAATTTTTTCACTCGGTGTTTTCGGTTATCAATTCATAACCGAATTGATAACCGAAGACACCGAGTGAAGAAATTTACTTAATTTAAGTAGAGACTATATTTTCAAATCGAAAATTGAAAAGGTTAATACAAATCATTCAGCAAAAAAGTTTTTTTAAAAACAATTCTTAATTTTGTAATGTTAAATTGCATTTTTAATGGAATGTTATAAGAGACTTACCATTAAAAATTCACTTGTTTCAAGGGTTGTTCCCTTGACGAAACATTCACTTAGGTTTCATAAATTCTGATCAATCATACTTAGCCAGATTGAAATGGTTGATGGTAGGCAGTCATCAACTACTTCAAAGTTCAGAAAGATGAGAGGTCCGTGATAAAGAAATACTTTTATTTTAAATTTCATAATATAAACAAGTAATATTTGTTTCAAATTAAATTAATTTAACTTTAAATTTGCTAATTTTTCAGAAATAATGTCACAGATATATCTGTCATTTTTTGCAAGATTTTTAAAACCAAGTTTTTACTTTTGTTTACAAATGTGTCGATCGCTTAAAAAATGGCCGAAAAATTGAAAAGATTTTTTAATCTCAAAATTTTAGAGTCCGGTCTATATTATTCTGTTTGAAATACACCAGAGCATTTTGTTTACTGAAAACAGTAAATTTAATCATTTAGCTTTCAATTAAGCTAAAATTTAAGCTTCAGGAAAACATTTTATTTTTAAAAATTCAATTTTCAAACATAGATATCGAAAATGAGTAGAGCTACAAAAGCCTATAGAAAAAGAAAACGAATCTTTAATATTTTCATTATATTATGTCAATGATAATTTATTTTTTAAGCATTAATAAAACAAATTATAGTCAGTTTGATCCTTCGTATGTTTTACAATTTGTTGATCAATACCCTAGAATAAGTACACAAAAAATGATGACTAAATGTTTGTGAAATACTTGAAGGTATAAAAATAAAATGGCAGTTTTTATATCCTTGTAGTAACGACAATTTACCCATCGCGAGTGATAATTGCTAAGAAATATGACAAATTGAAAATAAACCCATTAAAATTGGATCAACTGTCAAAACGTTTTTTGATTAGTCACTTTTCCTTTCACGTGCAATAGACAAGAGTTCAAGCTAAAAAATTGGAACGTTCAGTGAGAAGGTCACATGACCAAGACCATGTAAATTCTGTTGTGTGAGACAAAGCCTTTAGTGAGAATTCAGAAAACAAAGAGCAAGCACCTTGAAATCTAATTGTACCTTTTGCATCTCACTCAGCGAAAATCGACGAGATAGTTTATAAACGTTGATTAACACCAACACATTATCAAACTTCATTCTCAAATCTCAATTTACAAAAATACACAACATTGACAACAAAGACCTGTGTTACGTTCTCTAACAAAAAGTAAGATCATACCCTGCTTTGATAAACGGAAGTGATCTTCAGGAGTTCCAGTCTTGAAATGACAAAACACACTACCACGCAAGTGGCTCCACGCATCACTTCCGTGTACTTGATTACTGAAGCGTGACCGCTGAATCAATTTAGCGGCCAATCGCAAAATCTCCCGCGGGGCAAAAAGGGACTGCTCGTCGAGCCACTCCGAAAACATAAAAAGAGGAAGAAATGAAAATCAAGCAGTCTTCCTCCTTCACCCGCTAAGGGAGATTCATGCTGCTGCTATCAACAGACTTTCGACGCCCTACCACGACGCTTCAAACCTAAGTTGAACTTAAGTGTATCGTTCCTTTGTGATATTATAATCGCTTGTATGAACTCCTTGAACTACGTTCGTTGATATATTGCTGTAAACTGTCTATCGCCCGGTTCACCCTCCACCCATCTCTATTGAACAGGTTAAGAGGCTCATTCCTTGTTACCTGTTTAGGATGTGGTTTCCGGCTTTCTCTTTTCCAATCTTCTCACTTTGTTTTTTTTTTTTTTCAATTGGAGTAGATAGATCTATCTATCACCCGGTTCACACTCCACCCATCTCTATTGAACAGGTTAAGAGGCTCATCCCTTGTTCCCTGTTTAGGATGTGGTCTCCGGCTTTCTCTTTTCCAATCTTTTCACTCTCTTTTATTTATTTTCAATTGGAGTAGATAGACTAAACTATCGCCCGGTTCACACTCCACCCACGTCTATTGAACAGGTTAAGAGGCTCATCCCTTGTTCCCTGTTTAGGATGTGGTCTCCGGCTTTCTCTTTTCCAATCTTCTCACTTTGTTTTTTGGGGTTTTTTTTGTTGTTTTTTCCAATTGGAGTAGATAGATCTATCACCCGGTTCACACTCCACCCATGTCTATTGAACAGGTTAAGAGGCTCATCTCTTGTTCCCTGTTTAGGATATGGTTTCCGGCTTTATCCTTTCCAATCTTTTCACTATTACGTAGCCCCCTGCACATCAGTGGCGTTACCGCCTTGCTCGGGGTGATACGATTAAAAAAAAAAAAATTGTATGAACTCTTAAACTTCTCCGTCTTTCACTTGTTACTGCCTTCGTCGTTCAAACACCGAAGAGAAATAAATATTTTATGTGTATATTTCTCGCAAAGAATTGTCATTATATTTCATTGCCGAGTTGTCTGAATCTGTTTTGCAACCATACGTATTTCACTCTGTTTAGATATATAACACCTGCAACAGAAGAATCGGCAATTCATCAAACAAACACGAAAACTATATCGACGAATGCAAAAAATACAATCAATGAGAAATAAATGTACACTCTTAAAAAACCAAAAGTAATTTGAAAATCTTGGTGAATCAAACCATTTAAGGACATTTAATTGAACAAAAAATTTTAAATTTTGAATTGTACTATTTCAATCAATTCATCGGCATATAATCCAACGTTTATTTGGACTCAGAAATTTTGATCTTTTCAAAACCATTTGTATTTATTTCTATATAAAAATTGTTATTGCTAATGAAGTCAATGTTCACCTTGTGCCTTACAAAAATAAAAAAACAATTGTTGGGGTAATTGAACACAGTTTACAAAAATAATATCTTCTGATATCGAATTTAATTAAAATCAACACTCTTCTTCACTTTTACAAAAATTCATAATGACGTGTGAAATCCTGGTTTTCCCAAATAGAAAAAGAATTGACCATCTGCTTAACGAAAAAGTCGAAACCAAATTTTGCAAGTAGGTGTTAAAATGATTTTTGACTAATGGGAGCGACTTGTAAGACTTGGAAGGACTTGGCGATCCAATGTGAAATTCAAAAAGACTATATAAATGACCTCGGCGTCAGTCAAGAGTCACAGATGGGCGTCGAGAGACGAAAGAACTAAAATGTAACCAACTTCAAATCGACTCGGAGATAAGGTCAGGTCGCACCTTGTTCTCTTTCTCCTTATCTCTTTCAACAATTACTACTACAAACATTTTGTATGAACTCTACCCTTAACCTATTAATAATGTTTCTAATTGAACATTAACTTCTACAACTTATTTATGTAATTCCTCCTTTTAATAAATTTCTATTTTAACATTCAAAATATATTATTATTATATTATTATATATATATAAAATATATATATTTTATTATTCCACTCTTCTACACTAATCCACACATTCTCACTGACAACCAACCTTCTGGTGATGAAACCTTCTTATGATAATTCTGCATAAAACGTGTAAGCTGTAGGGAGTTTGGTTAAGTCTGACACAAGGCCGAATCAAAGAAACATTAAACAGCTCCCTATTTAACAACTTCAACTTCTGAACAAATTTCACGCAGGCTTTGACGGGACTATAAAAAACAGGGAACTTTATATGGGGTTTCGAGTGACAATAAAACATTTACAGTCATTGACTTGCGAACTTGATGAAACCCTGCGTCATTACACATTTTAAAATTATTATTATTATTATTATTATTACATTATTTTTTAAAAAAACAAACATTAAATCAGTTATCATATCTTGATAATTAATTCTTAAATTTAATAATATTCACTGAAACAAATTCCTTCGACAAATATTAGATTTTTAAGAGTTTTTTTTCTGAATTTTGTAGTCTTTAATTTTTGTCAACGATAAATTTGATGAAAAATCCGAAAAAATAGTTTGAGATTGCCATCGAACATTCTGACATATTGTGTGCACTGGACTATATTTAAGCAAAGAACCTGTTCTTATTTTACACCGATTCCTGCAATTCTTTTCCTTTCGTGTTAAAAAAAACTACATTCGTTCTATTTTCAAATCACTTTTTCAATTTTTAATTATGTGAAAATAAGAAGTTTTATTGATGACGAAATATTTTCAAGGTTGAGAAAGAAATATCAAGTCCAACAGCAATTTAATCCTGTTTGTTTTTTCTGGAAAAATTTTTTTTTGAAAACTGAAGAGAAAAGGCAACCGTAAGTTGGACGAATCGTCACGGATTTCCTAAAAGAGGAGAAAAACGCCTTCTTAATAATTTAAAAATGTCTTCTTTAAACTTAAGTTTCAGTTTTATTTGAAAAATGATATTCAATGCGAATGAAAAGACAAATTAATTTTTTTTTGAAAACTAAACTTCGTAAGCATTTTTCAAACTCAAACATTAAATGATTTAAAATGTGAAAAAAGGCGCCAAACTTAAAAACAAAGACAATTGAAAGTTTATTAAGTCTAATTAGAAAAACTTTACTTATTTTATAGCAGAAAAATGTATTTCGAAAATAAGAGAAAACAAAAATGTCTTAATAATTGCGTTGACTTGTTTTTGTTGAATTGTTCAAAAATCAGCTTACGTCAGGAGAAGTCATCAGACGGAAGAACAGAAGTGGCATAATAATATAACCGTCTGACTTTCTAAATGACAGACAACAAAAAAGCATTTCAAATCATTTATCGTCGTAAAATTATTCTTAAAATTATTATTAAAAATGATATGTTCCCCACTCCAAATGGTCTACTGAGATTTCTAGAAATTGACTACTGTCATGGAAATTTGTTTTATTAGTTAAATGCAGAACTCCCTTGAGAATGTAAATCACCTTTATTTTTCTTAAAGTTACTCCTTTTCAGAAAATCTGCTCAAAAAAACAAAAACAAAAATGCAATAAAACGATACCACTTTTGTGATTTTTTTTATTAAACTTTTAATTGCTTTTATAAACGATATATATTAAGCCTGAAAAGAGAAAAAAATTCAATGAATAATAAATTTTTACCAAGATTGTTTTAATTTTTAAAAATCTTTTAAAATTTCTTCCAGTCATTGTTCCAAGTTATATTAAGTTAATAAGTGAAGTTATAATTCATATTATAAGTTCCAATTCAATTCAATTATAACTTATATTAAGTTAATAAGTGAAGACTATATTTATTAATCAAAAATTGAAAAGGTTAATACAAACCTTCATGCACCAAAATTTTTAAAATAATTAAATAGATATTTTTTTGTGTGCATATATTTTTTTTTTAAAGTTTTTATGGTAGGTCATAAATACCATATCACTAAAAGGTCACATGTTTCAAGGTTGTTCCCCTGCAAAATGTTCACTTGGATTTCGTAAGCTTATATCAATGCTTGTCAACCATATTTAACCAGAGTCATTAAATGGTTAGCAATAAAGGACTTTTGTGATGGAGCAATACTTTTATTCTAAATTTCATGTCATAAACATTTCTTTATTCATTCATTATTCATGAAAATGATTTTTTTTTTTGTAAAAGCTAATTTGGATTAGGCTTAAATGACTAGCAACTCTATTCTTGAAATTTTGATTTATGCTCACTCACTAAAAAGTTAAAAGTAAACTTTAATCTTAATTAACATTGAAATCTTAAGTATTTTGATTATTAATTATTCTCATATTTTCAGAAATAACACTTTTGATTTTGGGATGCATTTTCACCCAGATCTGTACAAGTGATTATATTATTGATGATTGTCAACTGTTTCTTTTACTAAATGTCTTTCTCAGTCCATCTAAATCCTATTTTGTTGAATGCATCCTTATTTTGTTTGAAATTCATTGTTTAACTGAAATTTTTACTTTTTTCCCTTCAGCAAAATAAAACCTTTTCTTTTTATGCATTAAAAAAAGTTAATTTATCTAAATTTCCAGAATAATAAAAACTGGATAAATTTTTAATGAATCAGATTTTGGCGAACATCAGATAAAAATTATGTTTCTTTTATTTCGTTTGTTTTTTGATCTTAAACAAGTTAACAGTGGTTGGTAAAATATTAAATGGTAAACAGTTTTTCTCCTTTTTCATCAAAAAAATCTTATGTTTATGAGAAGTAAAATGTATAAAAATGTAGATATAATTTGATTGTTTGGTCTATCAGTTTTACTTATGACTGACCAAGAAATATCTCATATGGCAAACTTAACTAAAGTAAAGTCTTATAATGTTCTGTTGGAATTAATTTACAAATCAGCCTCTTTAATGATACCTTTCTCTCTTTACAGGTGGAATTATCATAAACACTTCATCATTTATGCTATCAGAATCAAGAAAAAAAATAAAGTTAAGTGTGTTCATTTGCATTTCCTCAAAGTTTACATGGAAAAAGCAATCATGAAACAACAAATTCACATGCAAACACACACTGGTGAGAAACCATTTACTTGTGACGTACGTGAATCGGCATTTCCACAGTTATCAATTTTAAAGAAACGCATGCCAATACACAGTGGAGAAAAACCCTATTCATGTGAAATGTGTAGATTAGCATTTACACTAAATTCAGATTTAACAAAGCATATGTGGATGCACAGTGGAGAGAAACCATATTCTTGTGAAGTATGTGGATCAACATTTTCAAAGAATTACAATTTGAGAAGACACATTCGAACTCACACTGGTGAGAAACCATATTCTTGTGAAATATGTGGATTAGCATTCTCACAGAATTCCAGTTTAGAAATACACATTCGTACACACACTGGAGAGAAACCATTTTCTTGTCAAATATGCCAATCAGCATTTCCAGGTAAATCTCATCTGAAAAAGCACCTTCGTATTCACACTGGAGAGAAACCATATTCTTGTGAAATATGTGGATCAGGATTTTCAGATTATTCTCATTTACAAAAGCACGTTCGAATTCACACTGGAGAAAAACCATATTCTTGTAAAATATGTGGATTGGCATTCTCACAGAGTTCTAATTTAAAAATACACATTCGAACTCATACTGGAGAAAAACCATATGTTTGTGAAATATGTGGATCAACATTTTCACATAGTTCAACTTTGAAAAAGCACATGAACATTCATGAGAGAGAGAAAAATTATCCAAATTAATTAACGTTTAATTTACAAACTGAAGAGAAATGTTCTTGCTAAGTGCATATCATTTGAAACTTTTAGAGGATTTTAATTTTTTAATTTTAATTTTTATATTTAATTTTAATATTTAATCCTATTTAATCATATTGTTTGAGCTTTTTTCAGTTATAGAATTTGTCATTTTTAAGAATTCATATTTGAAATCATTCTCAAGAGTAAACATTTAGTTGTGAAATGTGTGAGAACATAATGGCAAACGAAACTAAAAATGCAAATAAAGACACACTTGTGAAACTATATTTTTCTGCAGTGACATCAGTATCCTCCTTTTCATGGTCTTATCGGTTTACAATTCGGTGAAGAGCATTATACAGAGAAAACAAAACTTCATTGAGCCTAAGTCTAAAAACAGTATTAATTACTGCATTGGAAAATGTGTGTAATGTTAAGCAGAAAACACTATAAAAATAATAGGTAAATTATCTTGAGTAAGTTATCTTACTGCTAGGCATATTTTCTATCAGCATATTGCTTCATCCTAGCCTTGATGTGGATCACATGCCTGTGTTTTGGTGATGAAAATTTGATGTGTGTTTAAAAATGACTGTATCGCTGTCACATGTTGCTGGGATTAATGTAGCATTTCCTTCAGCATACACTGAAACTTCAAATGTGTAAATTTGTAAATGAATTCCTTATTTTGTTTCGTTAAAAATAACACATGTATCCTTGTCATTATCCCTACATACTTAATAAATATTTATCAAGATATTTTTCTATATTTCTGAGATGAGGTGGTATTTACAGTATTTACATTATTCTGACTATTGTCCTCATCTTTGTTGCCATTTGTACGACATTTCAGCTGTTGTACGCTCCGGCCTTCTTCAGGTGCTAGGAAGTTCAAACCAAACCCTTTATTACAATCAATGTGGTATATGAACTCCATTCCTTGCAGGAAGCCTTGATTGGAAGTCATTAGTTATCTCCCTCTATACCCTGGTGATTGTAATAAATGGTTTGGTTCAAAATTCCTGCACCTGAAGAAAGCCGGATTGTACAAGTGGCAACAAAGATGAGGACAATAGTCCAAATAATACAAATTTTATCAAGATTTCTGAAACAATATAATCCATTTCTGAAAAGGTCCTGAACATTTTATTAAAATGTAAGAATTATCTGATGTTTGCAGGAATTTTGAAATCAATGTATTTTTCACAATAGAAAAACAATAAAATTTTCTGCATTAATTTCTGGTGCTACTTTGAAGCCAGAAAAAAACAGGATTTTTAACCAGTTTCTAGGAGTTTGAAACAGGATAAAAAAATATTTTTATTATATTTTATATAAGAAGATTTATTGTTTATGAAATATTGCCGAGGTTGAGAAATATCAAATCAAACAACAACTTTTGTTTTTCTATGAAAAACTTTTGGATTCACCCTAAAAAGAAAGTTTTGTAGAGCTATTGTCGCAGACTTGCTAAAAAACTTGGTACTTCCACTCATTTTCAATAGCTAACTTTTAAATTGAATTTTCAAAAATAAAAAGTTTTTCTTTAAATTTTTATTTTAGTTTTAATTGAAAGCTAAATGATTAAGTTTACTATTACTATCCAGTTAGCAAAATATTCTAGTGTATATGCTTTCTGAAAAAATAAAATTTAATATAAAATGTTCTTAATTTAAAATTTAATAACTGAGAAAATAATGAATCAAAATACCATGATAGACATAACTCAATAATTTATAAAATGGTATGATATTTTATTTACTATAAATTTATAATTTTAATATCGCATTATTTTATTCTTTATTAAAAATAGTTTTTGTCATGATAGTTACGACATTAAACATTATGTCTTTTTTAAGTCTTTAAAACTTCTCATATGTCAAATAAATAAATAAATAATGTAGAACTTTTCTTAATGGTCATTTACATTAGGGACTTCCTAAAAAATTGATATTATTAAATCATGTATCAGTGAACATGGATGTGTGGGTGTTGGAATGGGCAATGGAAGAGAAAAACAAAATCACTCAGCTGAAATGAATTGTACAATGCAATAGGATATATTTTATTCTGACTGGCATGTAAAACTAGAGCAGATCAGCCACCAGATTATTATTAAATCATGTATCAGTGGACATGGATGTGTGGGTGTCAGAATGGGCAATGGAAGAGAAAAACAAAATCTTGAAGCTGAAATGAATTGTAAAATGCAATAGGATAAGGAATTTCAAACCAAACCCTTTATTACGATCACTGGGGTATATGAAATCTATTCCTTGCTAGAAGCCTCAATTGGAAGTCATGAGTTATCTCCATGCAAGTTATTTGTTCACGGAGAGCCAGAGAAAATCATTAGTGTAAAAAAATTGTAATATGAGCTCTGGTAAAAAAGTACTAGAGAAAACCATTAACATCAAAAATACTAAAGAAAATCATTTACATAAAAAAAATTGCAATATGAACTCTGGTAAAAACGTGTTACTAGTTTATAAGTCCCAAAAATTCAGTTGTTTTTATGGAGACATGGTACAGTGGATATAGACATTCTTGACTTGAATCAGTTCAATACCAGGCTACAGCAGTAGTGAACAAATAACTTACAGGGTTAGAGGGAGATAACTCATGACTTACAATTGAGCCTTCATATATTCCAGTTTGGTTTGAAATTCCTAGCCCCTGAAGAAGGCCATGCAACAGCCAAATGTCGATGAGTACAACAGTCCAAATAATGTAAATACTGTAAATTGTCATTGTTTTTTCTCTGCAAGAGTCTTGTTTGTTGTTTCTAATCCTGAATTTAAGTGATGGGTTTCTAGTAAGACTGTGACATACACACACACTTGTGGAATCACACACACACACACTTATGCAATCACGCAATTGTATGTATTAAATTCAGTATGTAATCATTTTATATTTGAATAAATGTAAGCTGCTTGCTGATTGGGTTGAGCTAGCCAATCAGAAGCAAGGTAAGTGAACTACATTTTTACCGCCAAATTGTGAGGGTGTTTGAATACCTATATGTACAATTTGCCGCAAATTTTTAGCCAGTTGGCACTAACATTTCTTATGCACTCATAATGTCAAACTCTACGAGCCTAAAGCCCAACTCACTCACACGAATTCATTCTTTTGTACAATTAACAACATGAATGTTATTCATGAACTCTTAGATTTGAACAATTCTTTTAAGCACCAATTTTTCTTTCACAAATTTCTTATCACACTGATAAATCTTTCAACAACAATGAATATTCCAGCTTATGTTAAAAATCTCTATTACAAACAAACAATTTCACATCATATTCAACATCTATGTAATTCATGTATTCTTGTTAATATTTGTTAATACACTGTATCATTGCAAATTAATGTTTTGTCAACTTCATTCCACTTTCTGTTTGCTTGTTTAATGAATGCTTTTCAACACTTATAAAAATAATGGTGGTTTGTAAGGATTTGGGTAGGAAGTTCCTTTTGGAAGTGTCCTTGTGCCATGTGAAATCCAACAGAGAAATTAATCCAAATTAACCTTGCAGCAAGAAGCCCCCATAAGACTGCCATAAAATCACGTGCAAATCTGTTAAAAATAAGGATGAAATGAACTAAAATTCTTTCTTTTCTTGAGTGATAATTAATTTTTATGCCAATTCTTATTCCAGAGACAAGTGCTATTTTTTTTTCTCAAATTTGAAAATCAGGAACTTTGTAAATTTTGCCCTTGGAGTTGTGTGTTATATATTTTTTTACTTTTCCACCAAATTTATTTCTTGTAAAATAATTTATGGTAATGAGTAAATATAACACTTATTTTAACTTTGAAAGTGATATTTTATTGTTAAGACTATTTTAACAACCAAAATTCAAGAAAATATAATTCAACTGCAAACGTTTCCATTTGAAAAAAGGGCGTAATTTTCATTTGTTGCATTTTTGTTTATAAGTTGATAGTTTAAACTTAGAAAGTTTAAGACATTTATTTTTTAAAAGCTTATTTTAGCACCTAAATTCAAGGAAAAACTATGAAGGCTTCGAAGCCTTCGATTATATTCATCAACTTGGCCTTGTGTCAAACAACCGAAATATCCACAAGTTAAGATTATATATATATAAATTTAAATAAATTAAATTTGTTTATTATTTGAAATTAATTTACATTGTGACATGGAAACTTCTATGTTTTGAAATTTTACCTCGTTATCAGTCAGTGATTGTGAAAAATGATTTACATTTGAATGCATAAAACAATGCACTTATTATTTAAAAAGTTGATATGGATAGGGGAAGAGAGAAAAATTTGTGTGTGTAATTCAGTTTTACCTGATGACGAGGTCCATGTCACAATGTAATTTTAAATAAAAAGCAAATTTGATTATTATTAAATTATGCTCTACAATAATAATTTATGGCTGACCTTGATGAAACTTAACAAGTTATCATGCATAAATAAATAAATAAATAAGAAAAGAAAAAAACAGATTGAAACTGCGATACATAGTTTTTAGCATGTTGTTGCCCCCATACTATTGTTGAGCAAAGAACAAATTCTCTTGTGTCTCCGGTTGTTGTAATTTCATTAACCCATAGCTGAAGGAGAATAGACGGATTAATACCTTTCCTAAGGATATTTCACTTATGCTCAAATACCCTTGGGAAAAGGATTATTAATCCGACTTTTCTCTCTCCAGCTATGGTTTATAGCAGGAGAGATTGGGTTCTGTAGCCTTGGTTGGCAACCAGACTACTGCAGAAAGTATTGGCAACCTACTGCAAGAAACATTTTCTGTCTAGTCAGTCATGTCTCTTTCAAGACATGATCACCCAAGCGTGTATCACGTATGGCACTTAACTGACTGACTATGTCCTAACTCTATGTGATCTATTTTATAATGAAACTTTTCCCATTGCAATTTCTTTAAAAATCTGAAGTTTTATTATTGTTTGCCAAATATTGTCGATGTTGAGAAAGAAATATCAAGTCCAACAACAAGAACAATTTAATCATGTTTGGCTTTGTCTTGGCTTTTTAAATTCTTTTTAGAACCGTCATGGGCTTTCTAAATGACCCACAACAAAAGGATTTGAAATAATTTATTAAATGTCGTCTTTGAATTTAAATTTCTTTTTCATTTGAAAATCCTAAACTAAAGTTAATGTGAATTTAATAAAAAGAAACAAACATGGACAGTGCTAGCCTGAAATCTTAAATAAAATAATGTATTTTATCTTGGTACTTAGAAAAAAAAATAATAATCCAGCTCTGGCAAAACTAAAGGCAGGCATACCATAGATAAGGAAGATAATTTGCAGCCCTACGAGACAATTGACTACAGAAGAACATGAGGTAACATATTGTGGTACTCACGTGCACATCTGTACATTGACAGCCACATAGGCATTCACGCATATTACATATTTTGTATTTTATACCTACCTACGCATAACTTTCTGGTGTGTTTTCATTCTTCAAACATGCAATAATCATTTATCTATCACATGTATCTTCCCCATGCAGCGGACACACATGATTCTGACAGTTGGGCCGTCTGCTTTCGACTGACAAAGTAGAAGGAATGTGCAGCAATTTCCCAGCTCTAGAGGAGACCCACTGCTAACCACTATGGCAGAGGGGCCTTGGTTTGATTCTCATCTTGCACACAACTGCGCTAATTGCAGGGCACAATTAGGTGGGAATTTATTTCTTTAACACATGTGCACACACATACACATTTTCCAATAAGATTTTTTTTCAACTTAACAGTATATACAGTCAAAATCACCCTGGTTTTCCAGAATAATGACTAAATAATAGTAGCCTAAAGTCTGAAAGAAAATAAATAATATTTTATTTAGGTACTCAAAAAAAAAAAAAAGACAAAAATAGGATACTACTCTCAAATCATAAAACGTCCAAATAACCCTGGTTTCCCAAAATACATGACTAGACAGTAGTAGACTGAAGTCTGAAAGAAAATATTTAATTTATGTACAAAAAAAATAAAAAAGAGATAGTACTCTTAAAACATAAAACCGTCAAAATCACCCTAGTTTTCCAAAATACATCACTGGACAATAGTAGCATAAAGTCTGAAAGAAAATAACATTTTATTTAGGTACTCAAAAAAAAAAAAATATGCTACTCTCAAATCGTAAGACAGTCAAAATCACCCTGGTTTTCCAAAATACATGACCAGACAATAGCAGCTTGAAGTCTGAAAGAAAATAATATATTATTTATGTACTCAAAAACAAAGATACTACTCTCAAATCATAAGACAGTCAAAATCACCCTGGTTTCCCAAAATACATGACTGGACAATAGTAACCTGAAGTCTGAAGGAAAATAATATTTTATTTACATACTAAAAAAAAAAAACGGGGGGGGGGGGGTGATAATACTCCCAAATCATAAGACAGTCAAAATCACCCTGACTCCCAAAATACAAGACTGTTCATTATTAGCCTGAAGTCTAAATGAGAATATTTTATTTAGGTACTCAATAAAAAAAAAAAAAAAAAAAAAAAAAAATATAGGATAGTACTCTCAAAACATAAGACAGTCAAAATCACCCTGGTTTCCCAAAATACATCACCGGACAATAATAGCCTGAAGTCTGAAAGAAAATAACATATTATTTAGGTACTCAAAAAAGAAAGACAATATTACTACAAAATCATTAGAAAATTCAAAATCACCCTGGTTTCCCAATATAAATGACTGGACAATAGTAGCCTGAAGCCTGAAAGAAAATAATATTTTATTTAGGTACTCAAAAAAAATAGGATACTACTCCCAAATCATAAGACAGTCAAAATCACACACGTTTCCCAAAATACATGATTTGACAGTAGTAGCCTGATGTCTGAAAGAAAAAAATATTTAATTAATGTACTCAAAAAAAAAAAAAGGATAGTACTCCTAAATAGTTGCCGTGAGTCATGGCCAACCGCATGTATGTTTTTGCAAGCTTTAGTTTTGAAAGACACCAATGTCATAATAAATGGTACTATGACCTGTAATAATAGCATCCCAGACATCTGCCTGAGTAGCCAGTACCTTGAGCCAGCCTTGTAAGTGTATGACAGGAAAAATACTGTATTTACATTATTTGGACTATGGCCATTTGTAGAACATTTTGACTGTTGTATGCTCCGACCTTCTTCAGGTGCTAGGAATTTCAAACAGAACCCTTTATTACAATCACTGGAGTATATCATCTCCATCCCTTTTGCATAAAGCCTCTTTTTGATAGTCATGAGTTATCTCCTTCTAAGCCTGTAAATTACTTGTTCACCACTGCTATAGCCTCACATCTCTTTGGGTCAAGTCACAAGAACTAACCAACGTCTATATTCACTGGGCCATGTGTTCTTTTAACACTGTGTTTTTATCATCAGTCAAGTTGAAAAGGTGTGTGAATGTTCGTAAGGAAGTTAAACAATTTGTGTTGTTGAGAAATTGTTGGTAAAAGTTTGTTCAAATTACAGTTTACTTCGGAATTGTTATCTCCCTTTGACTGTATTTATGAAATGTTCTTGAGTTAGTTTTGGTATCTCAACTTGCTTGATGAATTGTTATTGAAATATAAGTGTTGTTGTAGTCATTGATTGAAAGATTGTGTTTCTTAAGCCAAATTGGTGTTAATAAAATATAAACTTTAGGCTAAGAAGTTGAGTTTGTTCCTTTCTTTCATTGTGTTGAAGGCGAGTAGGTGAAAAAAAAGGGGGTGCGGGAATGACTATTTACTGCTACGTTGTGACTGGCGTGGACTGTCATATTCCTCCTCATCCCCTGTTTCTGACCGCACAAGAACGTGGTTAAATAGCGAGCTCAGTCATATGATCGGATCAAAATTGGTTGGCGCAAAGTTGTTTACGTGCACGTGAAGGGAAAAGGATAAAATGAATTATGATTATTAACCAATCAAAGCGTTTTTAACTTGTGATCCACTTTTAATGGGTTTCAAATTTCTACAATGACACCATGTTCTGTAATGGCATCTCAGGCAATTGCACAAGTAGCCATTACTTTAAACCGGCCTTTTAAGGGGGTAACAGGAAAAAAAACATTGTTATTGTTCTTTGGGTTACCATGCTGTTGTTATGTTATACGTTATTTTTGCTGTAATTTAAAAAGGAAAAATTAAGCATTTTACAGTTACATTTACCAAATTCTGTTAATTTTTTACTAAATTCTATTGAAATAAATTATTTGGACAAATATTGGATTCTTAAAAAGTTTTTAAATTTCTTGTTTTCACTTTTCATCAATAATAAGTTTTTATAATATCAGAAAATCAAATTGAGTTTGTGATACAATGATCTGCCGTATGTGTGCATCCAGAATATTTTTTTTTATTAAGGAACAAATTCTTCTTTTGCACCGTTTCCGATAATTCCTGTGTTGTCTGACCTAAACTATCTATGCGATATATTTTCAAATAATTCTTTTTTTAACTGCAATTTTTTTAAAAAATCTGAAGTTTTATTGATTGCTAAATATTGTCGGTGTTGAGAAAGAAATATCAAGTTGAACAACAAGAGCAAATTAATCCTGTTTGTTTTCATTGAAAAGCTTTTAAGATGAAAAAGAAAAGGTAAGTTAGACGAACCGTCAAAAGACCTACAATAAACTTTATTGTAGGTCTTTATTGTAGGTCTTTCAAAGCCTTTGAAATCATTTTGTCTTTGAAAGAAATTTGTTTAGCTATTTAAAATGAATTTTGAAAAATCTTTCTTGGGGATTTTATTCTCCATTTTAAATATTTCTCTCTGTAAAAATTTCTTTAGTTGTCACTCAGTGTCACACATATTGTTAGGATACCTCCATTCATTTTCAATTTCCAATATCTAAATTTTTCAAATTGAATTTTTAAAAATAAAGTTTTCTTGAAACTTGTACCGGTCACTCAAATTTTCGATATCTCTTTACAATCGATGAAAAATGACGGAAAGTTTGAAATTTTAAAAAGTTTTTTTTAACTGAATTTTTTTTTATTCCGATCAATATAATTTCGTTTTGAAATACACCTGGGTATTTTGCTTACTGTAATTAGTAACTTTAATCTCTTGGCTTTTAATTAAAGCTAAAATTATAGCTTCAAGAAAACATTTTTATTTTTAAAAATTCAATTTAAATTGAGTAGCCAATTCTCGGTTTTAAAATATCTTACAAAAATAAAAACATCTCGCTGACATTATTTTATTCAAATTACCGAATGAATCAGACCTTTGTTATTAATAAATACTTTTATTCTAAATTTGTATTCTAAACAAGTAATATTTGATTATAATCAGATTAATTTAACTTCAAATTTGATAATTTTTCAAAAATAACAAGATGTGTAATTTATTTTTGCAAAATTTTTAAAACCAAGAATTAACTTTTGTTTACAAATGTGTCGATTGCTCAAAAAATGGATGAAAAATGTAAAATTTTAAAAAAATCTCGAAATTTTAGATTCTAATGAACATAATTTCTGTTTGAGATACTTCCAAGTATTTTACTTAGTGAACTGAAGATATATATTTTACAGGGTGTCCATAATGTTCGTGTGCACTTCAAAAAAATTATAACTTTATTTGTATTTGAAATAAAAATAATTTGTAAAAAGGATTAGAAAGAAGTTAATCTATATTTTTAAGGTTTTATTGAAATTTTATTAAAATTTCCATGTGTCCTCCATCGTTAGAAATACAAAGGGTAATACGATTTTGCAGTTCATATTTTTTTTACTTATCTAAAAATTGTTGCAAATTTTGTGCTAAAGAATTATTCAATAACTATACTTAAAACAAGGTACATTAAACTTTATAACATTTTTTACAGATTATTTCTATCACAAATACAAATAAAGTTATAAATTTTTTAAAGTGCACACGGACTTTATGGACACCCTGTATTTTTATATTAAATTTTATTTTTTCAAAATGCTTCTTCAAACATAAAAGTATAACACTAAAGTGACTGAAATTCAATAAAATATTAGATAAATTGCTGAAAATATGTTAATATTTAACAATTACTAGAAAGTTAAAAAACCAAAAACGTAAAGTTCACTTAGATTTCATAAATTTGTGGTCAGCCATATTTAACTCATCTCAGAGGTAATTAATATTAGGTGAGGATATTCTATTTAAATTATTAGTTGTTAGATTTTCTTTTAATTAATTTGTTGCCATTGTAATTATAACGTGTGCTTATCAAATCCATATAGCCTTGTTTTGTTTTTGAGGCTTAACGACCTACCAATCCTTATGGGATCATTTAAGGTCATAACCAATGATTTTGGTAAGGTTATTTTATTTTTACAACATTTTTCTTTTCACGATTCATTGGGATTTGTTTTTTTAAGAACAGGGTCCCCAAGTCCTACCCTTGTTAACTGGAGGAAGGGACGGATTAATACTTTTCCCAAGGGTACCAGTGCTTAAGTGAATGCAGGGTATTCAACTGGAATTCGATCTCGGCTCACCAATTTCTCTTTCCGAGCCGATATCCACTGCACCACAATGCACATCTGTCACTAAATGCTTACAGCACCTGGTATTCCCAAGCAGTCACCCATCAAAGTACTGACCAGGCTCAACGTTGCTCAACTTCGGTGATCGAGCGAGAACCAGTGTATTCAACATGATAGGCCGTAAGCCCCATATAGTCAAATGTTTTAGTTTTCTTCCACCATAACCATGAATGGTAGCCAAGCCCAGATTTTTTCAAATTAATTAAAAAAGAAACTTAGAAATTGCAGAAATTTTAAAAATCGTTTGCATTGTTTTGATTTCAAGAGAATTGAAACTTAATTATCATGGTATTTTAATTCATCGTTATCTCAGTTATTAGATTTTAAAAATAATTTTAAAAAATTTTATATTGGGTTTCATTTCTTCATAAATAATCATCAGAAAAACAAGTCTTTCATGATTAAGAAATACTTGTATCCTACATTTTATGCTATAAGCAAATAATACTTTAATGTATCACAGATCTATATTTTATTGTTGCAAGATTTTTAAAATCAATAATAAACCATTGCTTACAAACTTGTCAGATAAACTGAAAACTCTCAAAAAGTTGAGATTCAAATCTAAATGCACTAGAGTATTTTACTTTACGGAAATAGCAAATTTAATCATTAAGTTTTCTTTGAAAGCTTAGATAAAAGTTTTAAGGAAGCTTTTCCATATTTAAACATTCATTTTATAACTTATAAATTAAAAATTAGTGGAGGTACATAACATTAGGTGGGCTTATTCTATTTAAATTATTAGTTGTTATTCTTAGGCTTACTTTGAATTCATTCTTTGCCATAGTAATTATAACATGTGTTTATCAATTCCATATAATTCAACTCATTGTCTTCCTTCATGAGTAACCAAAAAAATAATTGGAAGTTTTCTGAAATTTGTTTTATTGAGATTTCTTTATTTTCTTTCTTAAAAACTGAAAATGAGCTGAAATATCAGCAACACTTCTTTATTAATATAATAGAAAAAAATATATTATATATATATATATATATATATATATATATATATATATTAATATATTATATATATATATTAATATAATAGAAAAAAAATCTAACTTAATATTTAAGACACTCCACAAAATGCAATACCTAACATTTAAAATTAAGTTTTACTAATGAAAAATGTTACATGGCCTGTTTTTACCCTACACTCTAAGTCTGACATGATTTGTTATATATTTATAATAATAATCTGATGTTTGGGACAGAAACCATAAGTCAAAAGAAAAATTTTAAACAATCCCTACACCTGACTTCATTTGATGATCATATTAAATCAAATTTGCATTGTACAATTGATATCAGTTAGAATAAAATATATCAGATTTAAATTCATCAGTATTTCTGTCTTGTGTTAAAAATCTTTGAAAATCCGTTTTTTACAAACCTATTTCAGAACCTTATATATTGTTTTTTCCCTCCAGAACTCAATTTTATTTTTTATATTTCAGTTTCCATCTTTAAGTGTTCCTGAAATCATGATGAATATCTATGAGAATAAAAACATTCTTACCTTGTGAAATTCATGGATTAGGATTTACTTTTACATGGTGAGACATAACAGAACTCGGATAGAAATTACAGGGCTCCTTTAAAATCTGTAATTTGAAAATACATTTTCCAGGAATTCAAATCTCAAAACAAACATGCAATCTCAAACTCGTGAGAAACATTTCCACTGTAAAATCTGTACAGTGAGTTTTTCCTTAAAGTCATCGCTTTCAAAACACTTGTTAACACACACTGGAGA
Source organism: Ascarosepion bandense (assembly GCA_037127315.1). NCBI lineage: Eukaryota > Metazoa > Mollusca > Cephalopoda > Sepiida > Sepiidae > Ascarosepion > Ascarosepion bandense. The sequence goes on from JBBBDQ010000836.1 coordinate 309,378, forward strand.
GAAACCTTTCTACTGTGAAATCTGTGGATGTATGTTCTCTCGAAATTCAGATCTCAATAGACACATCTTAACACACACTGGAGAGAAACATTTCCACTGTGAAATCTGTGGATGTATGTTTTCTCTAAATTCATCTCTCAAAAGACACATGTTAACACATACTGGAGAGAAACCTTTCCAATGTGAAATCTGTGAATGTAAGTTTTCTCAAAATGCACATCTCAAGAGACATATGTTAACACACACTAGAAAGAAACCTTTCCACTGTGAAATCTGTGGATGTAAGTTTTCTCTGAATTCAAATCTTAAGAGTCACATGTTAACACACACAGGAGAGAAACCTTTCCATTGTGAAATCTGTGGATGTAAGTTTTCCCATAATTCAAATCTTAAGAGTCACATGTTAACACACACTGGAGAGAAACATTTTGACTGTAAACTCTGTGGATGTAAGTTTTCCCGAAATTCACATCTCAAACAACACATGTTAACACATACTGGAATGAAACCTTTTCACTGTAAAATCTGTGGATGTAATTTTTCTCGAAATTCAAATCTCAGTAGACACATGTTAGCACATACTGGAATGAAACCTTTTCACTGTGAAATCTGTGGATGTAATTTTTCCCGAAATTCAAATCTCAGTAAACACATGTTAACACATATTGGAGAAAAAAATTTTTGCTGTGAAATCTGTGGATGTATGTTTTCTTTAAATTCATATCTCAAAAGACATGTGTTAACGCACACTGGAGAGAAGGCTCTCCACTGTGAAATTTGTGGATATAAGTTTTCACAAAATTCAGATCTCAATAGACACATGTTAAAACACACTGGAAAAAAAATTTCCACTGTGAAATCTGTGGATGTATGTTTTCTCTAAATTCATCTCTCAAAAGGCACATGTTAACACACACTGGAGAGAAACCATTTCACTGTGAAATCTGTGGACATGATTTTTCCCAAAATTCATCTCTCAAGAGACACATTTTAAAACACACAAGAGAGAAATATGTGGATGAAGCTGTTCAAAATATGTGAATTGGAAATGAGAGACATATTTAAATATTTCTTACTGGTGCAATGTGGCTTCTCTGTGTCTCTTCTACAAGTACTTTCACGGCTTCTGCTCTGATGAACTTAACTCTCTAGTGCCCCTTATATATGAATTTACTTGAGCCACAAGATTAGAAACTACATCCCACCCTTTTACTGTGAAACCAATAAAATGTAAATGCAAATTCTACTCCAGCAGCTTCTTTTCTTGCACTTCCCACCTGTGGAATTCCCTTCCATTTACTTGCTTCCCCGACAGCTACAATCTCTAAGAATTTAAATGTAAAGTCAATAGTCATCTCCTATCTCAATAACCTGCATCTTCTCTCTCATACTCCTTTCTCCGTCCACTCCACTCTCATCAGTATTTTCATCCTTCTCTTACCCACTTCCTGACACCCCATTTAACCTGTCACTGTTTTTCATAACTTTCCTCCTCTGTATTGCCCTGTTGGTGCTGCTTCAGAATACGCTGACTGCACCTCTGCAGTGGGTAAAAGTCCCCCGGGGGGGCACCTGTTGGCCATGGGTGGCGACCCGTAATGTCTGGGAACAGGATCCTGGTGGCTGAGCAACTGATATCTAGGAGAATTAAAGGTATCGGTTGTAACACTTCACTTTGGCCTTGACCTGGACTAGACATGCCCGATCCAATCAATCGGCTGGTCACGTCAAGCACTAAAGCAGACAAACCAACAAGAAAATACACTCACGTTCACCACATCAAACAATAAACTGATTCAGTAAGCGGTGGCTCATGGGTCAATCAAGCTGGGACAAAGGAAACTGACAAGAATAATAAAAACTATAGGGAAAATCCATGGGTGGATTATACTATACTATTATGAATGCTTGGATTCCCCCCCCTGTTTGAGTATACCAGGCATGTAGCCCTGAAGAAATGAGGCAAATGGGATTTTCCCCACTCAGTATCTTCCCCTCAATGGGCTCCAAGGTGGATGGGGAGTATGGTTGTTGAACCCTCCAAAACTTAATATGAGCAAAAAGAAAAAAACCAAGAGACTTCACATAGAAAAGGACACAGTACAACAGTGACTACAACGAAAAAGACTTCCCACACTTTATAGTATTAGAAGCTACTACAAATGAACCACTAACAAAATTATCACCCTTCCTAATCCATAGAATCATATCAAACAAAATAACCCCCCAAAATTTTAAAAAACTAAAAAATGGCACAGTTCTAGTAGAAGTTCAAAATAAAAAACTGGCTAAAACCTTATTACAACTCCAAAAACTACACAAAACAAACATCAGAGCATATCCCCACCGAACCTTAAACTCCTCCAATGGAGTAATAAGAAATAAAGAAATCTTTGAATGCTCCACAGAAGAAATAAAAATGAATTAAAAGACCAAGGGGTCACAGACGTTAAAAGAATCTCAACCAAAAAAAATGGTGAGGTAGTATGTACAAACAAATACATACTAACATTTAACTCCACTCAAAAATTTTTACACAGAGAAAAATTCTATTTTTTTAAATATCAAAATAATTTTCAAACTTTTCTTGAAATCAAAAAATTGTAAATGTATTAGAGTTTTTTTTTAATTCTTTATAATCAACATTTCATTTGATGGACCATGTGCCATAATTATCTTTTTAAAAGTAATGATTGATTTAAATAAAATTGATCAAGAAAATTGATTGATAATTGGTAACTTTGGTCTAAACCCTTCTCTATTCCATGTTGTGTTTTGCATTGATCCTAAAGCCAGTTTGGTCAAATCATTGAAGGCGGCTGCATGTTTATTTTGAATGTATAATCATCTATTTTGATTTTTTTAGTACCCCTTCTTTTACGAGAAGTCCACACTGTGGAAAAAAATGTGCAATCTGTCAAGTTAACAGGCAAACTCAAAGGGATCTTTTCTCCAAGAGGAAGGTTCTCTTGAGGCCATTGTTTAAGTTCACTTCAATCCTAAGAACTAACTGGATGTGCTTGGTATGATAACCCTTATTAGATGGCAAGCTAAAAGTATGAGATTTCTTAGCATCTACGTGCCATTTGTTGGGTTAACAGGCAGGCTCCCAAAAGGGACCTTTCCTCCAAGAGGAAGGTCCTCTTGAGGCCATTGTTTAAGTTCACCTCAATTGTAAGGACTAACTGGAAGCACCTGGGGTGATAACCTTCATTTGATGGCAAGCTAAAAGTATGAGATTTCCTAGCATCCACAATGCAAACTTTCGCTCAACTAAGGATTGCTAAGGTTAGATCATATAAGCTGAAAAACCTTTCACGGCTATGTTCTGGGAGGATCTCCTTCACTCATTATATAGAGCTCTCAAGCTGACATTCCTGACAAACGTCCGCAGAATTGTCATAAACAGATGGATTACATCTGACATAGGCTCTGGTAGCCTAGGAAAATCTGGACATCCAAAGATTTTTGTCCAGTTAGTGTTTAAAATTTATACATAAATAAATATCCATATATCCAAGCCGCATTCACCCTGGTCGGGGTTGAGCTAGCTTTCTCCCCAATGGAGAAAGTTTCATTGGGATTTGTTTAAAGGCAGGGTCTAAAGTTCTGCCCTGTTATTTAACCCATAACTGCAGGGAAGGGATGGATTAATACCTTTCCCAAGAGTACCAGTGCATGAGTGAATGCAGGGTGTTCCACTGGAATTCAAACTTGGTTCACCAATTTATATTTGCAATTTAAATTGTTTTGAAAAACTGGAGTTGCAAGAGCTGGGCCATCAATGAGAGTCGACTTAATTCTGTTGAACGCCTCATCACAGGTTTCACTCCACTTGTATTTTACACCTTTTTTCAGGAGGTCAGTGAGAAGACTTACTATTGATGAGAAATTTTTACAAAATTTTCTGTAGAATCCAGCCATACAGAGAAATCTCATTAGTTGTTTTTTGTTAGTTGGAATAGGATACTTTAAGATAGCATTTTGCTGTGATAGGCTTAACCTGTCCCTGGTCAACGGTATGACCCAAATAATTTATTGCTGCATGACAGAATTTGCTCTTGTTTGGGTTTACACATAGGTTTGCTTCTTCCAGCTTAAGAAAAAATTGCTTGATGGTGCGTGACATATTTCGCCTTGCCAATGTTGTCAATACAGTCATCAATTCTAGGAATTGGAAAGGAGTCACTTTTGGTAGGTTCAATCAGGTTTTGGTATAAGAATGCAAAAAGAACTCCATTGACTGTTGCTTGGTTCAATGATGTCATTATACAGCATGTATTTAATCTCTGCTCTCAACTGTTGAAGCTTGATTGGATTTAACTGGTAAAAATGTTGTTTGATGGGCTTTTCATCTCCAACTAAAACATGTACTGCAACCGTTGTTTTTCTAGGAACATCAAGAAAAAGATTTTTGAAATCTTTGACCAAACTATGAATTTCTTTTTCTTTTCTCATTTGATAAATGTTCAAATTTTACATTTAAATTAGGATTTTTGACTCATGGCCTTCTTCTTAATAACTGTATCTTCATTATTGTATAAATCATCTTTAAATTGATTTGTATTATTTATGTTTATTAAGGTTGAAACTGGTTTAATATTAGTTACATAATTTCTGTCGATATAACTTTTTAACATATTAATGTGGCAAATTCTTTTCTTTTTCCTACAATCTGGGGTGTGGATGATATAATTTACATCATTAATTTTCTTTTCTATCTCATAAGGACCAAAATATCTTGCTTGTAGAGGATGATTAGGAATCAGCAAAAATACTAAAACTTTGTCACCACTTTCAAATTTACGATCTATACTATTTTTATCATATCTAGACTTCATTTTAATTTGGGAGTTTTTAGATTTTATTGTGCTATTTTGAAAGCATTCTATAATTTCTCTTTAAAATTTGATACAGAGTCTAAAAGATGCCTCTTATTTTGTTCAGTCAACCATTTTTCTTTTAGAAGTCTTAGAGGACCCTAACCGTATGTCCGAAAACCAACTGAAAAGGACTAAACCCAAGAGTGTCTTGAACAGCTTCTCTAGTGGCAAACAAAACAAAATGAACCCCTTTGTCCCAATCTTTTTTATATTGATAACAATATTTTTTGATCATAGACATTACTGTTTGATGAAAACGCTCAAGAGCTCCCTGTGATTCGGGATGATAAACACTGGATTAATAGCCATTTAATTAATAACTCATTACTTGTTGAAATAAACAAGACGTAAAATTTGAACCTTGGTCTGAATGAATAGTTGAAGGAATCCCAACTAAACAGAAAAACTTAGTTAAAGCCTTGACAATAGTCCTAGCCTTAATATTTCTTAGAGGGAAAGCGAGTTTATGTACACATAATTGTCAATAAATATTGGCTTCATTTTTTTTTTTTTTTGAAGAGGACCAACACAATCAACTAGTACTCTACTGAAAGGTTCTTCAAATGCTGGAATAGGTTTCAGAGTGGCGGACGGAATCTTTGAATTAGGTTTTTCAACCATTTGCCATGTGTGGCAGGATTTACAGAAATTGACGACATCCTGTCTAAGTTTCATCCAGTAAAAATGATGTAATATTTTTTCACAGGTCTTATTTATTCCTAAATGTCCTAACATTGGAGCATCGGATCCTAACCTCATGAGCTATGTTTAGTATTTCTTGTCTGTATACTTTCGGGACCACTATTTGGTTTATTATCTTCCACTCCTCATTTAGGCTGGCATCCACTGGGCGCCATTTCCTCATTAAAATGCCATCTCTCATATAAAAAACATTCTCTAACTTTTCTTGCTTCTTCTAAAGGGAGTATTTTATTTTTTCAAAAGACAAATTTTTTTTTCTTTTTAATAACAATTTTTATTTAGATCGTCTTTCATTTTCTCTGTACCCTTTCTTTTTGGGAGAGGTGGTTTAGTTAATTTTTTATCCAAATTATTGGTTTGTTCTAAATGATGAGAAATAAAGGTTTCATTCAATTGTAACCAATTAAACTTATTTTTTAAAATTCACTTTTAAATTAGGAGAGTGATTAAAAATTCAACAGTAAAAGAATTTTATACATACAATAAAACGAACATGCATGGTCAAATGAATTCTTGTTGTGAGTCACAAGTAAAAAAAAATGCCGGAAAGATTGTTCATGCAGAGGATAGTTCAACAAAAGTTAATATTTGTGATTTGGTAAGAAAAATACCATAGACTATTGCTGTAAGAAATATTATCGAAATGTGGGTGTGGATTGTTTAGAAATAAGTTGTCGAGAGTTATTTGCCTTTACTTGTTAGATTAAATGAATAAGCATACAATAACTTTGTTTGTGAAGAGAAGGAATATTCACTCTTTCAAGTTAATTGCAGGATGAATTTCAATGTGGTTGATTGATGAGTAAATGTGAATTTTTACGCGGTCGATTGATGATTTAGTAATTAGACATGCATGGAGGCTATTGGCATCTCTCGGAATTCCCAAACTAACTGACTGGAATTGAGTTATATTGCCACTTTTATACATTTTGGGTTCTGGAATACAGCTCTAGAAGCGTTGGTAGTAAAGAAGAAATCCATTTCAGTTTTAGAGTGCTTCGACCAACGAAAAGGTAAATTTGTAATTTCGAAGTGATGATTGGCTAAAAGGCTCTTTGTATGAAGAGTCTACTTTTCTGAGAAAGGGTAGAAAGGTTTATGTGGAATATCCCACAGACATCTTTCTGATCTACAAACAGATCAGTAACAGCTTGTCATCATTCACTTAACAAAGTATGGTGAACCAGAACTGACAATTTCTAGGTTTTAAGTACCTAGTAATTTAAAGAAATTAACATATTTTCAGCATTTATTTCTTACTTTCTTGAATTTTACATACTTTAACTTTATAGTGTTATGTTTGCAAATGATTTCTGAAAAATAAAAATAATATAAAACTTTCTTTTGATAGCAGAGAATGACATAACATGATAGCAGTAACTCAATAATATATGAAATGTTATGATATTAATTTACATTTTCTATACATACTTTAAAACTTAGGTATCAAAGATGAGTGGAGGTCCCTACACTACATTAGGTACTTCCATTAAATCACTGAAAAAAACAGCATAGTATGATGAAAAAGTCCCCAGATTTAATAAAAATGAAATTTTTCCATCAAAATGTTTGTTATTATTAAGAGGAAAGATCAAATTGTTTTTTCATTATTTTTTTAAAAAAATTTAATCCTTTCTAACAGGTTGGAAATTTTGGTAAAAGATTTTGTTTAGATTTTTGTTAACTTGTAACAAAATTGTTATGAGAGCTTACTATGACATTTAATTTGATAAGCTTTTAAAAATTAAAGACATTATAATCTGAAGAAAAACTTTTTCAATTAATAATGAGATTTTAAAAGAATTTGTTTCATTTTTTAATTTTTATCATAATAATTTATAAAGTTTTAATAATTCAACGATTTGTTGGCGTAAGTTTATTAAGTAAAGACTATATTTACTAAACAAAAATTGAAAAGTTTAATACAAATTCTCAAGCCATCATACTTTTAAAATAATTTTTAAATATTTTGATGTATTTGTAGTTTTTATTGTATGGTAAATTCAGTCATTTTTTTATATGTAACTTTTAAAATAAACTTTAAAAAATGAAAAAAATTCCTGAAACTTTTATTTTAGTTTTAATTGAAAATTATATTGATTAGAATATAAAAGTTTGAGAGTTTTTGCAATTTTTTCATTTTGCCCTCATTTTTGAGTGATCAACGCAATTGTAATCAGAAGTTAATTCTCAGTTTTAGAAATCTTGGAAAAATAAAATATACATCTGTGACGCATTATTTTTGGAAAATTAGCATATTTTATGTTAAATTAATCTGATTTACACAAGTATTACTTATTTATAGGGTAAAATTGAGAATAAAACTATTTCTTAATCACAGATTTGAACTTTTTGACCTGTCCGCTGTATATCAAACGTGTAGACATGTTGTTGATTAGTGATAAGATAAAAGGGTACGGCGTTCATTAGTGTCAAAATTCTACAAATTTCTTTTTTGGCTAAGGGAGGAAACTGATCTTTTAATTTGCACAGAAATTACCATACAAGAAAGGACAAACTTCAAATACACACACACACACACACACACAAAAATTATTTTAAAAATATGAAGGTCAAACGATTTGTATTAAACTTTTCAATTTTCAATAGACAATATAATCTTCAATTGTTAACTTAAAAATCTAACTGCAACACATCTTTGAAGTATTTTAAAAATATTTTTGAAACTTTATAAATTACTATAATTAAAAAAAAATGAAAACAATTCTTTTAAAATTTCATTAGTAATTGAATTTTTTTTTCTTCAGACTATAATTTCCTTAATTTTTATTTATTCAAGCTTATCAAATTAAATAATATCAGATTATTATTGCATTTTTTATTTTACTCTTCAGAGCAAATTTTCGGATACAGAGGCCAAATTTAACAACAAAAAAAACAAATAGATGATTTATATTCCCCAATAAGTCCTGTGTTTAACTAACAAAATCATAGACCGTAACAAAGTAAAATTTATTAAAATTTCATGGATTTACGCGGAGGTGGGGGTAACAGAGGTTAAAAATATATATTTTTACCAAAGATTTTAAAAAAATAACTTTAAAAAAATTTTCATTCATTTTTGTGAATGAGCACTGAAAGATTAATTAAAATCCGGCAATTGTTTAATTTTTGCAAGAATTTCCGAATTAATGTGTTTGTCACTGGAAGAAAAGTAAGTGATGTAATATTATTTTTTCCATTGTAAACTCTCATGTTTTGGTTACCTACTCCCATTCTATCAAACACTCTTCCCATCTGCTCAACCCTCATCCTCTCTATCCTTACTCATCTGTCACCTTCCTCCTGACATTCCCTATGTCTAACCACTCCTTCTCTTTACATTCCCCTATGTAGCCCCATGCGCAATAGTGGCAGTGGAATGCCTTGCTTGGGGTTAGATGATTAAAAAAAAAAAAAGTACCTACTAAATAGAAAACTATGAAATTATTTCAAATGCTTTTAGTTTTGTAGTGGATCTTTTTCTGAAATGATTTAGAGTCTAAAAATTATTTCAGAGCGAATCTTTAGCTTTTAAAATAAACAGGATTAAGTTGCTCGATTTGATATTTCTTTCTCAACATCCTCAATATTCGGCTTAATTAATAATATTATTAATATTAATTGCAATTAAAAAATACGAATTATTTGAGAATACATAGTATGCAGCTTGTGAAGAGAACAGAAGAATTACCGGAACCGGTGTAAAGGAAGAATTTGTTCCTTGAATGGTTTGGTTCCACAATTGATTTTAATTTATTATTAACAAAAAAAGGGAAAACAACAAAATTAAAAACCTCTTTAAGAATCCAATATTTGCCCAAGTAATTTTTTTCAATATAAATTAATAAATTTAAGAATTAACAGAATTTGGTAAATGTAAAATGCTTAATCTTTGCATTTTATGTGTGTTGTGGTGCAGCGGATATCAGCTCGGAACGAGAAATCGGGGAGCCGAGTTCGAATTCCAGTTAAATATCTTGTATTCATTTACACACAAATACCCTTGGAAAAGGTATTATTCCGTCTCTTCCCTTTAGTTATGGGTTAAATAATAGGACAGATAGTCTTGGATGGCAACCAGTCTACCGCAGAAAAAGTAATGGTAACCTACTAACTTTGGGAATCTTCTGTCCAGTCAGTATGTCTCTTTCGAGACATGATCGCCCAAGCGTGTATCACGTATGGCATTTAACTTACTGAAAATAGAGCGAAAGTAACATATAACAGCACGGTAATACAAAAAAAACAATGGACAATAATTTTTTCCTGCCACCCACTTACAAGGCCGATTTACGGTACTGGCTACACGGGCAGTCGCCTGGTGGTATGCCATTGCAGGTCATAGTGCCATCATATCATGTGTTTAGGATCTTTCGATACTAAAGCCTATAAAATCATACTTGCAGTCGAACATGACTCAATAACAAGCAACCGAAAAGTGATTATTACAATATTTTTCCAAATTTGTTAAATTACAAAATTTAAATGTACTAATTCTCCTTCAAACTATTGGACAAATATGGGATTCTTAGAATGTTTTTAATTTTGTTGTTTTCACTTTTCATTAACAATAAATTTCATGAAAAATCAGAAAAAAAACAGACTGATATATCGATATATCAATGTTGTAAGCTATCGTCGGACTATTTTTAAACAAAGAAGAAATTCTTTTTTTACACCGTTTCCGGTAATTTTTTTTCCTTCCATTCATTCTTTGTGTTTACAAACTACACATGAGTTCTATTTTTCAAGTAATTAATGTTTTTTTAATTGCAATTTCTTTAAAAATCTGAAGTTAAATTGATTGCCAAATATTGTCGATGTTAAGAAAGAAATATCAAGTCGAACAACAAGAGCAAATTAATCCTGTTTGTTTTTCTCTGAAAAGCTTTTAGAATTGATTCCCCTTGAAAAAGGTAAGTTACACGAACCGTCACACTCACGCAGACTTTCTTAAAAGACCCACAACAAAAGCATTTCAAATAATATATTGAATGCTTGCTTTCTTTGAATTTAAATTTTGGTTTCATTTGAAAATCTTGATTCAGATGTGCATTAAGACAAAGAATGATTTTTCTGTTTAAATATAATATTTTTAATTTAATCATTTTTTAAAACATTGACGAATTTTAATTTTACTTTAAATTTGAAAAATTTCCCCCCAAAATGGTCGAAAATTGAAAAAAATCTCAATGTTAAATTCCAACAAATATACAACTTCTGTTTGAAATACACCCGAGTATTTTGCTTAGTGGAAATAGTAAGTAATGTTTTAGCTTCTAAAGTTTATAGAAAAAGTCTTTATTTTTAAAAATTCAATTTAAAACTGAGGTAGTGAAAATTGGATTTTTGGCCATTTTTGTGTGACTGACAAATTTGTAAACAAAAGTTAATTTTCGGTTTTAAAACTCTTTACAAAAACAAAATATACATCTGTGACACATGACTTTTGGAAAATTAGCTAATTTAATGATAAATTAATCTGATTTATACAAGTATTACTTATTTATAGCTTAAAATTTAGAATAAAACTATTTTTAAACACAAAGTTGACCTTTCTCTAACTTATAGACCGTAATTGAAATGGTGGAGAGCCTATAATTGTATGGCGATCACAAGTGCTATAACTGTACAAATTTTTCCGGTAAAGGAGAATAACCCCGAAATAATTTTTTTTCCGGTAAAGGGAAATAACCCTGAAATAAATAATCTTTTAATTTATACATAGAAATTACCATTAAAAAAAAACAATTCAGATGCACACACACCAAAAAAAAAAAGAAAAGAAAAAGAAAACAATTGAAAAAATACAATAGCTAAATGATTTGGATTAAATGTTTCAATTTTTGATTAGTAAATATAGCGTTCACTATGTAACCTGCCAGCTTAATGTATACAAGAATTGAAAATATTTTAAAAATAATTTTGAAACTTTATATAAACTTATTATAACTGAAAAAAAATGAAATCAATACTTTTAAAATTTCATTATGAATCGAAAAAATTTTTTAAGAATCTAATGTGTGACATTTATATCATTTATTAAAGCAATTAAAAGCTAATTAAATGATGTCATAGTTTTATTGCATTTTTCATTTTACTAGTCAATGCAGATTTTTGGATAAAAAAGGGGCTAAATAGATTAAAAAAATAATACATGATTTACGTTCCCCAATGTGTCCTGTGTTTAACTAATAAAACCATTTTTGCTTAAAGAATTTAATTTCTAGAAATTTCATGAATTTACGTGGAAGGTGGGTAACATCCAAAAAATATATTTTTCCAAAGATTTTATGAAAATAATTTCAAAATTAGTTTCATTCATTTACAAATAAGTCTTGAAAGTTTCATAAAAATTAACAATTATTTTTGTTTTTGCAAGAATTTCAAAATTAATGTGTTTGTCACTGGAAGAAAAACTGAGTGATGTAATTTTTTCCATTGTAAACTCTCATAACAATTTAGTTACCTGCTAACTCAAATCAAAAGATTTTTGCAGAAACTTCTAATATGTTAGAAAGGATTCAAAAATTTTGAAAATTAATTAAAAATACTTTGATCATTTCTCATAATAATAATATTAACATTTTTTTTTTTGAAAAAGTTTTTATTAAGTTTGGGGACTTTTTATTCATACCATGCTGTTTTCATAGTGATTTAGTGGAGGTACCTAAATTAATCTGATTTGAGACAAATATTACTTTTTAATGATACAAAATTTAGAATAAAATCATTTCTTAATCACAAAGGTCTGATTTGTTGACCTTTTAAGTAGGCGATGACAGCACTTATCCATCTGGATGTATGGTGAACGAAAGTTGACATAACCTCATTTAGCATTTCATAAGAGGATATGAGGATAGTGCAGTGTATATCGGCTCAGAACAAGAAATCAGGGAGCTGAGTTCAAATTCCAGTTGAATTCCTTGCATTCACTTACGCACAAAATACCTCTGGGAAAAGTATTTCTTCCTTCTAGTTATGGGTTAAATAACAGGACAGATTGGGTTCTATAGCAACCAGTCTACCGCAAAAGGTAATGGCAACTTACTTTAGGATAATCTTCTGCCCAGTCACTCATGTCTCTTTCAAGACATGATTGTCCAAGTGTGTATCATGTATGGCACTTAACTGACTGAAGGGGAACTACCATTAAAACATGTGACCTTTTAATGATAAGTCTCTAAGTTTCCATAGTAAAAGGAAATGTGCAGTTTAACATAAAAAAATAAAAAATTATTAAATGTTTTGTATTAAGCTTATGAATTTACAATTTGTAAATAAAGTCTATTTTTAATTTTTAACCAAAGACACTGAATAACTGGAAGAAAAAGATGTTTGAAACTTTAATTAGCAAAGAAAAGAAGAAATATAAAAATTCATTATTAATCGAAATATTTTTTCTTCTTCAGAATATGATATCCTAAATTTTTATTATTTATAAAATCAATTAAAACTTCTACATTATAAGTAGTATAGTTTTAATGCATTTTTGATTTTATTATTCGAAGCAGACTTGTGGAAAAGAAATTAACTTGATTTACATTTTCCAATGAGCCCTGCATTTAACTAATAAATAAAAAATTGGTGTAGATAATGTATTTCTAGAAGTTTTGTGCAATTAATTAAAGTGGAGAGTTATCTGTAAAAAAAAAAATATTTTCACCATGATTTTCTAATGGCATAAATAATGTCATTTATTTGTGGAAAAGTCCTGAATCAGACAATTAGTTGATTTTGGCAAGAATTTATCAAATTAATGTGTTTTTCAATGCCAAAAAATGACTTGTGCAATATTACGTTTTCCTTACTGGTAACGTTATGTAAACATAGTGTGAGTTGCTGACAGAAAACAAAAAAGAAATTTTAATTGAAATTTCAAACATGTTAGAAAGGATTAAAAATTTTAAAAAATAATGACAACAAAATTTTTGTCTTACTAATAGCTTAAACATTTCAATGATAAAACATTGTTTTTATTAAGTTTGAGCCCCTTTTAACATCATGCTATGCTGTTTTTTTAGCTGTAGAGTGGAGGTAGCTATGTTTTAGGTACCTTCACAAATTCACTGAAAAAACAGCATAGTATAAAGAATAAAGGTCCCAAACTAAATAAAAAATTTTTTTTAAATCTGAAAAAATTTATATTCCAATCAATATAATTTTGGTTTGAAATACACCAGAGTATTTTACTTACTGGAATTAGTAAATTTAATCTACACTTAAAGGTTCAAGAAAACTTTATTTTTAAAAATTCAGTTTAAATTTAGGTATCTAAAATGAGTGGAGTGATCTATTATAGGTACCACCACTAAATAACTGAAAAAATAGCATAGTATGAAGCAAAAAGATATGGGTATTTTGCACGTAAGTTAATGCAACGAATTCAATTGGAATTCGAACTTGGCTCCCTGATTTCTTGTTTCAAACCGATATCCACTGCACCACAATGTACATCTTCAGATCCCCCTTACGAAATGCTAAACAGTGTTATGTCAACTTTTGGTCACCATGAATCCAGATTGATTGATAAGTGCTGTCATTGCCTACTTAAAAGGTCAACGAGTCAGACCTTTGTGATTAAGAAATGATTTTATTCTAAATTTTGTATCATTAAAAAGTAATATTTGTTTCAAGTCAGATTAATTTAGGTAACTCCACTAAATCGCTATAAAAACAGCATAGTATGAATAAAAAACTCCCCAAACTTAATATTAACTGATTTAAAGTTAAATTAATCTGAATCTAAACAAATATTACTTGTTTATACAATTAAATTTAGGATAAATGTATGTCTTAATCACGGACACTTAACCTTTCTAAACTTTGATGTAAGTGATGACAGCCTGTCATCAATCATTTCATTATCTGGCTAAGTATGGTTGATCAGAATTGACATAAATATATGAAACCCCAGTGAATGTTTTTAAGGGGTGCAACACTTGAAACCCGTGACCTTTTAATGATAAGTCTTTTATAACTTTCAATAGTTAAAAAAAATGTCTAATTTAACATAAAATAAATTTAAAAATCTTACTGCTAAATTATTTGTATTAAGCTTTTTACTTTTCTATTTGTAAATATAGTCTTTACATAAATTAATAACTGAAGATAGCGAGTTACTGGAATAAACTTTATAAATCACCATAATTAGCAAAGAAAAAACTGAAAACATTTCTTATAAAAATTCATTTTTCTTTTTTTTTTCTTTAGAATATGATAGCCTTGTTTATCTAAATTCAAAACAGCATAATTTTAATGCATTTTTTATTTTACTATTCAGAGCAAATATTCAGAAAATAGGCTCCTTAAAAAAATATATATATAGATAATTTACATTCTCCAAAGAACATAGCATTTAACTAAACAAACAAAATTGTGTGCAGTACTGAATTTTTAGAAATTTCATTAAATTAATTGGAAGTGGGTGATGGTAACAGATGTATAAATATTGTTACCAAGATTTTCTAAAAATAATTGCTTAAATATAGCCATTCATTTGTGAATAACTCCTGAAAGTTTAATTAAATTCAATTATTTGATTTTTGCAAAAATTTTTAATTTAATGTGCTAAATAAATGAGTTGCATAATATAACATTTGCCATTGCTGTAACTTCTCATAAACAGCAGATGAATCGCTGACAAAAAAAATTAAAATTTTTAACCATAATTTAAAATGTGTTAAAAACGATTAAAAATTTAAAAGAAGTAATGGAAAAAAACCTGAATATTTTGATAAAATATTTATTTTTGATAGTTTTGATAAAAACCCTAACCCTAACCCTAAACTGTTTTTATTATGTTTAGGGCTTTTAACATCTTTGGAGACTAATTTATTCAAGGGCTAGTATGACCTATATCCCTGAGACCTTGTTAAAAGTAGAAAAAATTAAAAATATAACAGATTTGTATATTTTCAGATTTTATGTGGCTCCTTTGAAGCAATATAGTCTAGAGTATTTGGGTCTATTCTAGCTGGAGTGATTTTAAATTAAAATTTTGAAAGGATCGCAATTAGATTTTCATGCATCTTTTTAAATATACACTTTTTAGACATGATGGGTGGGGTGAGTAAGCATATGTAATGAAGAGGCCCAGAAGTTCTATAAGCCCTGGAGCTTGCTAAGGTACAAATCTAGGCTTTAGACCTGCTTTGCTAACTCAGGATGTTAGCTGTCAAATGTAAATTTAATCATTTAGCTTTCAATTAAATCTAGAACAAAAGTTTCAAGAAAACCCTTGGGGTAGAAATGCACATACGACCAATGATCAGACAACCAAAATGTCACCGCTACTTGGGAGGGAAAAAGAGAGAAAACCTTCAAATATATTAACAAGTTGTTAAATATGTCAATCTTTTGTGTATAGGTTGCTTTGTTTCATATAAACACAAAAAATAAAAGAAATTGCATGAAATCAAGCTTATTTTTACATATAAAATGAACCCAATTTTAGGACAAAGTAAATGACCAAAATGTAGTTTTAAGAAAATAATTGAATATGCTTTTTATAAATCAATTTCATAATCCTTTATTGTGTATTTTCTTACTTCAATACTCTTTGTTATTTTTCAGTTTCTGTCTTTGAGAGTACATGAAAATATGATGAATATCTATGAGAAAAAAGGCATGAATTCAAATCTCAAAACAAACATGCAACCACAAACTGGAGAAAAACATTTCCACTGTGAAATCTGTGGTCATAAGTTTTCCCAAAATTCACGTCTCAAATGCCATCTGTTAACACACACTGGAGAGAAAAATTTCCACTGTGAAATCTGTGGCTGTAAGTTTATCCATAATTCCAGTCTCAAACGACACATGTTAAAACACACAGGAGTGAAAAATTTTCATTGTGAAATTTGTGGATTTAAGTGTTCCCAAAATTCAAGTCTCAAATCACACATGTTAACACACACTGGAGAGAAAAAATTCCACTGTGAAATCTGTGGATGTAAGTTTTCCCATAATTCCTGTCTTAAACGACACATTTTAACACACACAGGAGAGAAACCCTTTCACTGTGAAATCTGTGGATTTAAGTGTTCCCAAAATTCAAGTCTCAAAGCACACATGTTAACACACACCGGAGAGAAAAATTTTCACTGTAAAATCTGTGGATTTAAGTGTTCTCTAAATTCTCACCTCAAATCACACATGTTAACACACACTGGAGAGAAAAATTTCCACTGTGAAATCTGTGGATTTATGTGTTCCCGAAGGTCTGCTCTCAAGCAACATATCTTAACACACACAGGAGAGAAACGTTTCCACTGTGAAATCTGTAAACGTAAGTTTTCCCAAAATGCCCATCTCAAACAACACATGTTAACACATGGAAGGAAACAATGTTTCAACTGAGAAATCTGTGGATTTTTCTGTAAATTCAAGTCTCACACAACACATTTTTCAGACAATACATGTTAACACACAGGTGAGAAACCATTCCACTGTAAAATCTGTGAATGGAACGAGATAAAAAAATTACTGAGAAGTAGTTGGTAACCAGATATATATATCATGACAAGTAAACAAGGTGAATAGTATTGTCAAATACCATGAATAATTCAAATAAAAATGATCATGACATTTATTAAGACAGTCCAATTAGTATAGTTATATCTAAAATCTTTATTAACCAACATTCAAAACACATAGACATAAAATGGTACAACAATGTTGGACTATATTTCAGAAGAAAAATGGCATTGGTTTATGTAGAAACCCTTTCAACAAAATCAATTTAATGAAAATTGTTACTGCACAAAATGGAGAGAAATCCTGAACCTTTTGCTTGCCTGTTTCTTCCATCAGAATGCTATAACCACTGACCCTAAACCCACAGAGTCGTCGATGGTGTTGATACAGCAGCTAGTCTTCGGGTTGACCTTTACAGTGGTAATCTCCCTTGCCCATGTTGTGAAATTTGATCTCAAGGAAGTCACATTGAATTCTTGCTAGATGTCTCTCCGCCAAGTTGGATGCGTGCGCACAATTAGGAAAATGAAAATGGCACCAAAAATAAATTGAATGACACCTGAATAAGTTGTAGAAAGTCTTTCTGTACAAAAGGAAAATAATATACAATCACCAATTTTCTTCTTATCAAACCCTGTTCCTATCAATATGGCAATGGAATGAAAGTTTCAACCAATTTTCTCTAAGTAATAATTTGCGCAGCAATTCTCTGTCTGTTATTAATTCAGGATTTTAGTTGGCAATATCCCTTCAGCTCTGGTTGGAGTTTTAAGTTTGTGGCAATTCAAAATGACTTTGTTTCACTTCACATCAAAGTTTCACAGAAACTGCCAAAAGAACTGTCTTTGAGTATGGTGGGTATAGTTGGCAGTCTCAAAACTCTGTCTGCAAAATCACTTCTTGTCTGTCTTTAACTCTGGTTGGCCGTTTCAAAACTTCATCTGCAAAATCTCTTCTTGTCTATCTTTAATTTTGATTGGCCATTTCAAGACTTCACTTCCTTTCAGTCGGTCAGCGGCAGGCTTCTCTATGGTTGGCACCCAATGGCATAGTGTTTATCTGT
Organism: Ascarosepion bandense; assembly: GCA_037127315.1. Lineage (NCBI taxonomy): Eukaryota > Metazoa > Mollusca > Cephalopoda > Sepiida > Sepiidae > Ascarosepion > Ascarosepion bandense. The sequence goes on from JBBBDQ010000836.1 coordinate 327,507, forward strand.
CTCTTTACTTCTTCAACCAGGAACTCTATGGAAGGCAGCTGGCACTGCGGTGGGCACCCAATGGCTTGGCATCTATTTTTGTTGTTACATCTCTGGGCCAAGCTGGGACTCAACTGGAACTGCCTTTGGCCCATCGGGGCTCTGTAATCATGCTTGATTCATACTTTACTGGTGTGGGGAACGACGAACACTGGGTTGTTCATGCAAATCTAGTCACTAGCTCATGTGACCAATGAAATCACTCTCACCCCCACCTTTGGGGCGGTGTCACTATAGCACATCAGCTCTATCTTCTTTCATGTAATTTAGCCAAAAGAGTAGAGTTATTTTCATGATGTCACTTTCTATCTTCTCTTTAATCCAACCAAAGATAATTTCCTCCTTACCCATTTTGAGCAGAACTTATGACATCACTTTTTCTTTTCTTCAAATCTAGCCACTGGCTCTTGCTGCTAATGAAATCACACCCGTCCCCACCTTTGGCATGGAGTCACTATACCACATCAGCTCTTTCTATCTTCTTCCCTTTGATGCAGCCAGTTTGATTTACCGTTCTGGGCAGAATGTCAATTTTTCTTTTCTTCTTTTCTTCATTTAGCCAGTGATATCAGTTACTTTCTCAGGAAAATCCTAATTTAGTCATTCTCATAGTTAATTGTCCTTTTTTCTCCATCAACAAATGAACTTAACCTTTATACTTGTCTGAACTCCCCAATATGTAAAATTTCCCTCTTTCAGTCTGTAACAACCTTTTTTTGACATTCCACAGATGTTTTGGCTTTGTATTTTGCTGAGATAAAAAAATTTAGGATTTTCTGTTTCTATTGTCTTATGATTTCTGATACTGATTATATTCTGCATGAGTTTGTTAGGAAAATATAAAAAAAATAAAATCTTCATTCTTCACTTATTTATCTGTCTCAGATGGCATTCTGTTGAGACTAAGTTATGCCTTTGTTCTACACCTTTGACCTTCATTCACACTAGCCACAAAATCACAGCTGAGAAACTTTCTTTGTTTTGGAAACAAAACTTTATTATCACCTCTTGTGTGGGGAGAAACTGACTGATGATGTTTCTTTCACTTTGATATCAGCTGGGTCATTGAAAACAAAAAAAAGAATATTGATTTAAATACAAAATTTTATTATCTCTCTGTGTGTTGGTGTATCTGACTGGTAATGTTTTCTTTCACTTTGATATCAGCTGGGTCATTGAGAATAATAAAAAAAACTTTTTCCAGTCATCTTTGTTTCGTAGATAATACTATTGGTGTCAACAATGGCCCACTGACTCGGTGAACTTATTAGCTTTACCATATCATAGATTTCATGTGTCATATTTGTTTTTTAGTTCATTTTAATTTTTCCTTGAAAAGGTGAATTTTTTCCAAACAAAAAAAAATAACGTCTTTTTTTGTTTTTCTCTGTTCATATTGGAACAAAATAAATTTTTCCAAGTTCTTTTCACTGTGTAATTTCTTCCATTCGATCTGTAATAATAATAATAAAACTAACATAATTTTTTCTGTTCCTGCCAGTATCCCTTTTGCATATGAACAGTAATCCTATTTTGTGAAGCTTTTACTTTATTTTTTTATTATTATTGATGTTACCTATTGTCTATATTTCTGTATGTGTGGCGGAGTGATTTGAATGTTCTGGTTATGAGACCTGACTTTGAATCTCAACATGGTTGATTTTTCAGGAAGGTGACGGGTGTGCTCCGATACTAGCAGCCTGGAATTCATATAAAAGTGGTTCACATGCATATAAAAGTGTTTGTCTATGCATACATATATGTATATTTTATTATTATTATTGGTGTTAGCTATCATTTATATATGTGGCTGCATGACAAAGTGCTTTGAATTTTCCAACCATGAACTGTTTGAATCTCAATATGACTGATTTGTCAGAAAGGTGTCGGGGTGCTTGGGTACAAGTGGGTAGACATAAAATGCTTGTCTATGCACACACGCGCACATATTGTCTATGCACGCACACTCATATTTTTCATTACTATTGGTGTTACCTATCCGTCTGGGTGCATGACTGAGTGCTTTGGATATTCCAACCATGAGACCTGGGTTTGAATCTAATTATGATTGATTTGTCTGGATGGTGACATATAAATGTGCTTGTCTCTATATAAGATGTATGTAAACATTAACAGGAACATATCTTTTACATATGGCTGCCCTTTTTTTTTAATAATGTATGGAAAGAAAATACACCTAGTGTACAGAAGAAGGGTCTCATGTGCTGGATAGATTCTAGAGTAAAAGCAGTGGCAAACAAAATTTACACATGGAAACAAAATAAATTTCAATAAGCTGATGTTTTCATGTGTTTATATCCCAGATTTGGTCTTTTTTCCTAAAAATGCATTAAAACTATGCCATTTTTAATTTAAAGCTTTAATTGATTTTATAAATATATTTTAAGGCCATCATATTCTGAAGAAAGTTTTTTTTTATGAATTTTAGATTCCAATGAATATAATTTGTGTTTGAAATACACCAGAGTATTTTGCTTACTGGAAATAGTAACTTTAATTAATTAGCTTTCAATTAAGCTAAAATTTAAGGTTAAAAAAAACTTATTTTTAAAAATTCAATTTAAAACTTAGGTATTGAATATGAGTGGAGTACTATTCATTGAAATAAATCTTTTAGACAAATATTGGATTTTCAAAAGTTTTTTTTTTAATTTTGTAGACTTCAATTTTCATTAACGATAAATTTGATGAAGAATTCGATTGAAATTTTTTTTTTATAATCATTTCACTCCAAGCAAGGTATTCTACTGCCACTATTGTGCAGGGGGTTACATAGGGGAGAAAGTGATGAGAAAGGATGGTTAGATATAAGAAATGTCAGAAGGAGAGTGATAGACGGGTAAGGATACCAAGAATGAGGGTTGGGTAGATGGTGAGAGTGTTGGGAGAATAGAAGCAAGTTAGTGTGATAGGAGGTATCTATTGACCTAACATTTAAACTCCTGGAGATTGTAGCTGTCGGGAACCAGACATGTGGAAGGGAATTCCACAGGCGGGAAGCACGAGAAAAGAAGCTGTTGGAGTAGAAATTACAGTTAGTTACATCTTATCTGTTTCACTGTAAAAGGGTGGGACCTAGTTGCTAATCTAGTATCTCATGTAAATTCGTACCTAGGCGGCATCAATGATCTAAGTTCATCGGAGCAGAAGCCGTGAAAGTATTTATAGAAGAGGCACAGGGAAGCCACATCATGCCGGTGAGAGAGTGGTTGCAGCCGGTCTGCCAAGTCAGTATCGATCACGTTACAGATTCTCTGTTGTATTTTGTCAATTGCAATCAAATCTTTCATATTTTGTACCTGGACTATTTTTTTAACAAAGAACCCACTCTTATTTTACACTGATTTCTGCCATTCTTCTGGAATTTTTTTTAAAAAAAGACTACATTCGTTCTATTTAAAAATCACTTTTTTAAAGATTAATGAAGTCAAAATAGGAAGTTTTATTGATGACAAAATATTTTCGAGGTTGAGAAAGAAATATCATATCCAACAGCAACTTGATCCTGTTTGTTTTTCTATAAAAAGATTTTTGAAAAATGAAGAGAAAAGGCAAGTTAGGCGAACCATCATGGCTTTCTTAAAAGCCCAGAAAAATGCCTTTTATTATTTTAAAATCTTGGTGAAAATATATATTTATCTAAATTGCTTAAATTCATGAAATTTAAGAAATTAAATTTTGCTAGCAAAATTGTTTTTATTAAATGCACAACTCATCATCTATTATTTTTTAATTATTTTGCCTGTATTTAATTATTTTGCCTGTATTCTCAAAAATCAGTAAAGTATAGTAAAATAAAAAATGTAATAAAACTATGACATTATTTAATAAGCTTTTAATTACTTTAATAAATAATTATATATATTATATAATATTATATATATATATATATATATATATATATTAAGGATAATTCTGTTGTTAAGATAAGCACTCAGTTGTGGAACAATCTGAGACCATAATAATAGAGAATACGTGAAAAGACCTTAACGAGAATTGAAGAGTTCTGTTACTTTAAAGAAACGTAGGAAAGACATTCTTATTTTGAAGATTGGAAGCTCTGAGATTTTAAAAACGAGCTCTCTCGCTCTGTTGGAAACTGGCATTCCGACAACTGTATTATCATTCTGACAACTGAATTATCTGCTCCTGGGACTAATAATTTGTTTTTTTGTTTTATATAAAGACATTCTTTGTAACTCTCCAGGCGTGTTCGACCTTATTTATTTTAATTTTTTTTTGGTGCTGTGTTTATTTTTAACCACAAGTGTACACCAGTGTCCAGTCTGGTTTTGGTGGAAAGACGCCTACTAAAATTACACAGTGTGGCTTTCTGAAATCAATTCACAACGTGGACAGTGGCCCATTGTTGCAACAGACATCTTGAAAACCAGCTTGTGTGACAACATCATCGGACGAGATCATCACGACCAGCAACAGCGACCAAACAAACCGGCCAGTGTCACAACTGGTGCAGTCACAACCGTCAATGAGAACAAGCATCACGAGCCAGCCCTGGGCATAAGGCGTCACATGTATACAACCTCTTACTCCCACTCAGATGTGGTGCAGTGGATATCAATTCAGAACTACAAATCAGGGAGCCAAGTTCGAATTCCAGTTGAATTCCTTGCATTCACTTATGCACAAATACCCTTGGGAAAGGTATCAAGCCATCTCTTCCCTCAGTTATGGGTTAGAGTTCTGCTCAGTCAGTCATGTCTTTTTTGAGACATGATCGCCCAAGTGTGTATCATGTATGACACTTAACTGACTGAATGTAATAGTTGGAGACATGATTGTGGCTTCTGCTGGGCATAAAGTGGGGGATCGGTTTTATACTGTTATGAAGTAATAAACTGATCCCTCACTAATTACTACCTTATAAGATAATACATCTCTTCCCCCCTGCTATGAGTCAAATAACATGACAGATTGGGTTCTGTAGCCTTGGCTGAAAACCAGTCTACCGCAGAATGTAATGGCAACCTACTGCGGGATAATCTTCCGCCCAGTCAGTCATGTCTCTTTCGAGACATGATCACCCAAAGTGTGTATCACGTATGGCACTCAACTGACTGAAGTAATAGCTATGATGTAAGTATTGCACATATATTTTACAGAACACCAAAATGTATGCAGGGATTTGACATGTCGTCCAAATTTCTAACAATATTAATCTTTCAAGTATGCGGCCAATTAATTTGTAATTTGATGGAATATTTTTCAGCAGCTGTTTCGCTGCTGGGATTATTACTTATATTTTTCGATTATCTGGCATAGAAGATGTTGCGGACCCAGTATAGGTCCAGAAGAAAACTTGAACTCGGGAATTAGTGAAACATATATATTAAACAGAAAAATACAAGAGTGTTACACGTCAGTCTGACTGCCAAATATTAGACAGGGGTGACTCAACCCCAAGAGGTATATTCTCCTGGCATTCATAATAATAATAATAGGAAGAGTTCATTATAGCCCAAAAATGGTAGGTCCCATAATAGAAGATTAAATATGAAAAGCTCCCTTTTAGATTAGCATGAATAACTGAATTGATTAGTTTCTTAATATTTCTGGGTCCAAATCAGCACGTGTGGTTCAACCGGAATATAGCATCTTTTTCTCTCCTCAGTGGTTCAAAACATTCAACACTGTGGCTGATCGATGAATTCATTTCTTTAGCCCTTGGTCCATTCTACCTCACTGTGTCATTAATTAATTGCAGACAAGCCGAAATTTGTTGTCAATATATTTCACCTCGGTTTGATCCAAACAGAGTGAAAGTGTATCACGTATGGCATTTAACTGACTGATATTATACAATGACTTTATTAGTAGTGTACATGCAGGGTTGTCAGTCTAGATTGTCCCCAAATCAAACGCGACACTTGGTTAAACTGGTAAAGGTTGGAGTATAATTAATGAAGTTTGTTCAGTTTATTTTTGGTAATTTCTTGGTAAGTCTGACTCAAGGCTGATGTGTCAGAGTTACACTTAGGTAGTAGTCACATGCATTCAATTTCTGTCCATCCTCAGTCTCTCTCTGTGTCTTTGCACATTCACTTTTATTGGGATCGACTCTGAACTGCAGAGGCAATGGGGAGATAAATTATATTTCCAACTTAGTTATCTTTCCCTTCTCTTGGGTAATGGTTGCAGGCAGAGCCCCCACCTCTTACTCTGTATTGTTTCAAAAAAAAAAAATAGAATTTTCCAGTTTCCTTTTCCAGGTGAATCATTCAAAACTGATGAATTGTTTAAGCCAAAATAAATTCCCTCCATGTGGTCCCTGGCCAACATCTGACTTGTAACGGAGCTTCAATCTGGGAATATTTTTATGCTGGTTAACTCTTTTCATGAGATGTGTATCAGTATACCTCTCTAAGTAATAAAATTTATTATTTATTACCAGCAATCAAAGTGTCACAGGTATAACGATTTAAAAAATCAGAGTTCACATGACACTTGACACTGTGTTTCCTTAATATTAAGGCAGAAATCTACTTCTGCTTTTGTTTGACAAACTGGTAGATATCTTCCATGTAGATATCAATCATGCAATGGTATAATGGGCAGAGATCAGAGTTCAAATGACACTTGACACTGTTTCCCTAATAATAATGCTGTTGGGAAGAAGCAGGAAATAACTTCTGCTTGTTTGACAAACTGGCAAATATCTTCCATGTAGATATTAATCATGCTTATGAAGAGATGTGATGGTATAATGGGAGTTCACATGACACTTGACACTGTGTTTCCCTAATAATAATACTGTTGGGAAGAAGCAGAAAATAACATCAGCTTTTGTTTGACAAATGGGCAGACATCTTTTTTTACTGTCTTTTTCCTCAGATACTAAATTGACAAAAAGAGTGCAAAAGTATGGATTTTTGAAAACATTTGACTAACAAGTTTCAAAAAAGGAAGTTTCCTCTTATGTACAAATCATTCATGTTTGGATACTGCAAGAATCTAACCACAATCTAAACTGTTCAGTTTAGAACTGTCATGAAAGTAAGAAAACTTTTAAGAAGTCAATTTTGAATTTTTATTGAAAAGATATAAAATTTTAGGCTTTAGGAACCATAAGACAGTAATAAAGCAAAAGGTTCAGAAAGAGGAATAAAGAATGAGACAAAAATAATAAGAGACAAACAATATATGTATATAATGCAGGTGAAAAGCAAAGCCATTATAAGACAGTAATTAAGAAAAAGGTTCACAAAGTAGAAGCCGTTTAAATGCAAAAGGGATACAGTCAAGTGGTTATAGCATTGGGAAAAGAAGAAAATAAAATGCAAAAACTACAGTGCTGTTTCCCTTTTAGAGCATTAAAAGTTCTTTATTTTCACTTTGTTGAATGTCTTTGTAAATAAATTGTCCTTTTTATTCAGATGGAATATAATAATAATAATTGTGTCATGGTTCAGTCATTTTGAACTGTTCATTTAAACATTGTTTTACAATGATTAAAGCTGAATAATAATTTGTAGCAATGAAAATATCAAGACAAACAGCAATAATGTGTCTTTCATTTGAAATATTTTTCATAGAAATGCAGGAGTCTCCTAAGTAGAAAACAAACTCAGTCCAGTTAAATTTACACGTATGATATAAACTTTTTATGTGTATTAATTGTTTGTGTAATTTCAATTCCTTGTTTTTCTCTACACAAGGATTTCATTTTAAATTTTTAGATGGAAAAAAAATGTTAAATCTTTTTTTACCTCTAAAGGAATCTAAAATGTGACATTTGAGATGGGAATTTAATGACAAAATAACTAAAGATTTCACAATGGAAAGGTTACTTGACAGTGTCTATTAACTCATGTCATTCATATTTTGCATATTTTGGACAGCTTCCTCCACAGATTTCTCTCCAGTGTGGGTTAACATGTGACTCTTGAAATTTGAATTTAGGGAAAACTTACATCCACAGATTTTGCAGTGGAAATCTTTCTCTCCAGTATGTGTTAACATGTGTCTTTTGAGAGATGAATTTTGTGAAAATATACATCCACAGATTTCACAGTTGAAAGGTTTCTCTCTAGTGTGTGTTAACATGTGTCTTTTGAGATGTGAATTTTGAGAAAATTTATATCCACATATTTTACAGGAGAAAGATTTCTCTCCAGTGTGTGTAGACATGTGTAGTTTAAGGGATGAATTTCTGGAAAACTTACTTCCACATATTTCACAGTTAAAATGTTTTTCTCCAGTGTGTGTTAGTAAGTGTATCTTGAGATGTGAATTTCGAGAAAATTTATATCCACAAATTTCACAATGGAAAGGTTTCTCTCCAGTGTGTATTAACATATGACTCTTGAGATGTGAATTTTGAGAAAACTTACATTCACAGATTTCACACTGAAAAGGTTTCTCTCCAGTGTGTGTTAACACGTGCCTTTTGAGAGATGAATTTAAAGAAAACTTACATTCACAGATTTCACATTGGAAAGGTTTCTCTCCAGTGTGGGTTAACATGTGTCTATTGAGATCTGAATTTCGGGAGAACTTACATCCACAGATTTCACAATGGAATGTTTTCTCTCCAGTGTGTGTTAACATATGACTCTTAAGATGTGAATTTTGAGAAAAATTACATTCACAAATTTCACAGTGAAAAGGTCTCTCTCCAGTATGAGTTAACACATGTCTTTCAAGAGATGACCTTAGAGAAAACTTACATCCACACATTTCACAGTGGAAAGCTTTCTTTCTATTGTGTGTTAGCATATGTCTCTTGAGATGTGCATTTTGAGAAAACTTACATCCACAGATTTTACAGTCAAAATGTTTCTCTCCTGTGTGTGTTAACATGTGACTCTTAAGATTTGAATTTTGGGAAAACTTACATCCACAGATTTCACAGTGGAAAGCTTTCTCTCCAGTGTGTGTTAATATGTGACTCTTGAGATGTGAATTTAGGGAAAACTTACATCCACAGATTTCACAGTGGAAATCTTTCTCTCCAGTATGTGTTAACATATGTCTTTTGAGAGATGAATTTTGAGAAAACATACATCCACAGATTTCACAGTAGAAATTTTTCTCTCTAGTGTGTGTTAATATGTGTTGTTTGAGATGTGAATTTAGGGAAAACTTACTTCCACAGATTTCACAGTGGAAAGATTTCTCTCCAGTGTGTGTTAACATGTGTCTCTTGAGACATGAATTTTGGGAGAACTTACATCCACATATTTCACAGTGGAAAATTTTATTTTCAGGGTGTGTTAACAAGTGGTTTGAGAGTAATGATTTTAAGGAAAAACTTACTCCACATATTTGACAGTAGAAATTTTTCTCTCCACTTTGAGATTGCATGTTTGTTTTGAAATTTGAATTCATGGAAAATATATTTTCAAATTACAGATTTCAAAGGAAATCTGTTATCACTATCTGTGTCCTGTTGTGTCTCTCGATTTAAAAGTAAATCCTAATTCATGAATTTCAAAAGGTAAGAATGTCTTTATTCTCATAGATATTCATCATGGTTTCTGGAACTCTCAAAGATGGAAACTGAAAAATAAGAAATAAATTTAGTTTTGGAGGAAGAAAAATACAATATATAAGTTTTTGAAATATGTTTTCTTGACTTATGGTTTCTGTCCTAAACATTAGATGATTATGATAAATATAGAACAAATTATGTCACACTTACAGTGTAGGGCAAAATTGGGTGTGTATCATTATTCATTATTAAAACTAATTTTAAACATTAGAATTGTCACTGAAATTTCAGCTCACTTTCAGTTTTGAAGAAAAAAAAGGAAGAACGCTCTATAAAACAAACTTCACACAATGAATCCTTAAATTCTATAAATTAAGTTTTAATCATCTTGAAATCCAGACAATACAAATGATGTTTAAAATCTTTGCAAATTTTAAATTTCTATTCGAACTAATAATTTGAAAAAAATTGGGCTTGGCTACCATGGAGGAAGGCAATTATTTAAAAACTAAAATACTTGACTCTATGAAATTGATATTATAATTACTATGGCAAAGAATGAATTAGGGAAAACCTAAGAATAAGAACTAATAATTTAAATAGTGTAACCCCACCTTTACGTATCTCCACTATTTTTCAATCCCTAAGTTATAGGTATTATCAATCTTTTAATATGGACAAGCTTTCTTGAAGATTTCATTTTAGCTTTAATTGAAAGCTGAATGATTAAATTTACTATTTCCAGTATTTAATATTTTATTGAATTTCAGTTAGCTTTATAGCTTTGTTTGAATTTGATTTTATTTGTTTTCATTGAATTTTGTTTGAATTTGTTTTTATCAAATTTTCAATTAGCATTATAGCTTTCTGAAAAAATAAGTTAGCATTATAGCTGTCTGAAAAAATCAAATTTAATATAAAATTTTCTTAATTTAAGAATTTAATAAGTGATAAAATAATGAATTGAAATGCCATAATAAATGTAACTCAGTAATTTATATGTTATGTTATTTATTATTAATTTATATTTTTAATACTTTTAGTATAAATTTCATGCTATAAATAATACTTGTGTAAATCAGATTAACCAAACTTTAAATTTACTAATTTTTAAAAATAACATGTTATAGATCTTTATTTTATTTTTGCAAGATTTTTAAAATGAAAATTAACTTTCATTTACAAATGTGTCGATTGCACAAAAATGGCTGAAAAATTGAAATTTGTTTTTAAAAATTTTAGATTCCAATCAATATAAATTCAGTTTGTAATACAGCAGAGCATTTTGTTTACTGGGAATAGCAAATTTAATCTTATTGTTTTCTATTAAAGCTAAAATGAACGCTTCAAGAAAACCAAAGTTGAACTTTCTAACTTTTCCCTATATGATTTGTGCGATGACAGCCAGATGCAAGATGACTAAGTGTCTATGTTGCTCAGAATTGATAAAATTGTTCAATTTTTTTTCCTGTAAGTGGAAGAAATCAAGAAACACAGATATTACCATACAAAAAACAAAAACAAACTTCAAAAGCCAAAAATATAAAATTATTTTAAAAATGCGATGGCTCAATGATTTGTATTAAACTTTTCAAATTTTGATCAGCAAATATTGTCTTCACTAATTTTGGTTAATGCCTACAAGTATTTGAAATATTGAAAAATATTTCCGAAACTTTATAAATTATTAAAATTTAAAAAAATTACAATTTCATTATTAATTGAAAAAGATTTTTTTCAGATTCTTCAGATGTTTATATTAAAAATAAAATTTTAAAATTAAAATTTAAAAATTAAAAATAAAATTATATTTTATATTTAAAATATAAAGCAATTAAAAGCTTATTTAATTAGATAGTGTCATAGTTATATTGCATTTTTTATTTTACTATTGGGAACTGATTTTCAGACAAAGGGTTGTAGCATGGGGGTGTGGGTTAATTTTTCTTTGATTCAGTCTTGTGTCTTACTTAACCAAACTCCCTACAGCTTACAAGTTTTATGCAGAATTATTGTTATATATCGACAAACAACAAACACGCATATATATAAAAATATAAGTTATATTTTTATTAATGACGATGAATCGTGTAGAATAGGGAACAGAGAATTGAGAGAGCGCACTTCTAATGGGTTGACGGGAGTCTGTTGTGTCTCTCTTCACCGGCCGATCTCTGTTGCTCCTCTCTCTGGCGAATCCGTGTGCCGAGGTCTTTATATAATCTTCCAGAACCGGGACTTTTTCTTCCGGGTTTGCCTCGCCCACGTAATTCTCAGAGACACCTGTTCTGTTTGCCTCTGTAGTTATTTCCGCTGCTGCCGGAAATAAGGTCAAACGACATCCATTCCTTTCAACGACCGGAAACACCCTCGCTTGCATCAGCCTTCCTCGGGTGGGGCCAGATTGTTATATTACATTATAATCATCAGAATTATTATCAGGTTTTTATCAAGATTCGTTGTCGGCAGATTGGAATAAGTGGAATTGTGTGAAATAGCGTAAGAAGCATAAAATATATATTTTGCATTTTAAAATAGAAATTTAATAAAAGGAAAGAATAACACAAGTTGTAGAAGTTAACGTTCAATTAGAAACACTTAAGAAATTATATGGGCAGAGTTCGCCTTCAATAATAAATTTGAGTTGAGGGTATTGAGAGTTCGTACAAAATGTTCGTAGTAGTAATTGTTGAAAGAGATAAGAAGAAAGAGAAAGAGAACAAGGTGCGACCTGACCTTATCTCTGGGTTGATTTGAAGTTGGTTACATTTTAGTTTTTTCGTCTCTTGGCTTCCATCTGTGACTCTTGACTGACGCCGAGGTCATTTATATAGTCTTTTTGAATTTAGCACTGGATCTGCTAAGTCCTCAAGTCTTGTAAGTCACTCTCATTGGTCAAAAAATTGGTTTCGACTTTTTCTCTTTGGGAAAACCAGGATTTCACATGTCATTGTGAATTTTTGTAAAAGTGAAGAAGGTTGATTTAATTTCTTATCCGCTACAGGGTCAACAAATGGTTCAAAAAATAATAGATGATTTACATTTCTTAATCAGTCCTGTGTTTAATAAAACCAATTTTGCCTACAAAATTTAATTTCTTGAAATTTCCTTAAGTTACGTGGAGCTTGTTTTTACATCTGTTTACAGATGTAAAAACAAAATTTTACCAAGATTTTTTAATTTTTAAAAATAATAATTTATTTGTGAATAATTTCTAAAAGTTTAATGAAAATCCCATAAGTATTTGATTTTTTGCATAGAATTAACGCGTTTTTCACCGGAAAAAACAGAATTACGTAATTTACATAGTAAACAATTTGGTTACCGGCTAACGAAAATCAAAACAAGATGTTTTACCAAAATTTCGAACGTGTCGGAAAGAATTTAAAATTTAAAAATTAATTACAAATACTTTTATCTTAAACTTTTTGATGGAAAAATTTCGTTTTTATGCATTTTGGGTCCTTTTTTCTTCATATTTAGGCAGTTTTTTCAGCGATTTTTAGAGGTACTTTTTTTTACACTATCAGCCAGAAAAATTTTAAATGGAGAATATTTTCTTAAACTTAGAAAAAAAATATCCAAAAAAGATTTTTCATTTTTAAAAATTAATTTTAAATAGGTAATATATAAACAATTTTTTTTTTTTTTCAGAGAAGACAATGAAATGTTTTCAAATGCATTTTTGTTTGTGACTTACCTTTTCACCACGATTCTAAAAAGCTTTTTTTCAATTTTCATAGAAAAACAAAAAACAGAAGTTGCTTTTCTTGTTCGATTTGATATTTCTTTCTCAACATCGGCAATATTTGGAAATCAATAAAACTGAAAATTTTTTAAAGAAATTGAAATAAAAAAAAAGAATTATTTGAAAGTAGATCGCATGGTGTTTTGTTAAAACAATGACTAGAACAAAGGAATTGCCAGAAACGGTGTAATAGAAAAATTTGCTCCTTACAAAAATAGTCTGGTTGCATATAATATGTCAGATCATTATATCACAAACTCAGTCTGATTTTCTTGACGAAAAGTGAAAACAACAAAATTAAAAATCTCTTAAATATCCAAAATTTGTCCAATTAATTTGTTTGAATACAAATTAATTAATTTAAGAATTAACTGAATTTGGTTAACCTCTACTCATTTTCGAGAAGTAACTTTTTTAAATTGAATTTTTTATAAATAAACATTTGAAAAAATTTCTTGAAACTTTTATTTTAGTTTTAATTGAAAGCTAAATGATTAAATAAAATTTACTATTTCCAGTAAGCAAAATACTCTGGTCTATTTCAATCAGAAATTATACTGATTAGGATTAGAATCTAGAATTTTAAGTTTTTTAAATTTTTTAAAAATGTTTCGGCCATTTTAGAGCGATCGACACATCTGTAAAGAAAAGTTAATTCTTGGATTTAAAATCTTGCAAAAATAAAATATACATCTGTGATACATTATTTTTGAAAAATTAGCAAATTTTATGTTAAAATCAGATTTACACAAGTATTACTTATTTATAGAATGAAATTTAGAATAAAACTATTTCTTAAACACTGATCTTTCCCACGTATTTGAAATGTGATGACAGCTCAACAGATGTGAGATAAGATAAGTGTATGGTGGCCACAAGTGATATAATTGTCAATTTTTTTTTCCTGTACAGGGAAGAAAATAGGAAATACATGACCTTATGTACGTATAGAAATTTACATAGAAAAAGTAAACTTTAAATACACAAAATATATTAAAATTTATTTTTAAAACACTATAGCTAGATGATTTGTATCAAACTTTTCAATTTTCGATTGGTAAATATAGTCTTCAATTAATAACTTACCATCCTAACGTCTACAAGTCTTTGAAATATTTTAAAATATTTTTGAGACATTATAAGTTTAAAAAATGCAAACAATTCTTTTAAAATTTCATTATTTATCGAAAAAAATTCTTCAGACGATAATGTTAACTTATTATTTAAGTTAAATTAAAAGTTTAATGTCATAGTTTTATGCAATTTTTTTATTTTATTATTAGGAGTTGATTTTCAGAAAATCGGCCAAAATGGTTTTAAAAAAAAGTAATTGATCATTTACATTCTCCAGTGAGTCTTACGTTTAACTAATAAACCCAATTTTGCCTACAGAATTTAATTTCTTGAAATTTCATGAAATACTTGGAAAGTGGAGGTAACAGATGTAAAAAAAAAAATTTTTTCCAAGATTTTTTTTTAAATAATGATTTCAAAAATAATTGCATTCATTTTTCACAAAGTTCTGAAAGTTTCATTAAAATCTGACAATTATTTGATTTTTCCAAGAATTTCTAAATTAATGTGATTGTCACCGGAAAAAAGCGAGTTCATATCATATTACGTTTTCCATTGTAAATTATCGTAACGATTTGGCTCTTCGCTAGCGAAAATAGAAACAAGATTTTTACTAAAATTTGAATGGAATGTATTAAAAAATTTTGAAAAATAATTATAAAATTCTTTGATCTTTCTTCTTAATAATAAAATAACATAGACATTTTGAGGGAAAAAGTTCATGCTTAATTTTTGCTTTTTAAAATCGAGCGAAAATAACGTATAACAACAGTAACACGTTAACCCAAAAGGACAATAACGATAGCTTTTTACTCTCGTTCACTTAAAGCTGGTTCAAGATACTGCTATTCGGGTAGTCACCTGGGATGTTACAGGTCAGGGTGTCATCATATGATGCTCCACTAAAAAAGTATAGTATGAATAAAAAAAAGGCCCCAAACTTAATAAAAAAAAACGAACTTTTTCCCTTCAAAATGTTTAAGAGGAAAGATCTAAGTAATTTTTAATTATTTAAAAAAAAATTTCAATCTCTTCTAATATGTTCGAAATTTTGGCAGAAAATCTTGTTTTGATTTGAGTTAGCGGGTAAACAAAATGTTACGACTGTTTACAATGGAAAATGTATTGTAAACTCCTTTTTTTTTCCATTGACAAAATTTGGAAATTCACGCAAAAAAATCAGTCGGATTTTCATGAAATTTTCAGTACTCATTCATAAATGAAATTATTTTTGAAAGTATTATTTTTAAAAATCTTGGTAAAAATATATTTTTTTTACATCTGTTACCCCCCACCTCCACGTAAATCCATGAAATTCTAATAAATTTTACTTTGTTGCAGAAATGGTTTTTAGTTAAACGCAGGATTCATTGGGGAATATAAATCATTTATTTATTTTTTTTATTTGACCTATTTCCGAAAATCTGCTCCGAAGAGTAAAATTAAAAAAAAAATGCAATAAACTCTGATATTATTTAATTTGATAAGCTTTGAATTGCTTGAATAAATAATAAAAATTAAGGACTTTATATAGTCGGAAGAAAAAAAGATTTTAATGAACTTTAAATTAAATTTTAAAAGAATTGTTTTTCATCTTTTTTTTTTTTAATTATAATAATTTATAAAGTTTCAAAAATATTTTAAAAATGTTTCAAAGATTTCTTGCGGTTAGATTTTTAAACTAATAATTGAAGATTATTGTCTATCGAAAATTGAAAAGTTTAAATCGTTTAGCCTGTTTGAAGTTTTTTTTTTTTTGTATGGTAAAATTTCTATGTATAAATTAAAAAGTCAGAGTTTCCTCCCCTTACTCTAAAATAATTTTGTGACCGGCTGACACTTCCATTCAAAAACTTATCAACACGTTTGATATACGGCGGACAGGTCAAAAAGTTCAAATCTGTGATTAAGAAATAGTTTTATTCTAGATTTCACGCTATAAAAAGTAATACTTGTGTAAATCTGATTAATTTAACATAAAATTTGCTAATTTTCCAAAAATAATGTGTCACAGATGTATATTTTATTTCTGCAAGGTTTTTAAAACCGAGAATTAACTTTTGTTTACAAATGCGTGGATCACTTAAACATGGCCGAAAATTGAAAGATTAAAGGAAAATTGAAAATCAAAATAAACATTTTTATTATTTAAAATTTAATTTAAAATTTAGATATTGAAAATGAGTGCAGGTACCTGCATATCATGTGTTTGGGATCTCTCAAAAGTAAAGTTTAAAAAACATACATGCGGTCGAATATGACTTAAAATATATTAAAATCTTTGGCTGTTTTGTCAAGGCATGTTTTGTTTTTGTTTGAATTCACATTAGCTTTAGGATTTCAAATGAAACAGAAATTTAAATTCAAAGACGATATTTAAGAAATTATTTTAGATGCCTTTGTTGTGGGTCTTTTAGAAAGTGCGTAACAGTTTGTCTACCTCATCTTTTCCAGGTGAATCTAAAAAAATTATCATAGATAATGAAATAGGATAAGTTGCTCTTGTTGTTCGACTTAATATTTCTTTCTCAACATTGGCAATTTAGCAATTAACCCTCTAGGGCCATTCGTATCATATTAGTGGGGGATCTGTTTATTACTTCATAACAATATAGAACTGATCCCCCACTTTATGACAAGTAGAAGCCTTATTCATCTTATATTATTAACCCTCTAGGGCCATTCGTATCATATTTGATACAGTATGAAAACAAGCCTTGAAAAGAAATATTTTCCTGAAAATTTTTTTAAGAGAAATATTTTATAAATTTCAAATGAAAGCAGTACTGACTGCTCAGTCAATGAATACCAAATGTTTCCTTATAGGGAAATACCAAATGTTTCCTTATAGGGAAATAAAACTTTTGATTTTTAAAGAAATTGCAATTAAAAAGTTTCATTATCTGAAAATAGATCGCGTGTATTTTCTGAAAAGTCAGTCAGTTAAGTACTATATGCAGTGGCAATTATGGAACTCTGAAAGAGTGGCGGTGGGGGAACAACTTAGGAGCCGAGATTTTTCTGTGAAGATCGGCCAACTCAAGTAGCATTTTCATTTTGATTTTACACCCTCCTATCGTATACACACATTCGGAATGAGTTTGAGGATCAGTGTAACCCTGATATAAGAGAGTTGTCGGGACCGGATAAAAGTTTTCTTATATCCGAGTTTAGTCTATTTTATATACATTACCACAGGCTCTAATTTGGGACCAGAGAAAATCTATCTTATATCAGGGTTTCTCTTATATCTTAATTATACTGCCACTTCACTAAATTAAACGAAATAACTTTTCATGCATAGTAGTGAAGTTCTAATTCATTCTTGCCCTCTTTTCCATTCGCCAGTTGTTAGAACACAAGAGACGTTAATTTCAAAGCAAAATCAAAGGGTTAATACTAACGTCAGTACTAGCAGAATAGTATGAACTTTTTGTTCTTGTGGCACAAGGCCAAAGATGAGGCTGATCACCACTTTCTATATTAGACTTTGCTAATCAAATTCATGACACAATCACTCATTACAATCTGTTCATTCACCACAAGAACTTGTTCATCACCTCCCAAACCTACACGTACCATAATATATATTCACAAATCACATATTCTAAAAATACAACGATATGAAAATGAAAGTAAAATATAAATGTTAAGTAAGACCTGTTCACCCGACAAAACAAAGAGCGGCTGCTGTTTTGTGCCAGTAGGTAGAATCAAGAAGCTCACTAAGAGAGATAAATAAATAATGGAATGGCAAAATCAAAGACTGCTACATTTACTCACCTTTTGCTGAAATCTATCAAAGGCTTTCTATCAGATCTGGTCTTTTTTCAAAAAATCTAATTGGAACTTTATAAAAATAGTGTTCATACGACTTCATTCCCGATGTTGAGATCACCATTTTGCTACTGTTAGCAACGTGAGAAACACCATCGTTATATACCAGAAAACGGGGTTGGAGGTGACACATTATCACAGACATATGCAAGATCAATGGACATGAGATGTTCAGAAGCGATACGAACTATCAACTCGCAGTCATAGTCTCAGAAAAGGCGCGTCTGAGGACAAGGCATGCTAATCCTAACCCAAGACTAAAAAGAGTGCAACTCAGTCAGCAGTAAGCTGAGCTGATCACAGAGACAATCCTTCTCGAACCTTTCACTAATTCACGATACAACAATCTCAAAGATGTTTGAAACTCATGGAAGAATCTCAATCGATTCTTGGGCTTACGTCGGCACCCAGCCCTCAAAACGAAAGACGCATTGGTGTGCAAACAGGGGTGGGGGCGATGGGGCAGTGAGGCAGTGGCCCCGGGTGCTGTGAATTTTGAACCGAATCCTTTATTCCAACAACTGGGATACATTATTCTCTTTCCATGTGCAATACCACTTTTGGTAGCCATGTAATTATCTCCATTTTAACTTAACTAAGTTATTTGTTCACAACTGTTGTAGCCTCGTCCTCTTTGGATCCAATACAAAAATACTTTGTTTCTTCAAATTAATAATGAGGATAAATCTGTTTTTATTGAGTTTGAGTTCTTTTTATCCTGCTATTATTTTAGTCTGAAATAAGGTGACTCTACATCACAAAAATGAAAATGTAACTGTTTCAATAATAACCAAAAATCTTTTTTAAGTAGTCTGTGATTTTATGGCATTCCATCTCCACCGCCCCGTCATTTATGGCATTCCATCTCCACCCCCGTCATTTATGGCATTCCATCTCCACTCCCTTCTTTTATGGCGTTCCATCTCCACCCCCATCCTTTATGGCATTCCATCTCCACCCCCATCCTTCATATCTTTTGAACACAGAGAAGTATAGACAAATACTTAAGTATTTTTTATTATTTAAAAACTTTTTTCGTCCCTTCTGACATAATCGAAATTTTTGGTTAAAAATAGTTTTTTTTTTTGTAAACTTTTTGTGGAAGCGAAGAGCAGGTGACCCAAAAGGTGAATTCAAGGAAAAAGGAATATGTTAGATTTCAGGTAAATAAATGTTAATTTATTTACATATATACAAAACAACAAACTACTACTCATTGCTGTTATAAAGTTAATGGAGTGGAGAAGAAGAAAGAGAGGAAGAGAAGGTGAAAGAGAGGAAGAGAAGGTGAAAGAGAGGAAGAGAAGGTGAAAGAATGCCGGTTGAAAATAAATCGTTCTTTTCTTCAGATGGAATATAATACTAATATTTGATTGTGTCAGGGTTGTTATTTTGAAATGGTCATTTAAACATTGTTTTACAACAATTAATGCCAAGTTATAATTTTCAACAATGAAGATGTCCTTAACAGAAACTGTAATAATGTGACTATTATTCAAAATATTTCTTATGCAAATACAAGAGTCTGCTAAGTAACAAGGCAAACTCAGGCCAGTTAAATGAATATGAAGTATGATATAATCTGGTTATCTATATTATCTGCTTGTGTCACTTGAATTCCTTGTTTTTGTCTACACTAGGATTTCTTTTCAAATAGTCATGAAATAATGTTAGTGTAACACTGTAAGGGTTCCTTCTGCACACACGTTAAACCAAGTATCAATAGCCCTGGATTTGAACCCTAGAATAGATATTTGGAGAATATCTCTGTGTGTATATATTTTTTATTTTTCTTAGGAAGAGCTAAGAAAGAGAAAAAGAAAAAAAAAGACCTCGAGTGGCTGAGAGATAGAAGAAAGGTGAAACACAAGGCATTCATGAAATGACATTGACTAATATGATAACCAGCTGGCCTTGCAAAGGGAGAGAATTCTGTTTCTTCCTTCCTTGTTTCCTGTTGTTCTCTCCCTTTCTCCCTTGAAGAAAGACATTAAGGAGTGACTGAAAAAGGAATTATTGGTTGAAAAAGACCACCCATGTAAGGATGGAATTGTAATTAATACTGACAGGTGAATGTATAAAGTCAACAGAATCTTGTCAGTGAACTTCCAGACTGGCAGACCTTTGTGTGAAAACTGTAGGCTGGTGATTTAAACCAGATACATAAAATTGACATTAAACTTTCATGGACAAATATTTAAAATGCTTACCACCCTGGATTTGAAAAAGTTTCAATAAATTGATGACAGATTTGAAAAACAAGTCAGTCAGAGAGAGATGAGAGAAAGAATTGCTCAGAACACATTGGAGTGAAGATGCAGAAAATTCTTTCTTCCTGCATGCTAGTAGACACATACACTGCTTCTAAGCAGAACCCAATTATTTCCACTTTCAAAGGCTTCATGCCATTTTATAGAGACATTTAATATTTATTTTAGTAATATCTATGATGCAAGTATTGCATATTTTACAGAGCACCTAAATCTATACAGGAATGACATGTCCAAATTTGTAACATCGTAATCTTTAAAGTATCCAGCCAATTTTACCATACTTTGATGAAATATACTCCAGCAGATGCTTCCACACAGGTATTATTACTTATATTGTTGATTGGATTATCTGTCATGGAAGATTAAATATGAATACCTCCCTTTTAGGTTAGCGTGAATAACAGAAACAATTCATTTCCGAACATTTCTGTATCTAATATTTGAAAACACGTCACTCAATAAGTCCCGGGCCTGACATATAGATGGTGCCACTATTAAAATATCCATATGATTTTTATGAAGTACTAATCTTCAAATGGCATGTGACAAAATCTAGGCCTAATCAGATTATTAGTTTACAAATTACAGTTATTTAAGTGAAGTTACTGTTGCAAATTTTCAAAACATTGGAAAAATCTGAATTTTGTGTCTTCATAAAGCATTGCTTTCTGATGGGGAAAAATACTGTTCAAGCAAAGCAATGGCTTAATAAGTGATATTCAGACTCTGCTCTGTCAGAAACAACAGTTAAGAGGTGGTATGTTGACTTTAAACACAGATTTTACAGACATAAATGATGCTGAATGCACAAGTTGCCCAAAATCGGCAGCTGTCCAAAAAAAACACTAAAAAAATACACAAACTTGTTTTGGCCAATCCTCAATTGAAGTTGTGTGAGATGCTGGAGGAGTTGAACATATCAGAAGGCAGTTTATTCACCATTCTGCATGAACATTTGTCAAGGAGAAAGATGTATTCAAAGTGGGATCTGTGTTTGTTTACAGTCGATCAAAAATGATTCAGAGCTATGTTTGCAACATGCAACAAGAAGTAGTTTTTGCATAAATGACAATGAATGAAACATGGATTCAGCACTTCACTCCGGAGTCAGCAATCAGTTGAGTGGACAGCAGCAGGTAAAAGCCATCCAAAGCAACCAAAGACGCAAACATCATCAGGCAAGGTTTTGACCTCAGTATTTTAGGATAGCATCAATACAAAATATTATGTAACATTATTGGTCACAAATGAAGAAGAAAAAGTGATCTTTCCCTAAAACAATGCACTGTGTTACAAGTCAATTGCAACAATGGCAAAACTACATGAATTGCACTTCAAATTCTTCCGCATCCACACTATTCTCCAGATCTGGCAACCAACGACTACTGCTGTTTGCAGACCACGAAAGAATGCTCCAGGGTAAGAGATTTGGCTTCAAAGAAGAAATGATATAAAAAACTGAGACATATTTTGAGGCCAAAGACAAATTGATCAACAGAAAAGGCATCAAATTGTTAGAGAAGTGTTGGAATCAATGTATCATCCTAAAAGAAGACTATGTTGATGAATAAAGTTGAATTTTGCCTAAAAGTTGTTGTTTTATTAGTTATGCTTGGAATTTATTGAGAGATATGTGAAGTACATGTATTACCTATGAAGAGGTATGATGGTATAATGGTTTCAGAGTTCAAATGACCCTTTACGCTTTGTTTCCTTAATACTAATGCTGTTGGGAAGAAGCAGAAAATGACTTCAGCTTCTGTTTGACAAACTGGCAGATATCTTTACTCCTTGTCTTTATCTTCAAATACTAGATTGACAAAGAGAGTGCAAGAGTATCGATTTTAGGAAACATCAGACCAGCAGAAGGAGAAGATGACTCCCATGTACATATCATTTATGTTTTGTGTTTAGAGAATCTAAACCCAATCTAATATGTTCAGTTTAGAACTGTCATGGATGTCATGAAAGTAAGAAAAATTTTAAGAACTCATTTTTGAATATTTTATTAAGTTTTATTGAAAAGACATGAAATCTGAGATTTAGGAACAAAAAAGGATGCTTGATTTAATGAAATCTAAGAATTGATCCAAAATATATATGTAAATACAGACAAGTATTTTTTAATGTATGAAATGACTGGCCACTTGTATACATAAAAACACTGAAAAAAATATTGCACAACACATTTCAAATGACTAGATTCACATATGAAATGCAGAATTGCAAACAAATATAATACCAGAAATCTCACAAAAGAAAACTGAAATAGAAGTAAAAATGCATTTTGTTGGATGAAATTGGGAAGAATTAACAAAACTATAAATAAACAATATTAATAATTGGAAGAGTAAAAAAGAAAAATAATAGGAGACAAACAATATATGTATATAATGCAGGTGAAAAGCAAAGCAACTATAAGACAGTAATAAAGCAAAAGGTTCAGAAAGAAGAATAAAGAATAAGACAAAAATAATAGGAGACAAACAATATATGTATATAATGCAGGTGAAAAGCAAAGCAACTATAAGACAGTAATAAAGCAAAAGGTTCAGAAAGAAGAATAAAGAATAAGACAAAAATAATAGGAGACAAACAATATATGTATATAATGCAGGTGAAAAGCAAAGCAACTATAAGACAGTAATAAAGCAAAAGGTTCAGAAAGAAGAATAAAGAATAAGACAAAAATAATAGGAGACAAACAATATATGTATATAATGCAGGTGAAAAGCAAAGCAACTATAAGACAGTAATAAAGCAAAAGGTTCAGAAAGAGGAATAAAGAATAAGACAAAAATAATAGGAGACAAACAATATATGTATATCATGCAGGTGAAAAGCAAAGCAACTATAAGACAGTAATAAAGCAAAAGGTTCAGAAAGAGGAATAAAGAATAAGACAAAAATAATAGGAGACAAACAATATATGTATATAATGCAGGTGAAAAGCAAAGCAACTATAAGACAGTAATAAAGCAAAAGGTTCACAAAGAAGAATAAAGAATAAGACAAAAATAATAAGAGACAAACAATATATGTATATAATGCAGGTCTACTGTTGATATGCTAACGACCATCACCGAGTACATATACCAGACACTCGACAGGAATGGTGAAGCCCGAACTGTTGCATTGGATATATCTAAGGCATTCGACAGAGTTTTGCATGCTGGCCTTCTATGTAAACTGTGGAGCTATGGTATAACTGGACATTTGTTTCAACTAATCCAGTCATTCCTCTCTAACTGCACAATGAAGGTGGTATTAAATGGACATGCCTCCCAGAACTGCCATACAAACGCAGGTGTCCCCCAAGGCTCCATCTTAGGTCCTACACTCTTCCTTGATATACATTAATGATCTCCCTGATTCCATAAGAGCCCAAGTAGGTTTGTACGCCGATGACACCACAGTTTACTCTCGCCTCCTAAAAAAATCTGGTGTAGGTGTCAAAGCTAACCTCGCAGCTGAGATTGAAAAAGACCTCCAATCCATATTGGACTGGGGTAAGAAATGGCTAGTAAATTTTAATGCTTCTAAAACGAAGCTACTCTCAATTAACCATCATCGACAATCTCACCTACCTCCCATTAGCATGGACCAGGCTTGCCTCCCAGAGAGTAAAACACTACGCCTCCTTGGTCTCACACTTTCAGCGGACCTCAAATGGAATGACTATATCGAATCCATTGCTAAATCCGCTGCTATGAAAGTCGGTTCTCTGTGTAGGGCCGGAAGTTTTTTCTGTCTAAATCTATCCTGCACATATATAAATCTACCATCCGCCCGTGCATTGAATACTGCTGCCATATCTGGTCGGGTGCCCCTGCTATTCTCCTCGGGATTCTCGATAAGGTTCAGAGGAGGGTCTGTAATGTGACAGATACCTACTTGGCAGACCGCCTGCAGTCTCTCTCCTACCGGCGTGACGTGGCTTCCCTGTGTCTCTTCTATAAATACTTTCACAGCTTCTGCTCCGATGAACTTAGATCACTAGTGCCCCCTAAATACGAATTTGCACGAGATACTAGATTAGCAACTAGATCCCACCCTTTTACAGTGAAACCGATAAAATGAAACCGCAACTTCTACTCCAACAGTTTCTTTCCTCGCACTTCCCGACTGTGGAATTCCCTTCCACATGATTGCTTCCTCCCCGACGGCTACAATCTCCAGGAGTTTAAATGTAAGGTCAATAGACACCTCCTAAGACACTAACCTGCTCCCATTCTATCAAACACTCTTCCCATCTGCCCAACCCTCATCCTCGCTATCCTTACTCATCTGTCACCTTCCTCCTGACATTCCCTATGTCTAACCACACCTTCTCTTTACCTTCCCCTATGTAGCCCCATGCGCAATAGTGGCAGTGGAATGCCTTGCTTGGGGTGAGATAATTAAAAAAAAAAAATGCAGGTGAAAAGGAAAGCAACTATAAAACAGTAATAAAGCAAAAGGTTCACAAAGTAGAAAGACTGTTCACATGTAAATGGGATACAGTCAAGTGATTATAGTATTGTGAAAATGAAGAAAGTAAAAAGAGAAAATACAGTGTTCTGCCTTCAGAGCATTAAAACATTTATTTTTACTTTGTTTGAAAGTCTTTGTAAATAAATCATCTTTTTCTTTAGATGGAATATGATAATATTTTGCACTGAGATTCAGTCATTTTGAATTGTTCTTTAAATATTGTAAAACAATGATCAATGCAAAATTTTAATTTGTAGCAATGAAGATATCAACACAAACAACAATAATGTAACTTAAAATATTATTCATGTAAATGCAAACGTCTGCTAAGTAAGATGAGGTAGTATTTAATTTAATTCCGGAACATTCTCTCTTGAATGGCTTTTGTGCCTTATATCTGATGAACAATCTATTTCTTCCAGTAACTGTCTTTTGACAGGAAACAAAAAACAAGAATCCAGTTTGTCTACATTTCTGAGATGAGGTAGTATTTATACTATTCACATTATTCAGACTAATGACCTCATCTTTGTTGCCATTTGTACAACCATTTTAGCTGCTGTTCACTTCGGCCTTCTTAAGATGCTAGGAATTTCAAATCAAACTCTTTATTGCAATCACTATCATTTCTTCAGGACACATGGCCCAGTAGACATAGGCGTTGGTTAATTCCAGTGAATTGACCCCAAAAGTTGTGCCAAGCCAAAGCAGTAGTGAACAAGTAACTTAGAGAGTTGGGTTACAGGGAGATAACTCATGACTACCAAAAAGAGGCTTCACACAATGAATGAGAATGATATACTTCAGTGATCGTAATAAAGGCTTCAGTTTGAAATTCGTAGCACCTGAAGAAGGCTGGAACATACAATGCCTGAAATGTCATAGAAGTGATAACAAAGATGAGGACAATAGTCCAAATAATGTAAATAACTGGCCAGTTAAATGTGTGTGTAGTATGATGTAATCTGGTTTCACAATGGAAAAGATACTTGCCAGTGTGCTTACCTTTGCAATGTTTATGATTCATAGCATTAAAACAATCCTTTTTTTTTACTTTGCTGAAAGTCTTTGAAAAATAAATTATCCTTTTCTTCAGATAGAATATAATAATATTTGTGTCAGGGTTCAGTCATATTGAATTGTTCATTTAAACATTGTTATACAATGATTTATGAATAATTTTAATTAGCAGCAAAGAAAGATGTCCTCAACACAAACAGCAATAATGTGACTATTATTTAAAATATTTTTTTATGTAAATACAAGAGTCTGCTAAGTAGCAAGACAAACTCAGGCAGTTAAATGTATGTGTCGTATGTCATAATCTGGTTATCTATATTATCTGCTTGTGTAACTTGAATTCCTTGTTTTGTCTACACTAGGATTTTTCAAATAGTTGTGAAATAATGTTAGACCATTTTTATCTCGAATCCAATCTAACAATTGTGATTTGAGATGGAAATTTAATGAGAAAAAAGCTAAAAATTTCACAATAGAAAGATTACTTGCCAGTTTGTGTTAACTTGTGTCATTTCTAATTTGCATATTTTGTAAAACTTCATCCGTAGGTTTTCTCTCCAGCGTGTGTTAACATGTGACTCTTGAGATTTGAATTTTGCAAAAACTGATGTCCACAGATTTCACAATGGAAACTTTTCTCTCCAGTGTGTGTTAACATGTGTTGTTTGAGATGTGAATTTTGGGAAAACTTAAATTCACAAATTTCACAGTGGAAAAGTTTCTCTCCAGTGTGAATGACTAAGTGTCTCTTGAGATTTGAATTTCGGGAGAATTTACATCCACAGATTTCACAGTGAAAAGCTTTCTCTCCAGTGTGTGTTAATATGTGTCTCTTGAGATTTGAATTTCGAGAGAATTTACATCCACAGATTTCACAGCAAAAAGCTTTCTCTCCAGTGTGTCTTAATATGTGTCTCTTGAGATGTGGGAATTCCAGTGGAAAAAACTTACATCCACAGAATTCACAGTGGAAAGCTTTTTTCTCCAGTGTGTGTTAACATGTGTCCTTTTGAGAGATGAATTTTGAGAAAACATACATCCACAGATTTCACAGTGGAAAGGTTTCTCTCCAGTGTGTGTTAACATGTGACACTTGAGATTTGAATTTAGAGAAAACTTACCTCCACAGATTTCACAGTGGAAAGGTTTCTCTCCAGTGTGTGTTAACATGTGTCTCTTGAGATGTGAATTTAGGGAAAACTTACATCCACAGATTTCACAATGGAAAGATTTCTCTCCAGTGTGTGTTAACATGTGTCTCTTGAGATATGAATTTCTGGAGAACTTACATCCACATATTTCACAGTGGAAAATTTTATTTTCAGGGTGTGTTAACAAATGTTTTGAGAGTAATGATTTTAAAGAAAAACTTACTCCACATATTTGACAGTAGAAATGTTTCTCTCCACTTTGAGATTGCATGTTTGTTTTGAAATTTGAATTCAAATTAGATTTCAAAGGAAATCTGTTATCCCTATCTGTGTCCTGTTATGTCTCTTGATTTAAAAGTAAATCCTAATTCCTGAATTTTGAAAGGTAAGAATGTCTTTATTCTCATAGATATTCATCATGGTTTCTGGAACTCTCAAAGATGGAAACTGAAAAATAAAGAATAAATTTAGTTTTGGAGGAAGAAAAATACACTATAAAATGTTTTGAAATAGGTTTTCAAAAAGATGTTTTCAAGAAGTTTAAAGATGCTGCAAAAAATCATGAAAAATACACCAAAATGTAGATTGAACAAACATGTAATTTGTTAATTTAAAGGCATTTGTCATCAACTAAAATCTTTAACATGAAAAAAAGGAAGGCAGAAATACTGATCAATTAGTATTTAAATCTGACATATTATACAGTTGATTCTGATTGATATAAATTGTACAATGCAAATTGAATTTAATATGATTATCAAATGAAGTCAGTTGGAATTATTGTTTGAAAATTTTTGTTTCAACTTGTGTTTTCTGTCTCAAACATCAGATTATTAAAATAAATATATAACAAATCATGTTATACCCAGAGTGTAGGGTAAAACATTATTAAAACTTAATTTTAAATGTTAGGTACTGTATTTTTGTGGATTGTCCTATAGTTTTCGGTTAGGTTTTTTCTATTATATCAGCAAAGAATTGTTACTGAAATTTCAGCTCATTTTCAGTTTTTAAGAAAAAAAGAAAGCTTTATCAAACAAACTTCACACAATGAATCCTTAAATTTGATAAATTCAGTTTCAATCATTTTAAAATTCAGACAATACAAAGGATTTTTAAAATCTTTGCAATTTTAAATTTCTTTCTTAACTAATAATTTGAAAAAAATCTGGGCTTGGCTACCATTGACAGTCATGGAAGAAAAACTAAAATACTTGACTCTATGAAATTGATATTATAATTACTATGGCAAAGAATGAATTAAGGAAAACAAAAGAATAAGAACTAATAATTTAAATAGTGTAACCCCACCTTTATGTATCTCCACTACTTTTCAATCCCTAAGTTATAGGTATTATCAATCTTTTAATATGGACAAGCTTTCTTGAAGATTTCATTTTAGCTTTAATAGAAAGCTGAATGATTAAATTTACTATTTCCAGTATTTAATATTTGAATTTCAGTTACTTTAGCTTTATAGCTTTGTTTGAAGATGCCCGGCATTGCTCGGGTGTAATGAAAGCTTTAAAACTAATCCATGATCCTGGAGCTCAGACTCTTTGGACGTTGGCATGAAAGACTAAAAACCAATAGTTGTTTCCAGTTAAAGTGAAACCGTAGACTGAAAGAAAAATGAATGGATGTAAGTCAAATTTTGATTTCCTGGATATCAATAGCAAATAAGTTTTTTTCGTCGTAAACTGAATTTTGAAGGCTAAATAAGTCCTCTGAGTAAATGGTATCATGGCTGAGACTAAGAACTACAATTATACCTACTTAGAGCCAAACCCGAAGCAAAAACTAAAATAAAAGGGCTGAAAAAAATAGACATACAGACAGGTAAACAGACACACACCAAAACATCTTGCCTTTTATATATATATATTTATCAATTTTCTGCACTATTGTAAGAACTGCAACATTGAAACTTCTGAATATCATTTCTTATGTCTTTGTCTATGAGTGTATCAAATTTGACTAAAATCGGACCACTACTTCTATAACTCGATTTTTTCGATTATCAATATTTATTGGGGGTACCTCAATACAAAACCTAGCTAAGAACACTCGCAGATGCTTATAGTACAACTGTAAATTTTCAAGAAAATCAGTTCAGCCGTTTTGGAGTCTATAGGTATTGGACACACACAGACACACAAAGTTCCATTTATAAATAAGTTTGATTTAGATTAGATTTTGTTGATTTAAAAATTTAATAACTGAGATCATAATGAATTGAAATAGCATGATAGGCATAACTCAATCATTTACAAAATGGTATTGTATTTTATTTATTTTTATGTTTATATTTTCCTATGTCTTTATTTTTTATATTTCATTTTTTATTAATTAATTCTTTATTATTAATAATTTAATTAATTTAATTAATTAATTCTTTATTATTAATAATTTCTATCATGACATTAATCTTTTAGCTCTTTTTTAAATCTTTAAATTTTACTCATTCTCATTTTTCAAAAAAAAAATAAAAACGTAGAACTTTTTTTAACTTTTAGGCACTAAAAAATTTCCTGAAAATTTCTTAAAAATGACCATCCATGTTAAAAAAAAAAGTTTAAACAGCTTCGGATTTTAAGGAAATTTTATTCATAAATGAGACAAATTATTTTTGAAATTATTAATTTTCAGAAAATATTGGTAAAACATTTTTTACATCTGTTACATAATATTTTCAACAATTATCGAATATTTTATAGAATTTTAGTCAGTTTAGCTTTATATTCTTACATTCGAAAATGTTTCATGAAAATAAAAATAAATATAAAACTTTCTTTTAAAATAATTTTACAATTTAATAACAATGAATTAAATTATATGACAGAGGTAACTGAATAATTTAAATGTTATGGCATTTATTGATTTTTATTTTTAATATCTATTTTTCATATTCTTTATTATGTACCTCCACAAACTGTAAATTTCAGAATTACTTTTTTAGCAAAATGGTAAAACAAGGAAGTAAAAATATAAAACGTGTTTTAAAATTTGAAGGGATGATTTACAAAGCCCCTTGAATGTAGGAAACATGGAATTGAGATGAAAGAATTGTACCCTGCCGAAAATGTTGATATAGGATTTTATTTTCCTGTAAGGAGAACAAACTTTGAAACACAACAACTTTTTAATGATATAGAACATTTGGTCACCCATAAAATAAAATATGGATCATCAACATGCACACAAAAAAAATGTTTTAATTATTTTCAAAATTTGATGGCTATTTTTGATTAGTAAATATAGTCATCATGCATTAACTTAATAACCCAATGGAAACAATGAATGGAAGAAATTTAAAAATATTTTTGAAACTTTATAAATTCTAATAAAAAATATTAAAAAAGAAAACAATTCTTGTAAAAATTCATTATTCATTGAAAAAAGTTTTCTCATCAGACTTTGATATCCTTAAGAGATATTTGTTATAAAAGCCATTAAAAATTTATCTAAATAAAAAATGGCAACGTTTTATTGCATTTTCTCTTTCACAAGTTGGAGCAAATTTTCTGAAAAGTGGCTAATTTGAGAACAACAAATGATTAACATTCCCTAATAAATCTTGCATTTAATTAATAAAAAGAACGTCCCTGCTACTCATAAAATTTCTAGACATTTCAGAAAATTAATTCTAATGAGGCAGGGGTAACATATGTAAAAAAATATATATTTACCAAAACTTTCTAAAAATAAGGATTTTAAAAAATGATGTCAGTCATTTGTGAATAAGTTTCATCAAAATCTGACCATTATCTGATTTTTGCAAGAATTTCTAAATTAATGTGTTTTTTCAACAGAAAAAACTGTGTTACATTACCCTAGGTATCCCTATCTGTTTTTGATACTTACATTTTAAATAAATCTTAAATAAAAAAGCTTTCTTTCAAGGAAATCTAAGAAATTAAATTTACTAATTCCAGTAAGGAAAATACTCTGGTGCATTTCAAACAGAAATTACATTTATTGGAATCTAATATTTTTCAGATTTAAAAACGTCAATTTTTGGCCATTTTTGATCGATCGACACATTTTGCAAATGCAAGCCAATTCTCGGTTTTAAAAAATCTTACAAAAGTAAAATATACCTTGCTGATATGTTATTTTAATCAAATTTTAAATTACCTTAATCTGATTTGAAAAAGTATTACTTACTGACTGAAATGCACTATAAAAGCATTTCATAGTAGCCATCCATATCAGTGTTATCATAGTGTTATCTGAGGTGACGATTTATTTGACAGATAGCAACTGTAAAAAAAAGTGACAAGTATGGTGGAATGGATTTGACATAATTTTATGTAGCTTTATTATATGCAGCATGTTTTTTTACTTTTAACTTTTTAGTAAAATTAAAAATTTAAATTTAAATTTTCAGCAATTATCTAATATTTTATAGAATTTTAGCTAGTTTAGCTTTATTGCCTTACATTAGAAGACGCTTTTTAAAAAATAAGAATGAAAATAATAGAAAACTTTGTCTTAAATTAATTAGATACATCCACTCATTTTTTATATCTAAATTTTGAACTGAATTTTTAAAAATATAAAGGTTTATTGAAACTTCTTTTAGTTCTAATTGAAAGCTAAATGATTAAATTTACTATTTCCAGTAAGCAAAATACTCTATAATTTCTGTTTGAAATACACTATTGATTAAAATCTAAAATTTTTCAATTTCTTTTTTTAATCTTTCAATTTTTCAGCCATTTTTGTGCGATTGACACATTTGTGAACAAAAGTTAATTCTTGGTTTTAAAAATCTTGCAAAAATAAAATATACATCTGTGACACATTATTTTTGAAAAATTTGCAAATTTGATGTTAAATTAATCTGATTTACATAAGTATTACTTATTTATAGCATGAAATTTAAAAAAAACTATTTTTTAAACCTTCAACTTTCTGACCTTTCCACCACACCATATGTGTTGACAGATTTGACACATGCAAGATAAGTGTATCCCAAGTGACAGAATTTTACAAATTTTTTCCTATGACAGGAAAAACTCTGAAACACATGACCTTTTAATTTATGCATAGAAATTACCAAACAAAAAACGTCAAATGCACAAAAAAAAAGAATTATTTTAAAAATAAAAAAGGCATGAGGATTTATATTAAACTTTTTAATTTTCAATTAATAAATTTTTTGAAACTTTATGAATTATTACAATTTAAAAAATGAAAACAATGCTTTTAAAATTTCATTATTAATTGATAATTTTTTTTCTTCAGACTATAATGTCCTTAATTTATAATATTTATTCAAGTAATTAAAAGCTTATCAAATTAAATAATGTCATAGTTACTTATTGCAGTTTTTAATTTTTTTTTATTGAGAGCGGATTTTCAGAAATAAAAGCAAAATTTAAAAAAAAAAAATAAAAGATGATTTACATTCCTCAATGAGTCCTGCGTTTAATAAAACCAATTTTTGCAACAATTTAAATTTCTTAAAATTTCATGAATTTGTGTCGAGTGGGGTAACAGATGTAAAAAGAAAATATAAGATTAAAAATAATAATTTCATTAATTTGTGAGTAAATCTTGAAAGTTTCATTAAAATCCGACAATTATTTGATTTTTGCAAGAATTTTCAAATTAATGTTTGTTACCGAAAAAAAAAATTACGTTTTTCACAGTAAAACTCTCGTAACTATTTGGTTGGTTACTAGCTAACTAAAAAAATCAAAACAAGATTTTTCACCAAAATTTCCAACGTGTTAGAGAAGAGATTGAAAATACTTTGATCTTTCCTCTTATAAACAATAAAACATTTATTTTTTATGGAGAAAGTTCGTTTTTAAGTTTGGGGCCTTCTTTCTTCACTATGCTGTTTTTTCAACGATTTAATAATGGATACACTTATTGTGTAAAAAATTGCGTCACTCACGAACCAAAGAAAACAAAGAGTTTTTACCAAAAACTTCGAACGTATTAGAAAGCATTAAAATTTTCTTAAAAATAATTAAAAAATACTTTGATCTTTCCTCTTAATAACAAATATTTTGATTTTGACAATAAAACTTTGCTTTTAAGACTGGAGGGGGTTTTTTTTGTTTTTTTTTTTCATTTATTGCTGTTTTGTTTCAGCGTGTTTAAGGGCAAAGGTAACTATTTAAAATGGAGAATATTTTCTTAAATTTAGAAAAAAATCTCCAAGAAAGATTTTCTTTTTCTTTTAAATTTTAGGATGTCTGTGACGGTCTAACTTACCTTTTCAGGGCGAATCTAAAAAAAGCTTTTCATAAAAAAAAACAAACAGGATTAAGTTGGTCTTCTCTTGTTGTTGTACTTGATATTTCAATTTCTTTCTCAATATCGACAATATTTGGCAATCAATAAAACTTCAGATTTTTAAAGAAATTGCAATTAAAAAAGAATTATTTGAAAACAAAGGAATTACTGGAAGCGGTGTTAAAGAAGAATTTGTTCCTTAAAATAAAAAAGACTTGAACACATTATCATTGCATCACAAACTCAATCTGATTTTCTGATATATACAAATTTATTATTGACAAAAATGAAAATAACAAAATTACAAATCTTACAAGAATGTAATTTTTGACCAAGGAATTTGTTTCAATACAAATTAGTAAATTTAACGGAATTTAGTAAATAAAAATGCTTAATTTTTTATTTTAAAAATCGAGCGAAAATAACGCAACCCACTAGTAAGTAGTTTACCCACTAACAAGGTTTAAGTTTTCTAATGACTAGACAGATTTTAAAATCTTTGACTATTTTGTCAATAGAAAAATTGAAGAAGATAGGTTTAAAGTACCATGAATTGAAAAATTTCTAGATCTAAAGGCTAGAAAACAATGTTTTAGGCAAAATAATGAATATTTTCTTTAGCTTGTATAATTATTAAGTTGTATATTTTAATAAAAAAGTTATTTTTTTACATTTTCAGTATTTTTCATTGGGAAAATTTTCAAAAATTATGCTTTTAAGGGTACTAACACTCTGCTCTTATGGGTGCCACTGCCAGCAATCCAACCCAAGTACCCGTTTAGCTTGCCTAGCTTTTAAGTACATTTGATTAAAAAAATTAAATAATTGCTGAAATTTAATGAAAATTTCAGGACGTATTTAGAAATGAATGGAATTATTTTTTAAATTATTATTATTTTTAAAATCTTGGTAAAATATTTTTTTTACATTTGTTACCCCCACTACCACCACTGAAATTCATGAAATTTCAAGAACTTAAGTTTTGTAGTGAAAATTTGTTTTATTAAGTAGGACTCCTTGGTAAGTCATTTATTATTATGTTTTTAAACATTGGCCCTTTTTTTTTTTTTTATTAATTCTCCTATAAAAAGGCAATGAAACTATGACAATGCCATTACTTAATTTAGATAAGCTTTTGTTTTTATAAATAACATAACATATATTAAAGACATAATAGTCTGATGAGAAAAAAATTTCAATGAATAATGAATTTTTACAAGAGTGGTTTTCGGTTTTTCTTTTTTAATTATAATAATTTATAAAGTTTCAAATATATTTTTAAAATTCAGCAAAGACTTGTCATGGTTAGGTTAAGTAAAGACTACAAATGAAAATTGAAAAGTAACACAATTCATCAAGATATATTTTTAGAATATTTTTATTTTATATTTTTTGTTTATTAGAATTTTTTTTTATTAAGTGAGGTATTTTCTTAGTATATTAAAAGTTCATGTGGTTCACGGTTTCTTCCCCTTACAGGAAAAAAATTCGGACACTTATGTCAATTCTGGTCAACTATACTTATGGCAAAAGTCAAAAAGTGTAATGTTCTGTGATTAAGAAATACTTTCATTCTAAATTTCATGCTATAAACAAGTAATACTTGTATAAATCAGATTCAGTGGACTAATGTCCACTGAATCTGATTTATACAAGTATACAAGTTTCCTAACTTTTTAAAAATAACACGTCACAGATTTATATTTTATTTTCACAAATATTTTTAAAACTGATAACTTTTGTTTATAAATGGGTAAAATTTCGTTTTAAGTCCCGTTGCTATTCCCCATCAAATTATATTCCAAAGTAGCACAAAGTGCACAAGGATGTGCTGAATTCAAATCAAGCACAATTTATCGAAAAAAACTTACCTTTTTTTTATCTAAATATCCATTTTAAAAACGAACTATATCTTGCCCTTCTTCTCTCCCGTAACTCTCATGAAGTCATGTAATAGCGGACTGCGCAAGGGAACAAAATTGGGGGCCTGTTTACATCCGCCTGTTTACTTCCGGTTAGGGAATTAATGCGCTTTTTTCTGCTGAATTTGTGTACCGAAAACAAGCGCATTAATTCCCTAACCGGAAGTAAACAGGCGGATGTAAACAGGCCCCCAATTTCGTCACCTTACGCAGTCCGTCATTCTGCAGTTAATTACATGACTTCATGAGAATTACGGGAAAAAAGTACGAAACATAGTTCGTTTTTTTTTATGGACATTTCGATAAAAAAAACGTTAGTTTCTTCTTCACTAATTGACACTTGATTTCAGTTCAGCATTTGCACGGAAATAATGCTATTTTGGATAAGTTTGAAGGGGAAAAGTGACGGGAATTCAAACGAAAATTTGCCTATAAATGTGTCAGTTGCACAAAAATGGCTGAAAAACTGATTTTTTTAAAGAAAAGTTTGGATTCGAATCAATATAAATTCTGTAATACACAATAAGTGTTTTGCTTATTGGAAATAGCAAATTCAGTCATTTAGCTTTCAATTAATGCTAAAATTAAAGCTTCAAGAAAAATTTTTTATTTATAAAAATTCACTTTAAAATAGGTATTGAAAACGAGTGGAGATACCAAAGTTTTAAATTGAATTTAAAAGTTAACTTTAAAAGTTATCTTTCTGATTTGCAAAGATAATGTCATCATTCACTTAATATGTCTGGCTAAGTATGGTGGACCAGAACTGACATGAATTTATGAACCCTAAGTGAATATTTTAGTTCTAGGTTTTATTTACCAAGTAATTTTTTAAAAAAATTAGCATAATATTTTCAGCAATTATATATTACAGTTTTGAATTTTATTTACTTTAGCTTTATAGCCTTATGTTTTCAGATGCTTTCTGAAAAATAAAAATTAAAATAATATAAAAATTTCTTTTAAATTAATTATTAAATTTAATAAGAGAATGAAATTAAATAAAATGAGAGTGGTAACTCAATCTATGAAATGTTATGATATCAATTTTTATTTTTTTATCTACTTTGAAATTTAGGTATTGACAATGAATGGAGGTACCTTGTGGGAAACATTACTGCCAGGTTATTTGGAATATTTTCTCTGTTGTATTCACCTGGCACAAGGCCACTTCCAAAAGAGACATTCTACCCAAATCCTTACAAACCCACCATTTATTTTTATAAGCATTGAAATTCCATCATTAAACAAGTAATGAGAAGGTGAAATAAAGTTGACAAAACATTAGTTTGTAACAAAACAATGTATTAACAAATGTTTTACAATACATAGATGTTGAATAATATGTGAAACTGGTTGTTTGTAATTGTCTCCCATTGTCTGTGTGAAAATTATTATTAGGGTTTTTAGCATAAGTTTGAATGTTTATAGTGGGTTGCTTATCTATTATTTCCCCGTTGTAGTGGGAGTCCGTTCTGGTGAATGGTATACTGTTGCAGGTTAACGGAATTTGGCCTTGTGGTAGATAGCCCACTATAAGTTATAAAATGATTATAAAATCAAGAAAAGCAATTTGAGTATAAAAATATCATTTATATATACACATAACAATTAATGTTTTTACAATTAAAGTAATACTTGAATATAAGTCCAACGGAGATTAAAATGTTCATGGAAAATAATAAGCTGAAAGAGATTTAAGGCTTAGGAATGTAGAAGCATTGTGAGTAAGGAATGTCTTTGATGTAGTCGCTCCTTAGGTCAGTAAGTACTTTTGAGACAGGGAAGAAAGTAAGGAGAGGTGAAGGGAGACGAACGTAGTAGCCGCTTGACTTGGTCAAGGGAAGTACGAATCACGCTCGTCTGTCCGTCAGTCTGTCTCCTTCGGTCTGTCTGCTGGGTGCTTTCTGTCTTGGCTTTTTATATCTGCTTTTTGGATCAAAAGCAGCTCATTTGGGATTTCACACTTGAATTTGATTCTGGGCTTCTGGTAAATAAAATTCGCATAGGCTCGCGAAATGGAAATTTGATATTTGATTAATTTTTATTTTTCAACTGGAACATCTGCGCGAACCAGGATGTGCAGCGACGACTTCTGATCATTTGCCTTTTTGTCGTGAGAGAGCAAACATCTGGTCCATCGCTTTTGTTTGGTTGGTATCACCACATGTTCATTATTGTTGAAGGATTCACACAATGTAAGAAAATTATGTATGTGACTGCTGTTGAGAGGAATTGTTCAGGTACGAAAGTTCAGGAATAATGTTCTGAGTGTTGCAAAAGGATATGATTTGCATAGCAGTGTGAGTTGGGCGTTTAGTCTTTTAGAGTTTTTTGGACATGGTTGGTGACCTGCTGAGTGTCTGCTCCAACTGTAATTTGTGCACATGTTAGTTAAAGAAATAAATGGCAGCTCATTGCATTCTGCAATTAGTGCGGGTGTGTGAGAGCGAATTAGATGAGATTGAGGAACGCAGGCAGCTAAAACTACCAACTGCTTTGCTTGAACTGCTGTGTTGTAACACGTGTGTCCCTGCTTTTTTTATACATCCCAAGAAAACACAGGAAAGCATAAGAACATAATGTGATGATCGCGTGTGTGTATATGTACATGTGTGAGTGCGACTGTGGATGAACCATGTGGAAATACACGTGATTCCACAACCTAAACACTATATTATAAGACAATATGATTAAATATAACTGAAGAAATTTTACAGCCAGAAATATTTAAAATGGAGAATATGCAGATGACAATTCTACTCCTGCAGCTTCTTCTCTCACATTTCCGCCTGTGGAACTCGCTTCCATATTCTTGCTTTCCTGACGGCTACAACCTCAAGGAATTTAAATGCAATGTCAATAATCATCTATTAACCACTTGACTCTAGTTCTTTCACCACCCCATATATCCTTTCCTTTCTCTCCACCTTTGCAACTGTGTATTCCCATCCTTCTCTTGCTCCTTTCTAACTGGTTCGTCTTCCTCTTCACTCTCTTCTAATTAATCTTTTTACACTTATGTAGCCCTCAGTGGCATTACCGCCTTGCGCGGGGTGATACAATTAAAAAAAAGTTTCAAGACTAAAGCTTATAAAAAAATATGTGCAGTGAACAATGAGACAAGAGAGATTAAAATCTTTCACTATTTTGTCAGTAGAAAAACGATATGATAAAGATAGGTGTAGAAAATACCATGAAAAGATTTGGAGATCTAAAGGCTATAAAACAATGTTTTAGATAGAATAATGAATGCTTTCTTTAGCTTGTATTAAGTTGTATATTGTAATAAAAATTTTTATTTGAATTTTAGTGAGGTTTTTAGAAAAATCAACCCTGTTCTAATACCTTTGCATACTACCAGTAGTGTGCAGCAAAAGTGTTATGACGGTGGTGATTTTAAACTTTATTTTGATACCTCATAAAAGATAAAATAGTTCTTGTCCTAATACTTTTGCACAGTACTGTATATATTGTCATATTTCCAAGTAACCGATTTTCCAGTTTTAGTTTTTGTTTTGCTTTACTGTTTTGTCTCCATATTATTGCCAAATTGTGGTGGAGTATCTCCATGTTCTCGTAATAGCTTTATCAATTTTCGCCGTTTCTGAGACAACTGCTGGTTTTAATTGGTCTATGAACACATTGGAATTGATATCTTCAGCAGTTGTGTTAGTGAAAAACAATTACAGCTAATTACTTCACATGAACCTGTCTAAGGTGCTTTCAAAGATTTCCAAACTGTCAGTCCTAAGCCAAACGAATTCACACTCGTTTAGGTACTTTGGTATGAAAGGTTTTGGCAATGAATGTATGTATCCAGGAGAATGACTCTCTGTGTCAAACTTTCGTATTTCCTTCATCAGGTCATTTATTGCCAGGTTTGATGGCTCATTGTTATCCTCGTCACATGGATCATTCAACAGTTTTGGAACATGCACATGACACCCTGTTAATGCTGTATATGGTGAGTATATAGATTCATTGGATGTGATCTTGATACCTAAAAGTACAAAGCTAATAGCCATGAATCCTTCTTTGCAATAAATGCTGTCTTTAACGTCCTATGTACATGTTCAATTAATCCGTTCGCCTGAAGGTGGTACGAAGTTGTTTTCAGTCTTTTGGAACAAGCATAAATACGGGGCCCTGCGGGGGCCACGAGCAGTTGCAGTTGAAGTAGGTGTGCTGAACTAACAAGACAAAATCACCAACCTTGCCACTGTCCAACATATGCACAAAGACCAACCTTCAGCAGTTTCCATAATGCTTTGGTGAAAAGCAAAGACATTTTTGAATCATCACAAACTTGAAAACCGCGATTGGGGTGAACTAACATTACCAACCAAAAATTCTAATTAATGTTAAGAAGACAAACACTTCTCTTCAACGAAACTTCCAGTCCATTGGCTAAGTAGAGATAAGGGGTTGGCAAATGTTATATTCTATTTTTTTGTATTTTTTTTTGTATGTATATAAAGATTTTCCTGCAACTTATTTGGCTGTCATTCAATTTATTTTTGGTGCCGTTTTCATTAACACCAATGAGCGCGCGCGTCCAGTCTGGTTTAAGGTGGTGAAGAGTCAGATAGCAAGATTTCAGCGTGACTTCTTTGAGATCAAAATTCACAACGTTGATGGGGAAGAACATTGTTGTAATAGTTGACTTGAAGACCAGCTGCTGAATCGAAGCCATCAACGACTGTTGAGCGTCCGTTCACACTTTGACAGCTCTGAAAACAATTCTGATACAAACTCACTAACTTTCTCAGTAATGACATATAAGTCAGCTTCGAATCTAGCAAATCATGTGTTAATGAAAGCAGTAGTGAGATTTTGTGCAGTTATTCAATCAGAGGAACCGCCTCCAACCATCAATCTCAGTTAATAGATACTGCTATGGTGAAAAATAGGGGTCTGTTTGGTTTCTTACCGGTGATAGGAGAAGGATAAGGAGGAGGAGGAAAGAAATAAGTGATGGGGTGGGCAGAGATAGAAGATAGGTGAAACAAAAGGCATTCACGAAAATGACATTGACTGATATGATAACAATTGAAAAATGTCCAGCTGGCCTTGCGAGGGGAGAAAATTCTGTTTATTTCTTCCTTGGTTATTTGTTTCTCTCCCTTTTTCTCTCTCAGAGAAAGAGATAAAGGGTCAACCAAAAGCGGAATTATCGGTCGGTTTTTGGAAAAAGACAACCCACGTGAGGATGGAATTATAATTAACGCTGACAGGTGAATGTATAAATCAACCGAATCTTGTCCCCAATCTTCCAGAATAGCAGACATCCATGCTAAAATGGTAAGCGGGTAATTTAAGCCAGATACCAAAGTTAACTTTAGATTTTTGTGGACAAACATTCCAATCACTTACCACCGCATGGCATATTTGAACGGTTTCAACAAAAAGACAATGGATTTGAAAATCAAGGCAGAACAGTTAGAGATACATCAGAGAGACGAGTGAGAGACTGGTTGGGAACGCGTGGAGTGAAGACACGGAAAGATTCTCCTTTTCACTCCCACCACGCTAGTAACACATACACCACTTCTGAGAGGAGGGCAGTATAAAGATTGTATTCCCTCGAACAATACAGACATAGTAGCAGCAAGTAATTCGTGAACTCTGAAAAAAGTTGGATTGTATTTTCTTTTAATTATATCTAGATAAGATTCTTCTATTGTGAGAACTGATTATACTTTCTATATTTTTAGTGCACGAATATCTGATTATTAGGGTGTTTCTGTTAAATATTTTATTAAGAGGACTAGAATTGCTAAAATGTTTATCTACGAGTTTTAGAAAATATTTACCCATATTAATATTACATAATTTGCAAAGTGGAGGGTTGAACCAAATTGCTTTCTTTCTTCTGTTGGTCTTATTGGTATTACTATATTTCAAGGATTTGTCATAAACAAGCGGCTTTTGAAATCTGCTCTTATGTAAAGCCTCATTATATGTTTTAAAAAAATTAAAAAATAACAATTATTGTCACCCACAAAGCAAGCCAATTTTTTTAATTGACATCTCAAAATACATGTAAAATTTTAAATAATACGAAGGATCAAACAGACTACAATCTAGAAATAGGTTTTGTTTATTATCAAATTAATTATTTTTGACAAAAAAAGACAAACTTTTAATGATATAATTTTCTTATTTCATAGCCTTTTATGAAAATTACATTTATTTTCATAAGTCATTAAAAGTATGAAATCGAAATTAAGTAGAAATTACTTAGTTTAGATTTATTTTATACATATATATTACAGACTGTAATAATTTCTTTTAGTTTGATGTCATCACATATTTAATTACACCCAATGAGATTCTTTTTTTAAGTATTCTGATTTTAAAATGTATCATCATATCATATGCTTTATTATTTGGACTGATACGCTGCCATCTAGTTTGTTAGATATGGAAGAGACACAGCCGAGATAAAATCTAAGTCAGTTCAATCCCTGTGTCTGGTAGTGATGAAAGTTTAAAAGCATTCTGATTTTAAAATGTATCATCATATCATATGCCTTATTATTTGGACTGATATGCTGCCATCTAGTTTGTTAGATATGGAAGAGAAACATGGCCAGGATAAAATCTAAGTCAGTTCAATCCCTGTGTCTGGTAGTGTTGAAATTTTTAAATTATTCTGATTTTAAAATATATCATTATGCCTTATTATTTGAACTGATATGCTGCCATGTAGTTTGTTAGATATAGAAGAGACACACAAGTAAATAACTTTCAATATACCTTCTTCCATATTTCTGATTTGGGAAGAAAGCCAAAAATAAAATTCCTTCTGATGTATTTAAGATTGACACACAGCCAAGATAAAAGCTATTCACTTCAATCCTTGTGCCTAGTAGTACTGAAATATCACAGATATCATTGCAGAAATTTCCCCACCAGCTATCTAAATTATTAACAGTGAAAATTTATTTCCTAAAAAAGAAACTAAAGTTGAAACTAAAAAATATTGAACGTATTTGAATTTTTAAATTCTTTATAATCAACATTCCATGTAAAATAAATTAAAAAATAATGAGTTTGGAAAATAAAATACTTTTTAATTATGGGCCACCATACTTAGAAATGAAAGTCATTCAATCTGGTGTTGTCAACATGAATTTGTGTTGCTGTTCATCAACTGAACAGACTTGAGTAAACAATGCTTTAAAATAAATTTTTTAATGTTTTTCTTTAAATAAAACAGCAATCATGATGATTGTTTGTATCTAAGTAAGGTTGGTTATATATATATACATAAATAAATATACATGCTGTCCTAGATCAATGACATGACTCAGAATTTCATGCGTTATGCAATCATCAGGCACATATTACAAACTGACTGTTAATAGATTCTAATTTAAGGTCAATCGCTGTTAATGGGAGTTAAATCTTATAAAGTTAAATTACTGATTTTAATAACAAGAGTAAAAATTTAAATATACTGAGATTACATGTAGATAAAAACATTAAAATTAAAATTTTTAAAAATAAAATTATAAAATTAAAATTTTAAAATTTAAAAAATATTAAAATATAGGGAGATGTATAATTCAAAGAATTAATAGTAATATTTACAGGGAAAGAAAGAAAGGAATTGTTTATCTTGTGTATTTTGAGATTTAAATTCTGCAAACACTGAAATCCACAGATTTCACAGATGTTTTTTTCCAGTGTATTTTAACATGTGTATTTTGAGAGTTGAATTACGGGAACACTTAAATCCACAAATTTTACAGTGAAAACATCTTTCTATTGTGTGTTAATATGCAATTTGAGAGTTGATTTCTTGGAACTCTTAAATGCACAGATTTCACAATGGAATGATTTCTCTTCAGTGTATTAACATGATTTTTGAGAGTTGAATGTAGAGAAAAAAAACAATCCACAAATTTTACAGTGGAATAGTTTCTCTCCAGTGTGTGTTAGTGTGTGTTAATGTGTGTTTTGAGAGATGAATTATGTTGACGCCGAAATCCAAAGATTTCACAGTAAAATGTTTTTTTCCAGTGTATTAACATGTGTGATTTGATAATTACATTCTTGCAAAACTTAAAGCCACAAATTTCACAAACAAAGATAAAAAGAAAGGAGGAAAGTAAGAGTGTGAGAAAGAAAGAGGCAAACGTACAGAGGAATCTATATCAATTGGGGTTTAAGAATTTAAGTATTTTTTCTATGGCAGCAAGTGGTCATTAAATTGCTTTTTTTG
The DNA here is from genome assembly GCA_037127315.1 of Ascarosepion bandense. NCBI lineage: Eukaryota > Metazoa > Mollusca > Cephalopoda > Sepiida > Sepiidae > Ascarosepion > Ascarosepion bandense. The sequence continues at coordinate 371,001 of JBBBDQ010000836.1, forward strand.
TTAAGTAGATTAGGGTTATTTATATAGTTTAAAATTACAAGTTTTCCAAATGTTAGCAATTTACGTTTGTTTTGCTTTTTGAGAGATGCACTTTGGAAAAATTTAAATTCAGATTTCACAATGGAATTGTTTATCTTGTGGGTTTTGAGATTAAAATTCTACGAATAATGAAATCCACAGATTTTACAGTGGAATGTTTTCTCTTCAGTATGTTTTAATATGTATATTTGGAGAGATGAATTATGGGAACACTTGTGATACTTGAGATGTCCATTGAGAGAAAATTTCAAACTACAACTTTCACAGTGGAAATGCTTCTCTGTATTGTGTTAACATGGGATTTTTGAGATTTACTTTCCTGGAACTCTTAAATGCATAGATTTCACAATGGAATGGTTTCTTTTCAGTGTGTGTTAACATGTTTTTTGAGAGTTGAATTATGAGAAAATTTCAATCCACAAATTTTACAGTGGAATGGTTTCTCTCCAGTGTGTGATAACATGTGTGATTTTAGATTTCCATTTTGGCGACACTTAAAGCCACAAATTTCACAGTGGAATGGTTTCTCTCCAGTGTGTTTTAACATGTGTGTTTTGAGAGCTGAATTATGTTGACACCGAAATCCACAGATTTCACAGTTGAATGGTTTCTCTTCACTGTGTGTTAACATGTGTGATTTGAGATTTCCATTCCGCCAACACTTAAAGCCACAGATTTCACAGTGGAATGGTTTCTCTCCAGTGTGTTTTAACATGTGTGTTTTGAGAGCAGAATTGTGTGAACACCGGAATCCACAGATTTCACAGTGGAATGGTTTTTCTCCAGTGTGTTTTAACATGTGTGATTTGAGATTTCCTTTCTTTCGACATTTAAATCCACAAAATTCACAGTGGAATGGTTTCTCTCCAGTGTGTGTTAACATGTGTGATTTGAGAGTTCCATTCTGGCGACATCTAAAGCCACAAATTTCACAGTGGAATGGCTTCTCACCAGTGTGTTTTAACATGTGTGTTTTAAGAGCTGAATTCTGTGAACACCGAAATCCACATATTTCACAGCTAAATGGTTTTTCTCCAGTATGTGTTAGCATGTGTAATTTGAGATTTCCACTCTGGCGACATTTAAAGCCACAAATTTCACAGTGGAATGGTTTTTCACCAGTGTGTTTCAGCATGTGTGTTTTGAGAGCTGAATTATGTGAACTCCGAAATCCACAGATTTCGCAGTGGAATGGTTTCTCTCCAGTGTGTTTTAACATTTGTTTTCCGAGAGATGAATTAAGCATAACTTTAAATTCACAGTGGAATGGTTTAAATAGTTATCACTTGAATTCAGAAAATAATTACTTTACAAATTTAACAGTGAGAATATTTTTGCCAGTGTATTTTTTGTTTGTTAGAGATTTAAGTTCATAGAGAATGTAATACCCGGATTTCCAAGGAAAGGATTAATTCCTTATGCATGTTCTGATATGTCTTTACTCTGTGAACTACCGATCCTTGAATTTCAGCATGAGAATTCCTTCTTTCTCAGAAATATTCATCACGATTACAGGTACACTCAAAGATGCAAACTGAAAAGAGAAAATATATTACCTGAGTATATTTTCAAAAACAAAAAAATTCGCCATTACACAATACATCAAACAGAAATATGTAATTTGTCAATTTAAAGGAACTTTAACTTATTGATTTTTAATTTTAGCTAAATTTCTGAAGACAAATCAAGGCAAAAAGAATGATAAATTGGTGTCTAATTCAAATGCATTACACAGTTTACTGATTCAAAACAATTGTACAATGCAAATTGTCAGCAAGTAAAATGAGAATTTCATTTTGGGATTTTGAAACTAGAGTATTAGGATCTTATTTTTAATTTTAACTAAATTCCTTATGCTAATGACATTTCCGAGCTTCTCTACGGCATATGACTTTAATGAATTTGTTTTAATGTGTTCCTTTCAAATTTATATTTAAAGGAGAGAATGTGCACCGTTTCAGGCCCTTCCTTTCAATGGTTTCACTTACACACCAGCCCCAGCTCACTGATGTGAGGCCCCATTATAACAATATACAAGTGTGTCATAGATATACTAGTTCAAATGTCTAATGGCAAAATTAGAGTTACGAAAAATTTTTAAAAATAGTAAACCTTGCATTCTGAGAATGCAACATGAACCTCATTATGCATTCACAATCAGTCATGTCATGTTCGCTGAAACACTCCACAGAATATTTCTTTTTTCCATATCCACATAGAACTATTTTCAGTTACTTCTATTAGGCGTTTTATACTTTTGGTCCTTTTATGCCCTTTGATTCCAATTTAACCCAGAAATTGGCACAGAGTTCCTGCAAAGAAACCCCTTGTTCCAATTTTCATTTCTCTAACAATTACATTATATACGTCCTTTATTAGCTCTGATTTTAGATTTTAATATTTATTAGTTTTATAATCGTGGCTTTACTAAAAGAATTAACTTTTGTTTACAAATGTGTTGATAGCACAAAAATGGCCGAAAAATTGAAAGAATTTTAAAAAAGGAAAAATTTTAGGCTCCCTTATGAATTAGTTGCATTATGGTAGGTAAAGGTCCCAAACTTAATAAAACAAACTGTTTTCATGAAAATGTTTATTTTATTATTAAGTGGAAAGATCAAAGTAATTTGTAATTATCTTTTAAAAACTTTTAATCCCTTCTAACATTTTCAAAATTTTGTCAGAAAAGTTTGTTTTGAGTTAGCTACTAAAAAAAAAAAGTTTACGGCTGTTTTACAATGGGGGAACATAATGATGACATCAGCCACTTTTTTTCTCGGTGACAAACACATTAATTTGGAGATTCTTGCAAAAATCAAATGATTGTCAGATTTTAATGAAACTTTCAGGACTTATTCACAAATGAAGGAAATTATTTTTGAAATTATTATTTTTTAAAAGTCTTGGTGAAAATATATATTTTTTTAACACTGTTAACCCCACCACCACCGTAAATCCATGAAATTTTAATAAATTTTAATTAGCTGCAAAAATTTTTTTATTAGTTAAATGCAGGACTCATTGGGGGATATAAATCATCTATGTTTTTTATTTTAAAGTGGACAACCTAATCGAAAATCTGCTATGAAGAGTAAAATAAAAAATGCAATAAAACTATGATATAATTTAATTTGATAAGCTTTTAATTGCTGGAATATATAATTAAGGACATTATAGTCTGAAGAAAAAAACTTTTTCGATTAATAATAAAATTTTGAAAGAATTTTCATTCTATTATTATTATTATTAAATAATTCATAGTGATACAAATATTTTAAAAATCTTTTACCCAATCGTTGTTTTAATTCCTTTTTAGTTAAGAACTGATGATTAATTGCCTATCTAAAATTGAAAATTTAATAAAAATCGCTCACCAAAAATATTTTTAAATAATTTAAAGAAATTTTTTTTGTGTGTAAATATGTTTATTTTGATTAAGTACGATGTTCCATAGGAGTCATAACACGTTTCCAATAAACATTAAATTAGATATTTTTACCATGCCTTAAACTCAATAACTTATTAATAATATGAAAAATACATAATAAAAATATTAATAAATAACATAAGAATGAATTTAAAATAACCAAACTTTATTAAATTAAAATTATTTTAAAAGAAATTTAATTTTTTTCGATTACTAATAAATACTTGAAAGAACTGTTTTCATTTTTATTATTATAATTAAATAATTCATAAAGTCTTACAAATATTTTTAAAATCTTTTAATCCAATCGTTGTTTTAATTCCTTTTTAGTTAAGAATTGATGATTATATTGCCTATCTAAAATTGAAAATTTAATAAAATTGTTCACTAAAAATATTTTTAAATAATTAATTTTTTTTTATGTGTAAAAAGGTAAGATCAAAGTATCTTTTTTTAAATAATCTCTTCTAACACGTCCAAAATTTTGATAAATCTTGTTTTGATTTTAGTGAGTGGGAAACCAAATTGTTACGTGAGTTTATAATGGAAAACGTTACCGTGTTACCGTTACTGTTTGAGTTAAAATAAAAGTTTTACATAACTCAGTTTTTTTTTCCGGTGACAAATTTAGTTTGCAAATAAAAAAAACTAAAAAAAAAACTTACCTCATGAAAGTCCGTACGTAAAAATATATTTATTCATGTAAAAATACATGAAATGTGGCACAAGGCCAAAAAAGGGGGTGGTCTTCAGTAGCTATCATAATAGCAATGATGACACAATGATTAAAAAACTTATTTACATCCAAAAAGATTTTCTTTTAATTCACATTGGCTTTATTGTCAAATGAAATTTAAATTCGAAGGAGGTATTTAATAAGTTAAAGTCTTTTCCAATGCTTTTAGTAGAAAGTCCGTGATCGTTCGTCTAACTTACATTTTTCAGAGCGAATCTAAGTTTTTCATAGAAAAACAAACAGGATTAAAAGTTGCTCTTGTTGTTCGACTTAATATTTCTTTCTCAACATCGACAATATTTGGCAATTAGTAAAACTTCAGATGTTTTTAAGAAAATGTTATTAAAAAAGATTCATTATTTGAAAATAGATATCATTTTGTGAACAGAACAAAGGAATTACCGGAAACGGTGTAAAAGGAGAATTTATTCCTTATTCAAAAAAAGGTAAGATGCACACAATGAAATTTTTAAAAGTTGTGCATTCGTAGATGACTGTTACGTGAGCGCTTTTTAAAAAGCGATAAAATCAGTTATTGTAAATCGCCCAATGACGCCAAATGGTAGAAAACCTGGGTTGCGCATTAACTCGTTTACAAATGAAAAATATTCAAAAGTTCTACAATAATTGTACTGAACACTTAAAACCACTGACTGTGTACTGGTCTAATTTAATTATGACCAAAAACTAAAAATGAAACAATTATATATATATATATATATATATATATATATATATATATAATTAATTGTAATATAAATTAATTTTAAATAAAAAAACAAATTTAAATTTAAATTTATATATATATATATATATATATATATATATATATATATATATATATATATATTGTTTAATACTTAGTTTTTGGTCCTAATATTTGTATTAAAAAGTGTTCTATACAATTATATTGTAACTTTTGAATATTTTACATTTTTAAACGAGTTATTTTGCTACCCAGGTTTCTTCGGACGATTTTTAATAACTGATTTTACCTTTTACCGTTTTTCTTTTTAAGAACGCTCTTGTAACGGTGTTTTATTTGAACGTTCACGTGGCAGAGAATTTATGAACGCACATTGTTTAAATTCAAACGAATTATGACATTTTCTTCCATGGTTGTATGAATCTAAGAGGTATTTCTTAGTGTGGATGCATTTTGTCATAATTTCTGTTCTTATATATATAATTAAATTTGCTTTTTATTTATAATTAATTTACATTGTGATACGGATGTTAGAATTAATAAATATATAGTGGGTTGTCCGTTATGGGTTATCCATTATAGTGAAGTGTATTTGTGTGTTGAAACAGATTAACTGAATTTGACCTTATTAGTACATAGCCTACTATAAGAGGGGTATAAAACAAGAAAATCAAAATGTGTATAGAAACAACACACACACACACACACACACACACACACACATCAATTGTTTTTTTACAAATAAAAGTAATGTCTTTTGGTTGGTACAAAGGTCGTTAAAATGTTCATAGCAGTAATTGCCGAAAAGAGTTTGTGCGTATGTATGTCTGTGCGTTCGTTTGTTAGGAGTGTTTTTGAAGTCTCTGCTCAGTCTTTCAGGTACCAGTTAGTTGTTAAGTGGCTCAGTGAACAGTGAAAAAGAAAATGAGAGAGAAAGGAGAGGCAACATAATACAATCGCTTGACGTGGTCAAGGGACGTGTTAATTATGCTTGTATTTTCTCAACTGTCAATTATTTCTTGTGTCGTTCTTTTATTTCATTTTCGGGGCTCCGAACAAGTCATTTGGAAATTCACACTTGGATTTAATTGTGGGTTTCTCATTGGACGACAAACAAAATTCACGTCGGCTCGTGAAAAGGGTCCATAAAATGAATTTGATATTTATTTATTTTTGGTTTTTCCCCGGAACATCTGCGTGGAGCCCAGATGCGCGAAGACCTGTTTTAAATCATCTGCTATTTCGATCTCTGAAGGCAAACATCCGGTTCCTCGCTTGCTCGGTATCACCACAAATAATAATATATACCAATCATATATAAGGATCTATAAAGGATTTGTACTTGTTTTTTATATGGTTGGTGTACATTAGTTACTAAGTCTAATGTCACAAAGAAATTTACTATTCTTAGGTTTGTATTAATAGTAAATTCCAAATTTAGGTTTTTAAACTCTCTGTATATTATTATATATATATATATATAATTTTCTAATTTTATCAGTCGTAAAATTTGTCACGCTTCTCAAAAAACAGTTTGCCTTAGACATGTATGAATAACCCACATCCCCTCACATGTAACCTATATTTTAAACATTCAAATTCAACCTTCATTCTGATTAGTTAAATTAAACATACCCATATGATCTACATTTTTGGCCTTCTCCCACTTCATATTAAATCTTTAATGAGCAAACGTATTTTCTATTTTCAAATATAAATCATATTTACCAAAGTTAGTGAAAATTAACTGATGATAAGATACAAACTTTAAATCTCGAACTATAGAAATTTCTGTTTACTGTCTAGCGGATAATAAATTAATTAAAATCAGCTCTCTTCACTTTTACAAAAATTCATGATTTGTAATATCCTGGTTTTCCCAAATAGAAAAAAGGATTGACCACCTGCTTAAAGAAAAAAGTCGAAACCAGATTTCGCATGTAGGTTTTTAAATGATTTTTTATGAATGGGAGCGACTTGCAAGATCAAAAGGACTTCGCGTGTAAGTGCGAAAATACTTAGATTACAATAAAAGGCCCTCATCAACGTCAGTCAGGTCAGTTAGATGGGAGCAGCGAGAAAATAACTTTCAACTTCAAGCGACCCGGACATTGTGCTCTTTCTCTTTCTCCTAATTTATTTTCACAATTACTACTCGAACATTTTGTACGAACTCTACCTTTAACCTCTTAAGAATGTTTCTAATTGTACATTAATTCCTACAACTTATGTTAGTCTTTTCTTATAATAGATTTCTATTTTAACAATCAAAATGTATATTTTATTATTCCACTCTTCTGCACTAATTCTACATACTCCAACCTGCCGACAACGAACCTTCTGATGATTATAACTCTGCATAAAAATTTTAAGCTGTAGGGAGTTCGGTTAAGTCTGACACAAGGCCGAACAAAAAAATAACATTAACCGGCTACACTTCAAGTGAAATGCATAGACAAAAAATAGTAGAGACCATATTTCTTTCGCCTAGAAAATTTCGCAAGTAAGCGTGAAAATATTTATTATCCAATGAAAGGAGGGCGATTTGCAGAAAACAACAAATTGAACTTACATTGACCTGTGTCATGTTTCTTCATGTTGTTTCTACACACAATTTGATTTTCTTGTTTTATACCCCTCTTATAGTGGGCTATCTACTAACAAGACCAAATTCAGTTAATCTGTTTCAACACACAAATACACTTTACAATAAGGGATAACCCACTATATAAACTCTGAATAAATCTGTAAGCTGTAGGGAGTTCGGTTATGTATGACAGAAGACCGAATCAAAAAAACATTAACCATCTCACTATGGCTACAAATTTATATTATTTATTCAAGCAATTAAAAGCTTATCAAATTAAATAATGTTATAGTTATATTGCATTTTTTTTATTTTACTATTAGAAGCAGATTTTCGGAAATAAAGGTAAAAATTTTTTAAGAAAGTGATAGATGATTTACTTTTCCTAATGATCCCTGCATTTAAAACCAATTTTCGCAACAAAATTTAAAAATTTAATAAAATCTCATGAATTTACGTGGAGGTGGGGTAACAGATGTAAAAAAATATTTTTACCAAGATTGTTTTAAAATAATAATTTCATTCATTTGTGAATATGTTCAGAAAGTTTAATTAAAATCCGACAATTATTTGATTTTTCCAAATTAATGTGTTTGTCACCGAAAAACAAAAGTTATGTATTGTAATATTAGGTTTCCATTGTAAATTTTCGTAACGATTTGGTTACCGGCTAATTAAAAATTAAAAAGATTTTTTTACCAAAATTTCGAACGTGTTAGAAGGGATTAAAAAATTAAAAACATTTTTTTTTTGTAATATTTCCCCTTAATAACATAAACATTAAATGAAAAAAGTTCGTTTTTATTAAGTTTGGGGTCTTTTTTCTTTCTTAATTCATATGCTGTTTTTTCAGCGATTTTAGTGGAGATATCTAGATCAAAAAAGAAAGTTATGTTAGAAGTTTCTATTTTAATTTTTTTTTTTTTGTATTTTTTCTCAAAAATAATTAATTTTTAACATAAAGAAAAGTAAAACCAATTTCTAGATTGTAGTTCATTTGATCCTTCGTATTTTTTACAACTTTACGCGTGCTTTCAGAGGACAATTAAATTTGGGCGGGAGTGAAAGTAAAAGACCATGATGAGACCTGATGTGTTACTGTGCTTAAAAATCTTACTGTGTAAGTAAATTCGCTATATTTTAAAAAGAAACCAAATAATGAGCATTACAACCAATATTTTCTTTCTAATTAAATTCGCAGCAAATTATTTGCTAATTTTCTTGAACACAAAAATCTGTTGTAAAAATGACAGATTCTCAAGAATTTTTTAAAAATTTTATTGTTTTCACTTTTCGACAATAAAATGTGAGATTTTTTACAATTTTTGACCAAGGAACAAATTCTCCATTTACACCGTTTTTCAATGTTTCCTTCATTTTTGTTCATAGCCTACATACAATTTATTTTCAAATAATGGATCTTTTTTCATTGCAGTTATTTAAAAACCGTAAGTTTTCAAGTTTTATTAATTGCCAAATATTGTTGATGTTCAGACAGAAATATCAAGTCGAACAACAAAAAGCAACTTTAATCCTGTTTGTTTTTCTATGAAAAGCTTTTTAGATTCGCCCTGAAAAGTTAAGTTAGAAACTAATGGACTTCTTAAAAGACAGACAACAAAAGCATTTCAAATCATCTATTAAATGATAAATGCCTTCTTTAAAATTAAATTTCGGTTTCATTTGAAAAATGTTAAAGCAAATGTGAATTAAGACAAAGATTGACAAATTTAAATATAATTTTTAAGCTTTTTGTCGCATTTTGTAGTCATTATTTACCTTCACTCATTTTCGATAACTAACTTCTAAATTGAATTTTTGAAAATAAAAAATGTTACCTTGAAACTTTTATTTTAGTATTAATTGAAAGATAAAGGATTAAAAATTTACTACTATTTTTACAGGTAAGTAAAATACTCAGGCTATTAAGTGTATTTCAAAAAGAAATTATTTAGTTAGGTTACAGACAGGTACCTCCACGTAAATTCATGAAATTTAATTTAATTTTGTTTGGAAAATTGGTTTTATTGGTTAAACGCAGAACTCATTGTTACTCCTGTTTGTTTGTTTTTTTTTAAAGCTTTAACTTTGCCCTGACGAACCGTCACGGACGTTCGAAAAAGAATAAAAAGACCCCCCCCCTAAAAAAAAAAAAGCATTTGAAATGATTCATTAAAATGTCTTCTTTCAATTTAAATTTCGATTTCATTTGAAAATCTTAAAGCAAATGTGAATTAAAAGACAAAGATTTATTTATTTTACAAGGCGGACCTCAGTAGAGACTATCACCACCTAAATTTGTTTTTCTTTTTTTTTTTTGTTATTTCCAGTGCAATCTTATAGGTTATTACATAAAGTTTCCAATTACCAAATAAAATTTGAAAAACTTTCAATATTTAAACAGTTTTAGATGGGGCTCACTTTCTCATACAACTTTATAGTAAATCGATCCTCCATTTTGGGACCACTCGCGTTGAGGCACGGTAATATAGCGGAGGTCGTGGTTGAAGTCGCTTTGTTTTTTTTGAGTGGGTGACGAATTGTTGCTCTTGTTTTTTTGTCTTTTTCAATTTTTTTTTTCAGTTCTTTCGATGGTATCTTCCTCGGAAACTGCAAGAATTAAAAAATTCGCAAAGGATTCAGTTGTTGAATAATATGCACAAGCAAAAAGATTAATTGCACAGGATCGATTTAAAAATTTACTATAAAGTTGTATGAAAAACTGATACAGAACCACCTAAAATTGTTTAAATATTGAAATTTTTCCAAATTTTCTTTGTCAATCGGAAAGTTTAGGGTTTAATTAATAAGATTGCACTGAAAAAAGTAAAAATAAAATTAATCAACAAATTTACAGGTGGTGGTAATGTCGTACCGGCGAGTGGTTCCAAAATGGAGGATCAGTTTACTATAACGTTGTATGAAAAACTGAACCTCCCCCTAAAATTGGTGAAATTGAAATTGTTTCATTTTTTTTTTTTTTTTTTGTCAGTCGGAAAGTTAAGGGTGTAATCGATAAGATTGCACTGAAAAAAATGAAAAACAACAAACTTAAAGGTGGCGGTAATGTAGTCTCTTCAGGTCCACCAGATAGAATTTTAAAACTTTTTTAAAGCATTGACGCATTTTGTTTAGTTACCTCCACTTATTTTTGATAAGTAAGTTTTAAACTGACTTTTTAAATTTAAAAATAGAAAAGCTTTCTTGAAACATCAATTCCAATTTTATTTCCAAACTTATGTTTTTCACCTGAATTTTACCTCCACTAAATCGTTGAAAAAACAGCATTGTATAAATAAAAAAGGCCCTAAGAACGAACTTTTTTTTCCATTAAAATGTCTGTTATTATTAAGTGGAAAGATCAAAATATTTTAAAATTATTTTTTAAAAGTTTTTAATCCCTTCTAACAAATTCGAAATTTTGTTAAAAAAATCTTGTTTTAATTTTTGTTAGCAGGCAACCAAATTGTTACGAGTATTTACAAAGGAAAATGAAATATTAAATAACTCAGTTTTTTGGGGTTTTTTTCAGTGACAAACAAATTAATTTTGAAATGCTTGCAAAAATCAAATAATTGTCAGGTTTTAATGAAACTTTCAGAGCATATTCACAAATGAATGAAATTATTTTTGAAATTATTATTTTAAAAAAATCTTGGTAAAAATATATATATATATATATATATATATATATATATATATATATATTTTACATCTGTTAGCCCACCTCCACATAAATTTATGAAATTTTATTAAATTTTTAATTTTGCTACAAAAATTGGTTTTAAACGCAGAGCTCATTAGGAAATGTAAATCATCTATCATTTTCTTAAAAAAAATTTGCCTTTATTTCCGAAAATCTGCTCCCAATACTAAAATAAAAAATGCAATATAACTTTGACATTATTTAATTTGAGAAGCTTTAAAGTAATATAAATTAAGGACATTATAGTCCAGGAAAAAAATAATAAATTTTTAAGAGTTGTTTACATTTCTTTTTTTTAATTATAATAATTTATAAAGTTTCAAAAGTATTTTTAAAATACTTTAAAGATTTGTTGGGGTTAGTTTATAAACTTATTAAGCGAAGATTGCATTTACTAATCAAAAATTACAAAGTTTAATACAAATTGTCATGTCTCTCTGTTTTTAAAGTAACTTCTAATATTTTTTCATGTGCTTGAAGTTTTTTTTTGTTTGGTAATTTTTATGTGTAAATTAAAGGTCATGTGTTTCAGGGTTTCTTCCCCTTATTTCCAGATGGTTGGTATTACTGTTTATTGTTTTTAAAGGTGGGAAGAGATTTCTCTAAAATTGAAGCATACAATTATTTTTGTCTGGAAAAGTAGCTGACATGAAAGAACTGTAAAATACAAAGAATACAATTGCTTGAGAAGTAAGTGAATTTATCAAAGCTGGTTACCTAACAGTAGTCATAATGACAACTTGTGACTGCCTATCAAGTAGGAACAGAGTGTAAGTTTTCTCTCCTTCTCAGTCAAAATGGTTAAATAATATTACTTACATTTCGAGATGGTAAGACGTATATAGGGAGGAAGAAATAGAAATCTCGTGGCCACCCTAGTTTCGTGCCTTTTTTAATAGAAATGGGGTAGAAAATGAAATTAAGAGAGACAGGGACTAGTGATTGAATGATATGGTCAAGCTGAAATAGCCTGCCACCAGAAAAGTGATTTTGTGCCCGAGATATTGCAAGAGAGGGTTCCCCCAAATTTGGTGAGCTTCCCATGGAGATAATAAATCATGAATATTAGTTTGCTACTGAAATACCAGCCAACTGATTTTTTTTGCATCACTTAGCTTTGACTTGCTTATAATTTTTTATCTATTTGATATATATAAATCTACACCGTGGTGTTTGCAATCTTACATTTGGTATTCATTATATACCGTTTCCTCATGTGCCTGAGCTAACCTAGTTGAGTGATGATAGGCGATTCTGCTTTGGCTAGTCTGAGATCAACAAACTCAACGTGGGTGGCTTCAACCAAAGGTCAGGAAGATTAGCTAAGGTGGCTACAACAATTTGATGAGAACAAGTGACAACAAGCTAATGAGAAATCGATGAAACCAGGCAATGGCAAGTCGGTGATAGCAAGTGACAAGAAGTCAAGTTGACATGAACGAGTGACAAAGCTGACAAGAACGAGAACAAGCGGCAACAAGTCAACGAGAACAAGCAATGACAGGAAGTCAATGAGAACAAGAAATGACAAGTCAATGAGAACAAATGATAGCAAGTTGACAAGAAGGAGCAAGAGCAAGTTAATGAGAACGAGTGACAGCAAATCGATGAGAACGAGCAACAACAATTTGGCAGTATCAGGTAAGACACTCTTCGGTTATTCCCTTTGATTCTCAATTCTGTGGTTGTGTTCACCAGGACGAATTATTGTTTCATATAGAATTTTGGAGTTTTCTAGATAGTTGATAGGTGGCATGGTAGTCCATGAGTCAGTGGGATCGGATAGGGTTGAGATAGAAAGAGAGCAGCAACACACTGCCAATCTGAGAAGCATATTGGGGGCAGATACCTGCATTTGGAGGGGACTCCAAGAAATTAAAGGTTTGACTGTTAGTCCACAGGCAATTAGCCAGTTTATATGGCATGGAATGCCACAACAAGAAAGGTCTCAGAGTGTATAGTGCAGCTCTAGCAGGGGAATCTGCAGATACCCAGGAAAGAGGTAGAAGAGAGGATCATGAGGGAGTTTGCTGATGAAGGTACAGCAATAGAGGCTATGAGGACACTCCCCAAACTGTTGGAGGATGGGACCCTCAGAGAGTTGGAGGCTAGGGCAGAGAAGCTGGAATAGCATTCCCCGAAGAGGTCCAGGCAAATGCAGTGATACAAGCCCAGTTCACCAGTTTGTACATAGGTGCATTCAGAGAGGAGCGTGTTCACCACGGTGTATTAAAGTAGGGCTCCCTGAGTTTAATGGCTGTGATAACTCTAGCAAAAGATAGCACTGGAGTCTGGCAAAAGGATGAGCAAAGATCCAAGGCAGAGTTAGTCATAAAGGTGGATTTTCACAATCTTCACTTGAGAGTTAAAGGTAGCGGTTTTATAAACCTATGCCAGGCAGATATGGCCTGATTTGTTGGACCTGTGTCTACAAGGGCCACAGCACAGTGGACTGCCTGACAAAGTGGGGTCTATCCCCACCCCCACCAACTTCAATGATTATAAATGCACTAGGTGTGAAGAAAAGGGGCATAAAACTAGATGGTATGAACTTGACAGGGGCACTCCACTATTTTGAATCAAAAAGGAACCTGAAGAATGGGAAAAAATTAGAAGGGTCTCCCCAGTAATAAGAGGGAGGGTGGCCCATATCAGAATGACTAGAATGAGCATGTGACCGTGGGGGTCATTTTGCAGCAAATTTCCCCATGAGGAGGTGCTGGTATTGTGAAAGACCAGGTCACCTGAAAAGAATCTGTCCTTGGCAACGAAGGACAAGCAAAATGGGTAGGGTCCACTTTTGGTCACCCAGATGAAAGCAGTTAAAGTGGGACCCCCATGTGGATGACCCTGGAAATGTGCTACTGTTGGCGCCCATGGCTGGTTGGCGGGAAGGCCAAGGTTCTAGGAGAGGAAAGAAGACAGTGGTGTCTCATGTATTAGAAGAAGTAGGGCTTCATTGTGAGATATTAGTGAGAGGATCAGTAGTAAAAACTGGAATAGATACTGCGTCACAGGTGTCAGTTCTGAATCAGGAAGATTATGAGCACTTGAGCTATAGAGGTAACTTAAAGGAGGCTGACATAGAAATTACTTAAGCAGCAGGAACCATGATGAAGATAAAGTGGGTGGTGAATCTCCTGGTGGAAGTAGAGAGGATGAGCAGAGTTCAGAGTTTTTAGGTGGCCTCAGGTCTGTGTGAAGAGGTGATTTTTGGGACAAGTTATGAAGCTGAAATAGTTTAATTCCCCTGCCTCGGTTGTAAAAGATAGAAGAGTACCATTAGTATCAGCAAATGGCAGGCCAGTACCGAGGAATAACCTCTTCCCTCGGTACTGGCCTAAAGGTGAATAAGGCAAGAAAGGAGGGATGGAAGCCTAGTGATAAGATAGTGGATCCAGAGGATATGGAAAGAGATGAAAACTCTGGATGAAGAAAACATACATATGAAATCAGCCAGCTGGCTGGAGTGACCCTGTGTGCCACTGCAAAGTAGCCCCACTCTGCTCCAACATTCTTGAGGGGGAAGGAAAAGGGGCTACTAAAAGAAAAACTAACCTCAGTAAAAATGACCAGGTCAGCGGTCTGGCAAGGTTGGAAGAGAATCAAGGAAGACGAGCTGTCCCTCTTTCCACTTCAAGAGTGACTGAGAGAATAGTAAGAAGTAACCCCTGTGGAAAGGTTAGAAGGGTCAGACAGCAGAGAAGAGACTAGGTCAAAGGTTGAACCCAAATTACCTCTGAAACCAAGACTAAGAGAGGTAAATAGGCCCAAATCTCTGTAAGAAGATAAAGTAATGAAAACTGAAGTACATGGGTTCAGTGTTGGTGTGCAACAACGCCGAACCTTTGTTATCTACCCTTTAATTCCCAAAAAGAGCTGGTTGTCAGAGACTAGGAGGTGTGGCTAATGGGTCACAGAGGGCGAATAAATTTACTTGTCAATTCCGTTTTCAGGCAGCATACTGTCCAGATGTGTGTCTGACAGCATCATTGATAATGACATCCAACTTGTGGGGGGGCTCGCTCATGTCTATAATCCAATTAGCCTAATAAAAGATGGGAACAGAAACTATGGAATTTGTAAGTGAACGAAAGGGATGTAGACTCATAGAGAAATAGAAACCGGGATATCTTTTTGCCTTGCAGGAATGGCTGGCACAAGAAGGTTGATGCTACTAACGATGACAATGATGACAGTAGCTTAGAGGCACAGCCAAAATATGATTTTCAAGAAGATGAGCGAAGTAGTAATAACTGGATGTGCATTGTGGTGCAGGGAATATTGACTCAGAATGACAAATCTGGGTTTCGAGTTCGAATTCCAGCTGGATTACTTGCATTCACTTACACACAAATACCCTTGGGAAAGGTATCAATCTGACTCTCCCCTCCATTTATAGGTTAAATAATAGGACAGATTGGGTTCTATAGCCTTGATCAACAACCAGTCTACCAAAGAAAGCAATAGCAACCTACTGTGGGATAATCTTCTGCCTAGTCAGTCATGCCTCTTTCGAGACATGATCGCCCAAAAACATGTATCATGTATGGCACCTAACTGACTAATAACTAGATCGAAGTGGCTAGTCACATTTGTGATCGATCTAAATCCATACAATGTATTGCTAAGCAAATTTGAGAGTGAAATAAAAGGATTAGGCCCAGTCAGGTCAAAAGTCGCCGATAATTACCCAACAGTAACAGGTTACCTTTAATTGTTGTACTCTTTAGGGTGGGAACATAACTATGATGGAAAACCAATGTAAGGAGATGAGAAATTGCCTGAAGGGAATTGAATTGTTACAAAATAGTGGGGAAAAAACAATAGTTCCCATTGTCGGATGTTTTATTTGGGACCGTAATGGAAGATAAGGTTAGAGTCAGAAAACAAAGACTGAGAGAGTTGGAGAAAAATCAAAGAGTCCTAGCCAAGGTGGCAAAGAATAGCATATCAATATTAAATGAAACAAGGCTGGAGCTAATGAAGAATAGAGTGAAAATAAATTTGTTGACCACCAATCTAAGGGAGCTAAGATAAGAAATAGCCAATACTACCGAGGCAGTGATGAACAAAGGTTTGTACAACAGTATTATTAATTGGCATCTACTCTTAACAAAATACAACAGGCTAGTCACTCCCTAATAATTTTACTAGAGCATGTGAGGGCTCAGCTGGACATGTCCTGGGGTCACTTGTACTCGAGTATAGTGATCCCTGGACATTTAAGAGAACTGTTAAGATACAAATTCTTCATATGTGCCCTGTCCTTTCAGGACATAGGTGATCCTGGCTTTCCACGTCTCCATATCCTTGGTGGCTCTTAGCATGCCTTCTCCTGTTCTTCAAAAGGGCAGAAAACTCAGTCAAATTGGTTATATGATATTACTTTCATTTCAAGATGTTAAGATGTATACAAAGAGGGAAAAATAAAAATCCCATGCCCACCTTCAACACTCTGGTTTTGTGCCTTTTTAATAAAACTGGGGTGGAAAATGAAATTATGAGAGATGGGGACCAGTAAATTGAATGATACAGTCAAGCTAAAATAGCCTGCTACTAGAAAAGTGATTTGGGCCCAAGATATTGCAAGATATTGATCAGTCTAAATTTAGCGAGCTGCAAACTGAGCAAACAACCATCTTGTGGAGATAATGGATCACAAATATAAGCATGCTACTGAAATACCAGCCAACTGATTTTCTTGCATCACTTAGCTTTCATTTGCTTATAATTTTGTATCTATTTGTTGTATATAAATATATATAAATCTACATCATGGTGTTGCAGTCTTAAATCTAGTTTTCATTATATACCGTTTCCTTATGTGTCTGGGTTAACCTAGTTGAGTGATGACGTGATCTTGCTTTGGCTAGTCCAAGATTAACAAACACAATGTGGGTAGATTTGATCGAAGGTCAGGAAGGCTGGCTGGATTCAGCCAGAGATCATGTTGTATTACTTTAGATTGCCATACACTTATCTTATCTCACATCTTGCATGTGTCAATTTGTGAAGACGTACAGTGGAAAGGTTAGAAATTCTAAATTCCCTGCTATAAATAGGTAATACTTGTGTAAATCAGATTAATTTAACATTAAATTTGCTAATTTTCCAAAATTAATGTGTAACAGAGGTATATTTTATTTTTGCAAGATTTTTAAAACTGAGAATTAACTTTTGTCAGTTGCTTAAAATGGCCAAAAAACTGTAAGATTAAAAAATTTTAGATTCCAATCAATATAATTTATGTTTGGAATATACCAGAGTATTTTGCATGCTGGAAATAGTAAATTTGATCCTTTAGCGTTCAATTAAAATGAAAATAAAAGTTAAAAACCTTTTTATTTTTAAAAATTCAATTTAAAAGTTAGTTATCAAACTTGAGTGGAGATACCTAAATAATGCAAAAAAAACATTTTTACCAAAATTTTGAACATGCTAGAAAGGATTAGAAAATTATCAAAGTATAATAAATAATTACTTTGACTTTTTCCTCTTAATAATAACATAGTGTTTAACGATAAAAATTTGTTTTAGTCATTTTGGAGCCTTTTTTCATCAGCGGAAAACAAGACGTACTTACTTGATAATGTCTTTGTTTTAATTATTTGTTATTTTCACAGCTGCAATAAGATGCTTTGACAAATAAAGCCTTAAACATACTTCATGCAGTTCTCTTAAAGAAGTTAACCAAAAAGACAATTACAATACCCACTACTACATTAAACTACACTCAATCTGTTGTCAAATAATTCATTTTTTTAATTGCAATTTCTTTAAAAATTTGAGGTTTTATTGATAAGCAAATATTGTCGATGTTGAGAAAGAAATATCAAGTCAAACAACAAGAGCAACTTAATCCCATTTGTTTTTCTATGAAAAGCTTTTAGATTTGTCCTGAAAATCTAAATCAGATGAACTGTCATGAACTTAATAAAGAAAAAAAGCATTTGAAATCATCTATTAAATATCTTCTTTGAAATTAAATTTTGGTTTCATTTGAAAATCTTAAAAAAATTTTGAATTAATACAAAGATTAATTATCATTATTTAAATACAATTTTGAAGCTTTTGTAAAGCATTGTCACATTTTGTAGTCGTTATTTTTAAAATACTATGGCTAGATGATTTGTACTAAACTTTCTAATCTTCGATTAGTAAATATAGTCTTCATTTAATAATTTACCAACATAATGCCTACAAATCTTGAAAATATTTAAAAAATATTTTCAAAACTTTATAAACTATTATAATTTAAAAAATTGAAAACAATTCTTTTAAAATTCCATTAATAATCAAAAAAAAATTTGGCCTTAATTTGTTATTTATTAAAGCAATTAAAAGCTTATCTAATTAAATAATGTTATAGTTTTAATGAATTTTTTATTTTACTATTCAGAGCAGATTTTCAGTAAAATGAGCTAATGTTTCAGAAAAATAAGAGATGATTTACATTCACCAATATACACTGTATTTAACTAATAAAACCAATTTAACCTACAGAATTTAATATCTTAAATTTATGTGGAGTGGGGGTAACATAAAAAAAAAATATTTTTACAGAGATTTTTTATAAATAATTTAAAAAATAGTTTCATTCATTTGTGAATAAGTCCTGAGAGTTTTATTAAATTCCGAAAATTATTTGTTTTTCTTTTTGCAAGAATTTCCAAATTAATATGTTTTGTCACAGAAAAAAACTGTTATGTAATATTATGTTTTCCATGGTAACCTCTTGTAACAATTTGTTTCCCCACTGATGAAAAAAGAAACAAAATTTTTACCAAAATTTCCAACTTGTTAGAAGGGATTAAAAACTTTTTAAAAATAATAAAAAAATACTTTGATCTTTCCTCTTAATAATAACATAATCATTTTAATAGAAAAAGTTTTTTATTAAGTTTGGGATCTTTTTTCTTCCATGCTGTTTTTCAGAAAATTCATGGAGGTACCTACACCAGAGTATTTTGCTTGGTAAATTTAATCTTTTAGCTTTCAATTAAAGCTAAATTTAGAGCTTCAACAAAACTTTTTAATTTTTAAAAATTGAATTTAAAATTTAAGTATCAAAAATGTGTGGAAGTATCTACCTTTACTCATTTTTGATACCTTGAAATTCAATTTGAAAGTTAGGTAAGTTAGACAAACTGTCACAAACTTTCTAAAAGGTTCCCCTCTGTCCACGTAAGGCTTTTTTTGTCAAAATATGTTCTCTATGAAATAACAAAGTAATGTAGTTGTTGGTATTCTAATTTTCTTCAACTTTTTGTTTAAGAGAACTGTGTTTAAGGTAGGTACCTCCACTCATTTTCAATATCTAACATTTAAATTAAATTTTTAAAGATAAAAAAGTTTTAAAACTTTTGTTTTAGTTTTAATTAAAGGCTAAATTATTAAATTTACTATTTCTAGTATTTCAAACAGATATTATATTTAAAATTAAAAAAATTATTTTAAGTTTTTGGACATTTTTGAGCAATCAACACATTTGTAAACAAAACTTAATTCATTGTTTTAAAAATCTTGCAAAAATATATTACACATCTGTAACACATTATTTTTGAAAAATTAGCAAATTTACTGTTAATTTAATCTGATTTACACAAGTATTACTGATTTATAGCAAGAAATTTAAAATAAAACTATTTCTTAAACACAGAGTTGAATTTTCTGACCTTGCCCCGTATTTGACAGATGCGAGATAAGTGTATGACATTCAAATTTTTTTCCTGTAAGTGGGGAAAAAACCCTTAAACACATGGTCTTTTAATTTACACATAGAAATTCCCATACAAAAGAAAAAACTTCAAATACAAAAAAATTAAAAATTATTTTCAAAATATGATGGCTAGACGATTTGTACTAAACTTTTCAATCTTTGATTAGTAAATATAGTCTTCACTTAATAACTTACCAACATAATGTCTACAAATCTTTAAAATTTCATTATTAATCAAAATGTTTTTTCTTCAGACTATAATGTCCGTAATTTATGTTATTTATTAAAGCAATTAAAAGCTTATCTAATTAAATAATGTTATAGTTTTATTGCATTTTTTATTTTATGATTCAGAGTAGATTTTCAGTAAAATGAGCTAAATGTTTCAGAAAAATAATAGACAATTTATATTTCTCAATATGCCCTGTATTTAACTAATAAAACCAATTTACCTTCATTCATTTTCAATACCTAACGTTTAAATTAAATTTTTAAAAGTAAGAACGTTTTCTTGAAACATTCTTAGTTTTAATTAAAGGTTAAATTATTAAATTTACTATTTCCAGTATTTCAAACAGATATTACATTTATTGGGTTCTAAAATTTTGATATTTTCAAAAAAGTTTTTTTAATTTTTTAGACATTTTTGACCAAACAACACATTTGTAAATAAAAGTTAATTCTCAGTTTTAAAAATCTTGTAAAAATAGAATATACATCTATGACACATTATTTTTTGAAAATTAACTTATTTAAAGTTAAATTATTCTTGTTTATTAAAGCATTACATATTTATGGTATAAAATTTTGAATAAAACTATTTCTTAAACACAGTGTTGATCTTTCTGATCTTTCTCCATATATTTGACATGTGATGGCAACCAGACAGATGCAAGATAAGTGTGTAGCCACTGGAAGTGGTAAAATTGTCCAAATTTTTTCCTGTAAGGGGAAGAAATCAAGAAATACATGATTTTTTTAATGCACACACACAAATTGCCAAACAAAAAAACTTCAAATACACAAAAAATTTAAAATGATTTTAAAAATACAAATGATCGACAATTTGTATTAAACTTAATTAGTCTTTACTTAATAACTTAACAACCTAATGTAATGAATTATTGAAGTATTAAAATATTTTAAAACTTTATAACTTATTCTTGTTAAAAAAAATGAAAGCAACTCTTTTAAAATTTAATTACAATTTTATTTTTCTATTGGGAGAACATTTTCGGAAATCAAGGCCTAATATTTAAAAAAATAATAGATGGTTTGCATTCCCCATTGAGTCCTGCATTTAACTAAGAAAACCAATTTTCTTAACAAAATTTAATTTCTTAAAATTTCATGAATTTATGTGGAGATGGGAGATAACAAATAAAAAAACAAATAGTTTTAATATTTTTTAAAAATAATGATTTCAAAAATAGTTTAATTTATTTGTAAATAAGTCCTGAACATTTCATTAAAATCTGTCAATTATTTGATTTTTGCAAGAATTTCCAAATTAATGTTTTTTGCTAAAAATATTACATTATCCATTGTAAACTCTCATAATGATTTGGTTACCCACTAACGAAATCAAAACAAGATTTTTTTACCAAAATTTCAAACATGTAAGAAATGATTAAAAAACTTTAAAAGCTATTAAAAATTCTCCTGCTGCTTCTTTGGGGTCAATGCCCTTCTAGATGTATCCACCTGAGGAGATGGGAAGCTGAGTTTTTTCTTTCCCCTCCCCCCTCACTACCCCTTCGTCCACTCAGTTGACTGCTGCTGGCTAGAAGTGTTTGTCACCACCACTGACTCTTTCAATTTTATAAGTTTATAGATTAAAAATAAAAATATAAACTACAGTATAATCATAACCTTTATTTAAAAAAATATATATTACCCCAGCAGAGCAATAGCCAAATCATTGGTATTTACATTTTGAAAATACATTTAACTTGATTTAACTAGTAGTTTAAGAATATTTTTACTATATACAATTTTATGAAACTTAGTAAAATGAATAACTTTATTTTTAAACTTTTTGTTAGTTAAATAATTTATTTTTTATTGTAGTACCATTTTGATATAAAATATTGTAAAGGTAACCAATTTTTATTTTGATTATTCTAAATTTAAGCAATATTGAATTAATCTTATTACTCTTCCAATAGGGAAAAGTATTTGAATATGGTAATACATAATTACTTCCTTTTTAAACATCCATACCAAGCAATAACATACTTTTGCTAAAATGTAAAAAAAAGTAATTTTCTTTTTATAAAAAGGTCCCACTTAAAAATGGCATCAAAATTAATTAAAGTGATTTTGTTTTTCTCTCCCCTTGCCCATTCCAACACCCACACATCCATGTCCACTGATAAGTGATTTAATAATAATCTGGTGCCTGATCTGCTCTACATGCCAGTCAGAATGAAATATATTCTATTGCATTGTACAATTGTCAATGTTTCTGTCTTCATTTCTTTATCTTTAAATGTCTAGTTGTTCACAAATTCTTTTAACTTAACAAATGACATATTTATCTTGAATCAACATATCACCAAATGGTGAATCTTTAGGAGTTTAGGAGTTGTTTTGAGAAATTACTTGAAAATGAGTTTTCTATAAACCTATTACATAACTTTATATTTTGTGTTTTCTTACTCCATTGCTTACTTAATATATTTTTCTTTTTCAGTTTTAAGAATACCTGAAAACATAATGAATATTATTGAGTAAAAAAGAATTCTTACACTTGGAAATTTATGGATTGGGATTTAACTTTAAGTCCACAGATGAAAGAAAACATAGGGGAATAAAACATCTCCTCAAAAATTAATTTTCTATTAATACAAATATTAAAACAAACATGAGTACACACACTGAAGAGAAACCTTTCCACTGTGAAATTTGTGAATATAAGTTTTCCATAAATTCAAATCTTAAACAACATATGTTAACACACACTGGTGAGAAACCTTTTCACTGCAAAATCTGTGGATATAAGTGTTCTCGAAATTCAAATCTGAAAAAACATATGTATACACATACCGGAGAGAAACCATTTCACTGTGAAATCTGTGGATTTGAATTTTCCCATAATTCAAGCCTCAAAATACACATGTTAACACACACTGGAGAGAAACCATTCCATTGTAAAATCTGTGGATTTCAGTGTTCCATAAATTCAAGCCTCAAATCGCACATGTTAACACACACTGGAGAGAGACCATTCCACTGTAAAATCTGTGGATTTAAATTTACACAAAATTCAAACCTTAAAAAACACATGTTAACACATACTGGAGAGAAACCATTCCACTGTGAAATCTGTGGATTTAAGTGTTCCTTAAATTCAACCCTCAAAACACACATGTTAAGGCACACTGGTGAGAAACCTTTTTACTGTAAAATCTGTGGATATAAGTGTTCTCAAAATTCACATCTGAAAAAACACATGTATACACATACTGGAGAGAAACCATTCCACTGTGAAATCTGTGGATTTAAATTTACCACTAATTCAAGCCTCAAGACACACAAGTTAACACACACTAAAGAGAAACCATTTCATTGTAAAATCTGTGGATTTAAGTGTTCCTTAAATTCAGGCCTCAAAACACACATGCTAAGACACACTGGAGAGAAACCTTTTCACTGTGAAATCTGTGGGTCAAATTTTTCCCAAAATTCTTATCTCAAGAAACATATGTTAACACACACAAAAGAGAAACAATTCCACTGTGGAATCTGTGGACTTACATTTGCTAGAAGTTTTACACTCACAAGACACATGTTAACACACACAGGGGAGAAACCGTTCCTCTGTGAAATTTGTGGATCTAAATTTGCAAGAAAATGTGCTCTTAAACAACACATGTATAAACACATTGGTTTGAAAGGTTTCAAATGTGAAGTCTGTGGAATAAGTTTTTCCTTGAGAAATACTCTCAAAACACACATGTTTACACACACTAGAGAGAAACCTTTCCACTGTGAAATCTGTACATTTAAGTGCTCCCAAAAATTTCATCTCAAAAGACATATGTTAAAACACACTGGAGATTAGCCAGTCCACTGTGTAAATTGTGGATTTAAGTGTTTCAGCAATTCATCTATCAGAACATACATATTAAAACACAGTGGAAAGAAAGCATTCCACTGTGACATCTGTGGATGTATATATTCCCTAAATTCAGAGTTAAAAAGTTACATGTTATTACTCACTGGTAAGAAGCCTTTCCACTGTGATATCTGTGGATTCAAGTTTTCTAAGAAACACATCTAAAAAGTTACATGTTCATACACACTGGATAAAAACCTTTTCGTTGTAAAATCTGTCAAATTAAGTTTTTCCAAAATTCTAATCTCAAAACACATATTAGCATACATAGGAGAGAAACAATTCCACTGTGAAATTTGTGGATTCAAGTGTTCTCTTAACGGAAATCTTATAAAACACATGTTAACACTCACTGGATAGAAACATCTTCACTGAAATTTGTGGATTTAAGTCTTTTCAAAATTTAACTGTCAGAAGAGAAGTATTAACACATACAAGTGAGAAACCATTCCACTGAAATCTGTGGCATAATTTTTTCTTTTAAGTCCTTACTCCAAGAAAACATTTTAACACATGCTGGTAAGTGAACTTTCCTTTGTGAAATTTTGAGTTACGTTTTCATTAAATTCTCCTCTCAATTAAAGCTGAGAATTGGCTCAAAGTTACTTTTCAACTATTTGAAAAGAAATACTTAAAGATTAGGCTGAATATTTAAAGATTAAATCATGAAAATCTGGAGAGCGTGTTTTTAAGCAGAACTCATATCGTGAATTACAAAAAACTGCACAACCAACAATACCACTAATAATAATTTCCTTCACTCCGTTGTATATTTTTGAGGAATTTCTTTTAATTCAATATTATTCCTTTTTATTCTAAACTAGGTTTATCTACTATTTGATTTATATAAATGTGATAATGAAAATAAAAGTAAAAATAACATAAAGACAATTTTATGAGAAATCTTTGATTTACTTTAACTTAATTTAAAAAAATGTCAGTTCTTATCTATATTGATGCTTTAATGGATAACGTAAAAAAAAATTTCAATGTCTTTCTTACTATAATATCAGCTGAAATTTGCATCTTGCAAAACCAAAATCAGCCTTTTAATAATTATTCTAATTAAATGACTGCACATAAGAATTTTCCCATGAATCAGTCCAAATCACAATAGTCACTATCTTATTAATAGAAAAATGATATTGGAAACAAAAATAAAAAAAATTATATTTTAAGTAAATGGCTACGAATCCATGAATCTGTAAAAATCACAATGTCCACTATCTTATTAACAGAAATATGATGTTGTAAACTAAACTAAAAAATAAATGATGTCTGCACATAATTTTCCTAAAAATCACAATGGCTCTTATTTCATTAACTGAAAAATTATACTGTAAACAAAGCTAAAAAAAAAGTTGATAAATGTCTGGCATAAGAATTTTCCCATGAATCCTCAAAATCTCATTAGAAGAAATATGATATTGTAAACAAAGATAAAAAAAATTCATAAATGGTTGTGAAAAAGAATTTCCCATGAATTGGTAAAAATCACAATGGCCACTATCTCATTAACAGAAAGATGATATTGTAAACAAAGAAAAAATAGGTTTGCAATCAGTGCCGATCCCATGACTCGATTTCACTTCTTATTCACATTTCTTGACCGGCCAAGACGGTCCAATGGAAGCAGGGATCTGATAAGGACGATGTCACAATGTAAGGGAGAAATTTCAAGACACCGTACCTGACATGTCGACATACATTCGTTCTTCTTCTCCTTCCAATTTTTCTTCCTATGTCTTCACTCACACGCCGTCAATGAAACAAGATATTTTCAACTGACTCCTAAAACTAACGTCCGATAAGTACAATTTTCCTTTTTTGGTTTACCTTTCTTTTCACTTTCTCGTTGACCATAAAAAAGGAAAGGAACACATACTACTTTACTATCCTGTTAATCTTTGTGTTCTTACAAGTAGAACAGCTACTTAGAACTATGAACACGATTCCTTTAACATCACACTACACCTTCTCTTCAAATATTTAACTCCAACAAATTGATGTTATTCTGTTAATAAAATTCTACTTTAACATACAAATGAAACAGTTTTATTCTTCAACCTTTTGATATTTTAAATTGTGCGGATTTCACTTGTGTTTGGTACATGGCCTATTTGAGGCCCCTACAGGTGCTACCTGTCATATATACATATGAAAAGGCTTGTGTTTGTGCAAATGTGTAAAAATTATGAACGAATTAAAGAACGACTTTACTGAACCAAAAACTATTCAAAGCAATCTTAATTCGGTTTTTACTCGAGGTACTTACTTTGTCAAGACAATCTGGTGCTACCTGTCATATGTACACATGAAAAGAATTTTGTTTCCCTAAATGTGCCGATGTGTAAAAATTGTGAATGAAATTAAGAATGACTTTACAGAACCAAAAATGATTACAAGCAATCTGAATTCGGTTTGGAATACACTAGAAAGTATATTGATGACCGAGAATAAAAATTTAAATCCTATATTATTTTCAAAGATTTTTTAATAAGAAAATTGTAATGACAGATTTGTTAACATGGATAATGTTATTGATATTCAGAAAAGAATATTTGAATCCAAATGTGATATTAAATAAATATTTTGCTTATTTGGAAATATAGTTGATCTATAATCTTGAAATTCAAACTGAAAAATCAGCTTCTTAGAATTGATCACTACAAATATGTGTGCCTATATGATACTTATCATATACTACATATGTTGTATAATTTATTGCTTGGCATAAAATTTTGCCCAGAAGTTTATTCGCATTTTGTTGCAAGATTTGAAACAAAGTGTTTATTGGTTTAAAATGTCAAGTGAGTGGGAAAATGCAGGTGTCAAGCTAGAATTTTATTTGGCGATCAGGATCAAAATGTCAGTATCCGAGGTGTGACAAAGTACAACAGAAGTGCAGGTGTAATTGAGGTTGCCTTTTTAAGTGAAATCAAGTTGACAAAGAGTTTAGTAAAGTCAGTTTTCAGACAGCAGTTGAAATTAAAGAAGTCATTTGAGTCAGGCACAACCCACTGGCTGCTCGTATGCGCGGACTTAACTTTCTACGAGACCTAATCCGAACCAACTAAGTCGCCGAAGAACTATGTATAAATATATTGAATATTTTTATTTATTAACATAAGTGTTGATTTCATCATTTCGCAGAACGAAAAAGTAAGTTACTTTGGGTCCAATTTATAATTTGTCATTTATCAGCGAAAAGATCTTAATTTTGTTTTCATTTATTTTTTGTCATTCTATCAAAAATGGAGTAGATAGACTAAACTATCGCCCGGTTCACACTCCACCCACATCTATTGAACAGGTTAAGAGGCTCATCCCTTGTTCCCTGTTTAGGATGTGGTTTCCGCCTTTCTCTTTTCCAATCTTCTCACTATTACGTAGCCCCCTGCACATCAGTGGCATTACCACCTTGCTCGGGGTGATATGATTAAAAAAAAAAACGAGATTTTATAACAAAGAATATCGTTATTTTTCTAGTGAGAAGGTTGTCGAATGGATTCAAGTTATGTTCCTCATTTTAACAATTGAAAAGATCTTTTTGATTGGAGTTTACTGTCATTTTGAGTGAGAAGATTGTGAAAAAATGAATTAAGTTTTTAATTTAATCGAAGCGGGTATACAACATACACGGAATTTTACTGTGTTGTTTTAAAAAAAAACAGATTGATCAACCTGGTTACCACAGCACAAGAAAAAACCCTAGATGGTCGTGATAAGGTAGGTGACATTTATGCCCGTATTTTATTATAAGAAAAGTTACTAGTTCAGAAAAAAAAAAGAATAATCTAAATGCATGCATTTTGCAGTTGTGTGCAGAGCCTGACCGTTGAGTTAGGGAGTGTGATTCTTTCGAACGTGTTAAGAAGGGTAGTCAGTGCATTCAAGGAACTTAGTAAAGGAGTTAGTAAAAGAACAGTTTCAGAATATTTAAAGTTAGAAATAGAAATAAAATTGAATAAAAAAAGATGAAATAATAGAGGAAATAGAGCTATCAGAAGAGATGACGTCTTTGAGAAGCAAAGGGAATGTTTTGGACTCTTCTTGTCATTAAGTTAAATTTTGGCCTTGACCAATTTTAGGCTGGTGAAAGCCTTCATTTGAATTAACTCCTATCACCACTTTGTGACAAAAAATATAAGGAAAGCTGTGATAGTTAAGTTTTGTGAGGTTAACTGGGGGTTTTATAAGGACGCAAAAAAAAAAAAAAATGTTAGACATGCATTGGCAGGTTTCTTATAGATTAAGATGTTTGAGAAGAAAACGGATCAGTCTAGATTCCTTATGACATTAACAGGAAAGACCAATATATTTTTTTATAAATTTCTAATGTTGTATAAAAATTCATGTACCTCCACTTTCTGGCTGCAATGACAAATAAAATAACATGATGAAAAAAGGTCCAAAGTAAATTTTTATATAGTCAAAATGTTTGTTATTATTAAGAGGAAAGATCAATATATATATATATATATATATATATATATATATATGCAATTTGTTATATATATTATATTGTTTACATATTGTATATGCGTGGTACTTATTTAAAAGCGCTCAATATCAGTGATAGAGCAGACATATTCAACAAACTCACACCTATATATATATATATATATATTTTATTAAATTTCGAATTTTGTATAAACTTTATGTGTCTCTCACATTTTGGCTGAAAAAGAGCATAGTATGATAAAAAAAAAAAGCCCCAAAGTAAAGTTTTATCATCAGAATGTTTGTTGGAAAAATCAATACATATATTTTATTTTATTAAATTTCTTATGTTAACTTAATGTACCTCCGACTTTTTTACTGAAAAACATCATAGCATGATGGAAAGGATCAAGAATAAAGTTTTATCGTCAAAATTTTTCTTATTATTAAAAGGAAAGACTAATATTTATTATTTTATTAAATTTCTAATACTGTAAAAAGACTTCACGAACCTCCCACTTTTGCCCTGAAAAAAGAAAACAGCATAGTATGATGAAATAGTTCATTAGGCAGACCTGAAGCTGACTTCCACCACGTTTAATTTTGTTGTTTTTTTCATTTTTTTTTCTTTTTTTCAGCGAAGTCCTATCGATTATTAGTCAAACTTTCTGATTATCAAAAACAATTTTGAAAAATTACAATACTTAAACAAATTTGTGGTGTGGGTGAGTTTCTCATACAACGTTAAAGTAAATCGATCCTCCATTTTCAATCCACTATAAGGTTGTATGAAAAATGACCTCCCCCTTTAAAATTGTTTAAATATTGAAAATTTCACAAATTTTGTTTGTCATTCGTAAAGTTTAAAGTGTAAAAGATAATATTGCACTGAAAAAAAGTCTAAAAAATTGATAATGAACAAATTTACAGGTGGCAGTAATGTCGCACTGGCCACTGGATTCAAAATGGAGGCTCGATTTACTATAACGTTGTATGAGAAACTGATCCCCCTCTCACAGAAAATGTTTAAATATTGAAATTTTTTCCAATTTTTTTGTTGTCAATTGTAAAGCTAATGGTGTAATCGATAGGACTGTGCTGAAAAAAGTAAAAAAAAAAAAAAATGAAAAACAACGAAATTAAATGTGGTGGTAGTCTGCTTCAGGTCTGCCGTTCATTATTTAAAAATAAAAAAAACGAATATATATTTGTAGTGGAATTGTGCTAAACACATACTTCAACACATTTTTTTCAATTAAATATTGAAAGCAGTTAAAACATTTGTTCAAAGAGCAAATCATAAAATTGTATTCAACAAATGTACAAAGATGAATAAACTAGTTGCTAACAAAGTGAGAAGAGCTTAAAATTATTGAGTTACAAAGTTCACAAATGTGAGTCAGGGTAAAAATGTACAATGTATGAAATTAGGAGTCTTGCTTAGACTGTATTTTTTTTCTGCAGAAAAAACAATTGCTTTTAAAAAGATTGTCTCTTGTTAAATATTCAAGATGTA
The DNA here is from genome assembly GCA_037127315.1 of Ascarosepion bandense. NCBI lineage: Eukaryota > Metazoa > Mollusca > Cephalopoda > Sepiida > Sepiidae > Ascarosepion > Ascarosepion bandense. The sequence goes on from JBBBDQ010000836.1 coordinate 401,003, forward strand.
ATTAAATTGTATACTTGATTAGTGAATGTTCTGGATGATGAAAAATTCGTGGAAGGATATTCTATGTGAGGAAAAGTTTATTGAATATTCTGTGTGATTGAAAAATTATTGTTCGCATCTTGGCGGTTTGACGAGTGAGTTGGCGCGTTTTATTCGGCAAAACTTGGACTGACATGGATTCTTGTAACAGTTGAATACTCACAGTATTTATTGCTTTTTATCTACAAATTTGGCACAAGGCCTAAAACGGGGATGGTGAAGGCTGGTCATTAAACTGTCCTAAATTTTAACTTACCTATTCACATTCGTTGACCCTAGCACATTATAATAACCCTTTCACCAAAATGCCTCATCCTTCCATTCATACTACATCTTCCATAATACCTCAGATACTCTATGAAGTCCTAACTATCTCCTATATGCACAATTTTAAGATGTGGCAGATAGCCCACTATAAGTCATAAAATGATTATAAAATCAAGAAAAGCAAATTGAGTTGAAAATAACATTAAACACATACCAATTAATATTCTACAATTAAAGCAATACTTGAATATAGGTCCAACGGAGGGTAAAATGTTCATGGTAAATAATAAGCTGAAAGAGATTTAAGGTTAACGAATGTGTGGAGCATGTAAGTGAGGAATGTTTTTGATGTAGTCGCTCAGGTCAGAAAGTAGTTTTGAGACAGGGGAGAAAGAAAGAGGTAAGTGTAGTAGCTGCTTGATTTAAGTCAAGGGGATATTGATTACACTCTTCTCCTCAAGTTCTTCCTGCTGGTGTCTGTCTGTGTCCTCTTTTTATATCTGCTTTTTGGATCACAGCAGCTCGTTTGGAATTTCACACTTGTATTTGATTCTGGGCTTCCCATTGGCTGATTAATAAAATTCGCGTAGGCTCGCGAAATGGAAATTTAATATTTGATTAATTTTTATTTTTCAACCGGAACATCTGCGAGGGGCCGGCGGCGCATGGACGAATTTTAGTCATTTGCCTTTTTGTCGTGAGAGAGCAAACATCCGGTCCGTCGCTTTTGCTCGGTTGGTATCACCACAAGAGCAGAAAACAACTTTTAAAAATTTCTCCAATGTTTATGTATAATAAATATAACAATATATACAAGAAACTAAACAAAATTATGTTAGTAATAAAGCCCTTCCCCCTCCACAACGCTTCAATGTAACAGAAAAATAAGTTAACTGAACGAACTTAATGCGTGACTTTAAAAAATAATTGCACTTATTCGATCCAAAACTCTCACACATTAAACACTACAAGAAGAACGAAAAAGCACACTCAAAAAAAAAAAAAAAAAAAAAAACGAAAACGCCCGGCATCCCCCACAGAACCGACATTTCTGGTCACCTAACAGGGAAGGGGAAGGGGATTAAACTAAAAGAAAACTGGGGACAAAAAGAAAATATGAGCATTTATCACCTAGCTAAGTTAACTAAAACTTAATGAAAAAATTAAAAATCAAATGATGCTTATACTTAACCTAATGGGGAGAGGCTGCCCATGTTCCCTCCAGAACATCCAATATCCTGATGCCTAATCGGCATCAAACATCCACTTTGTAGATTTGTGCAAGCGGCAAGAAGACTCACCTAATTTTTGCCGAATTCAGATGGAGGGAGTCGTTTCCTTTCTGTCCTAATCTTGACTTTCTGATGCTGAAGGCTTGCGAAATGGAAATTTGATATTTGATTAATTTTTATTTTTCAACCGGAACATCTGCGCGAATACAACTGCGCAGAGACAATTTTTGTTCATTTGCTTTCTGGTCGGTATAAAGCAAACATCCGCCGGTCTCTCATTTTTACTCGGTATCACCACAATCGTAATAAAGAATATGGTTCAAAATTCTTAGCGTCTAGAAAACAGGAGTGTAAGATATCCAAAACATCGTAATAATGGTAATAAAAGATGAGAACAATCGTCCGAACAATGTAATTAGTGTAAAAAGTATTACTTACCTCATCAGAGCTGAGAAATATAGACAAAATTAATTCGTTTTGTTCAACGAGTGCTTTGAAGTGACAATAAATAGAAAAGTCGTACTGTCTGGGAGATGGCAGTAAAAGACGAATATTATATTGACCTGTGAATCTCAAAAGGTTGTTTTCATTATAGTTTTTAAGCAAAAACATGGTAAGAGATCGGTTAATTCAATTTCAGTCAATTAAAGTGCCATACGTGAAACACGCTTGGGCGATCATATCTCTCTCGAGACATGACTGACTGGGAAGAAGATTATCCCGTAGTAGGTTGCCATTGCTTTCTGTGGTAGACTGGCTGCCAGCCAAGGCTATAGAACCCAATCTGTCCTGCTATTTAACCCATAACTGGAGGGAAGGGACGGATTAATACCTTTCCCAAGGGTATTTGTGCGTAAGTGAATGCAATGAATTCAGCTGGAATTTGAACTCGGCTCCCCGATTTCTCGTTCTGAGCCGATATCCACTGCACCACAACGCACATCAATTTCAGTACAATACATTAACTAAATTCTGTGTGAATTAATTCTAAAATTTATTAATTTTATTGAAGCAAATCTCTTAAGAAAATAATGGATTTTTAAGAAGATTTTCATTTTGTTGTTTTTATTAAATATTTAACAATAAATTTAATGAAAAATCAGAAAAAAAAAAAAAAGAAACAGATTGATATGTTGATATATACACATAAATCATTACACAATTTTCTACTGTTTTTATCCGGTCTATTTTTATGTAAGAAACAATTTCTTTACACCGTTTCCTGTAATTCTTTTCTTTTCAGTCGACATTTTTAAATAATTCGTCTTTTTTAAATTACAATTTCTTTAAAAGTCTGAAGTTTTATTGATTGCCAAATATTGTTGTTGAGAAAGAAATATCAAGTCGAGAAACTTAATAATCCTGTTTGTTTTTTTATGAAAAGCTTTTTTAGATTCGGCCTGAAAAAGTAAGTTAGACGAACCGTCACGGATTTCATTTTTTGTTGTTGTCTGTCAAAAGACAGGCAACAAAATTACTTTTTATGCTATAAGTAAGTAATATTTCATCAAAATCAGATTAATTTAACTTTAAATTTTTTAATTTCACGATGAAATTAATTTCGGATAAAGTGTCCGAAATCTTTGGAAATATTTTTAAAATCGATGAATTTTTGTTTGTTTGCAAATTTCTTGAAATTAAGAAAATGGCCGCTTTTAAGAAAATTTTTAAAAATCGAAATTAAATGTGACATTCCAATTTTTATTTGAAATACACCAGAATTTTTTACTTAATGGAAATAATAAATTTAATCATAAAGCATTTAATTAAATCTAAAATGAAATCTTCAAGAATGTTTTTCATTTTAAACTTTGGTATCGAAAATTTATGTCGAAATAGTGAAGATACCTAACCGAATTTTAACTTTAAATTCGGTAATTTGAATAAAATAATGGTGTATTTTATTTTTGTAAGATTTTTTAAAACCGACTATCGATGAAAAATGGCGGAAAAATTGAAATAAAAAAACTTTTTTTTTAACCAAAAAATATTTAGATTCCGATCAATATAACTTCGGTTTGAAATACACCAGGGTATTTTGCTTTCTGGAATTAATAAATTTAATCTCTTGGCTTTCAATTAAAGGTTCAAGAAAACGTTTGTATTTTTAAAAATTCAATTTTAAATTTAGGTATCGAAAATGAATGGAGGTACCTACACCAATTATTTTGTTTACTGGAAATAGTAAATTTCAATCATTTAGCTTTCAATTAAAGCTAAAATAAAAGTTTCTAGGAAACTTTTTCATTTTTAAAAATTCAATTTCAAAGTTATCAAAATGAGTGGAGGTACCTACAGGTACTTCCGGTCAAATCGATAACAAAACAGCATATGAATAGTATGATAGTATGAATAAAAAAGGTCCCAAACTTAATATAACAAACTTTTCCCCTCAAGTTTTAATTATTTTTAAAACTTTTTAATCCCTTCTAACATTTTCAAAACTTTGTCAGAAAGTTTTGTTTTGATTGAGTTACCGGCTAAGAAACGTTTACTAATGTTTTACAATGGAAACCTAATGATTGCATTACCCACTTTTTTCGGTTACAAACACATTAATTTGGAAATTCTCACAAAATTCAAATAATTGTCGGATTGTAATGAAACTTTCAGTACTCATTCATAAATGAATTATTTTTGAAATTATTATTTTTTAAAAATCTTGATAAAAATATATTTTTTTACCTCTGTTTTTTTTTACCCCCTCCACGTAAATCCATGAAATCTTAATAAATTTTACACTAATATTTCAACACTGGACTCATTGGGGAATATAAATCATCTATTTTTTTATTTTAAGTTTGCAATCATTATCCGAAAACCTTCTCTGAAAAGTAAAATAAAAAATGCAATAAAACCCTGATATAATTTAATTTGATAAGCTTTTAATCGCTTGAATAAATAACTATCTAGGACATTATATTCTAATGTGGCACTTTTGTTAAAAAATTAAAACATCTTAATTGTGTGCATGCTGATTGCGCATATTTTCTTGTTACGGATGGCAGTAGATGTATGATTAAAAGGTCACATGTTTCAAACGCTGTACTCCATACATGAAAAAAAAAACCTATGTAAACATTTTCGACATGGTACAATTCTTTCATCTCGCTTCAGTGCTGTTGTTTTGACATTTGCTTTGCAAATCATCTCTTTAAAATTTAAAGTAACTTTTACGTTTTAATTCCTAATTTTCTAATTTTGTTAAAAAAAAACAATTGTGAAATTCACAATTTGTGGAGGTACCTAAAAAGAATATGAAAAAATTGATATTAAAAATAAAAATTGATAAATGGCATAACATTTATTTAGTTACCTCTGCTATTATATATTTTCATTCTGTTATTAAATTGTAAAAATTTTAAAAGAAAATTTTATATTTTATTTTTCATAAAACATCTTCAAATGTAAGCCTACAAAGCTAAACTAACTAAAATTCCATAAAATATTGGATAATTGCTGAAAACTTTGTTATATTTCTAATTTTAACAGAGTTAAAAATAAAAAAAAACGATTTGTATGAATAAGGTTTATGCCAAATTCGTCTTCCATACTTGGCATTTTTTTTATGGCTACTGTATCTCATATCAGTATCACTTCTGATAAGGCAATGACAGGTGTAATAACAAGGATACCATAATTAAGAAATGCTTTTATAGTACATTTCAGGCAGTAAGCAAGTAATTCTTGTTTCAAGTCAACTTAAGGAAAGTTTGAATTAGGTACCTTCACTATTTTGGGGGAAAAACAGCATAACGCAATGAAAAAGGCCACAAACTTAACGAAAATAAAGTTTTATCGTCAAAATGTTGATGTTATCCTTTCTAACACATTTGAAATTTTAGATAAAATCTTGTTTCATTTACATCATCGCCATGGCTAACTTTTAACATTGACTTTTTTTGCACGTGTTTTCCGTTGAAAACACATTTATTTGGAAGTTCTTTTAAAAATCAATTATCCAATTTTAAAGAAATTTTCAGGATTATTCACAAATGAATGAAATTTCTTTTATGCTTTTTTTTTTTTGAGAATTTTGGTGCCACTTAATTTCATGAAATTTTGCACAAAACCTCCATATTTATTGAAATTATTTTTTTGTTAAAAGTAAGTCATTGGAGATTGTAGATCATCTATTGTTTTTGCAAATTTGTACTATTTAACTGAAAATCTGCTCTGAATTGAAAAATGATGAATCCAATAAAACTATGACATTACTTCATTAAAAAAGTTTTTTATTGCTTTTGTAAATGGGTAATATTATTAAGGACATTATTGTTTGAAGAATTAAAATATTTCTGATGAATAATGAATTTATATGAGAATTTTTTCATTTTTTTTTTACATTTTAATTATAAAAATTTGTAATAGTTTAAAATCATTAAAAATTTTGTATTGGGGTATTTATTGGATGTGATATGGCAATTAAGTGGAAATGAAATTTACGAGTTCAAAATTGCAAAGATTAATAAACGTAGTTATGCTATCTATTTTTAAAATAATTTTTTATTTTGTATTTTTTACCTTATTTTCATTTTTGAGAGACAAAAAGAGGAGAAAGAAAGCTGGCAGAATTTATTGTATATTTATCATAATTTTATATCTGAGGTAGAAACCATAAATCAAAAGAATATTTCTAAAAAACTCCAACCTTTGCACTTGACATCATTTGATGGTCAAATTAAATCCAATTTGCATTGTACAATTGAATTCAAGTCAGAATAAACTGCATAATCTGTTTGATTTAAATATCAATTCATCAGTATTTATGCTTTCTTTTTTTCCATGTTAAAAGTTTTAATTGATCAGAAATTCTTTTATATTAACAAATTACATACATTTGTTCAGTCAGCATTTTGTTATAATTTTTATGATTTTCAGATTATATTTAAGTCAGATTTTGAAAATGTTTTTTTTTTTTAAACCCATTTCAAAACTTTATATATTGTTTTCCTTCTTCCAGAACTCAATTTATTTCTTATTTTTCAGTTTCTGTCTTAGAGAGTTCCTGAAACCATGATGAATATCTATGAGAATAAAGACATTCTTACCTTGTGGAATTTATAGATTAGTATTTACTTTTAAATGGTGAGACATAAGAAAACACAGATTTTCCATTAATTCAAATCTCAAAACAAACATGCAATTACAAACTGGAGAGAAATATTTCCACTGTCAAATCTGTGGAGTAAGTTTTTCCTTAAAATCATCGCTCTCAAAACACATGTTTACACACACTGGAGAGAAACCTTTCCACTGTGAAATATGTGGATGTAAGTTTACCCAAAATTCATCTCTCAAAAGACATGTGTTAACACATACTGGAGAGAAAGCTTTCCACTGTGAAATCTGTGGGTGTAAGTTTTCCCAAAATTCATCTCTCAAAAGACATGTGTTGACACACACTGGGGAGAAAGCTTTCCACTGTGAAAACTGTGGGTGTAAATTTTCTCGAAATTCAGGTCTCAAGAATCATATGTTAACTCACACTGGAGAGAAAGATTTCCACTGTGAAATCTGTGGATGTAAGTTTTCTCTAAATTCATCTCTGAAAAGACACATATTAACACACACTGGAGAGAAACCTTATGACTGTAAAATCTGTGGTGTAAGTTTTTCTTTAAAATTATCACTTTCAAAACATATGTTAACTCACACTGGAGAGAAAGCTTTCCACTGTGAACTCTGTGGGTGTAAGTTTTCCCAAAATTCATCTCTCAAAAGACATGTGTTGACACACACTGGGGAGAAAGCTTTCCACTGTGAAAACTGTGGGTGTAAATTTTCTCGAAATTCAGGTCTCAAGAATCATATGTTAACTCACACTGGAGAGAAAGATTTCCACTGTGAAATCTGTGGATGTAAGTTTTCTCTAAATTCATCTCTGAAAAGACATATTAACACACACTGGAGAGAAACCTTATGACTGTAAAATCTGTGGTGTAAGTTTTTCTTTAAAATTATCACTTTCAAAACATATGTTAACTCACACTGGAGAGAAAGCTTTCCACTGTGAACTCTGTGGGTGTAAGTTTTCCCAAAATTCATCTCTCAAAAGACATGTGTTAACGCATACTGGAGAGAAACCTTTCCACTGTGAAATCTGTGGATGTAAATTTTCTCTAAATTCAGGTCTCAAGAATCACATGTTAACTCACACTGGAGAGAAAGCTTTCCACTGTGAAATCTGTGGTTGTAAGTTTTCTCTAAATTCATCTCTGAAAAGACACCTTAACACACACTGCGGAAAGACCTTAAAACTGTAAGATCTGTGGTGTAAGTTTTTCCTTAAAATCATCACTTTCAAAACACATTTTAACATACACTGGTGAGAAAAAGATCCACTGTGAAATCTGTGGATGTATATTTTCCCAAAATTCAAATCTCAATACACACATGTTGACACAAACTTTAGAGAAACATTTCCACTGCAAAATCTGTGAACCAAATTTTTCTGAAAATTCATGTCCCAAGAGACATACGTTAACACACACTGGAGAAAAACACTTCAGTTGTGAAATTTGTGAATATATGTGTTCTCAAAATTCATATCTCAAGATTCACATGTTAACTCACACTGGAGAGAAAGATTTCCGATGTCATATTTGTGGATATAGATGTTCTCGAAATTCAAATATCAAGAGTCACACACTGGAGAGAAAGATAAGATGAAACACAAAAAAAAAAATCAGATATTTTAATTAAATGACTGAGCATGAGAATTTTCCCATAATTGGTCCAAATCACAATAGCCATGATCTCATTAGCAGAAATATTTTTAAACAAGGATAAAAAGAAAAATTCATTTTAATTAAATGTCTGTGTATGAGAATTTTTGCTATAAATCGGTTCAGTCATGATGACCACTATCTCATTAATAGAAATACAATATCATAAACAAAGATAAAAAAAAATTACATTTTAATTGTCTGCACATAAGAATTTTCCCATGAATCAGTCCAAATCACAATGGGCACTATCTCATTAACAGAAATATGATATTGTAAACAAATATAAAAAAATTGATTGACATTTTAATTAAATGGCTGCAAATAAGAAATTTCCCATGAATCTGCAAAATATATGGCCACCATCTGATTGACCGAAACATGATATTCTAAACAAAGATAAAGAATAATCATAAGATCAAGACAACTTTATGAAAAATACTTACTTTCATCATTACTCCATCTAAATGTACCAAAAAATTGCCAAATATTTCTTTTAATTATTGGAATATTTTATAACATTGATAACTAACCTCTGGACCAAAATAAAAGATTTATGCTGAGAGCTCTTGACTGAAAAACTTTCATTTTTAAGATTAATGTTTTGTAAAGATTAAATTTAATCTTTTAGCATGGAATTAAAAATACAATTTAAATCAGATAATTCCCTGTTTCTTGGAAAGTATTTAAATATAGTATGTAGAAATTATTTCCTTCCAATTTGGAAAAATCATATTAATTTGCAGCTATCTGTCATATATACATATGAAAAGGCTCATGTGTAAAAATTATGAATGTGTTTAAGAACGACTGTGCTTCAAATCTATTTTGGTTCAATTATCTTAATTTGGTTTTTATTCAAGTTACTTACTTTGGCTAGATGCTTTGCTACTACCTGTCACATGTACATATGAGGAGGCTTGTGCTTACCTAAATGTGTAAATGTTTAAAAATTATGAATGAATTTAATAACAACTTTACTGAACCAAAAAAATTTGAAGCAATCTTAATTCAGTTTTTATTTGAGGTACTGTTACAGTGAACTCTTTCGTTTTACAATATGAGTCCAGAAAAAGATATTGCCTTAAAAATAAAACTTATTTGAGGGATTTAGTAAGGGAGTTAGTGAAAGAAGGACAGTTTTCAGAATAATTAAAGTTGGAAAAAGAAATAGAGTTGAAAAACAAAGGTGAAGAGTCAAAGGAAATAGAGCTAGAAAAAACGAAAAATGCCCCGGCATCCTGGTCACCTGGCAGGGAAGGGGATGGGATTAAACTAAAAGAAAACGGGACCAATGAGGATTTATAAACTAGCTAGGTTAACTTAATAAAAAAAAGAAAGTTGAAATGATGCCTATACTAACCTATTAGGGAGGGGCTGCTCATGTTCCCTCTGGCACACCCAATATCCTGATGCCTAACCGGCATCAAACATCCAATCTAGGTCAGCACCTTTCACTTGGCAGGTTTGCCAAATTCTAATGAAGGGAGTTGTTTCCTTTTCGTCTTAATATTTGACATTAAGCTGATGCTTAAAGAAAAAGATCAGTTGAGAAGAGGCAAACTTCTCAGCTCCATTGTCATGTCCAAATCATGACTCACATAACAGCTAGTAACCAAAAGAGCACATAGTGCTCACTCTTAGTTAACGGCAGTATGACATTGCTACAAACAGAACTTGCCTCAAGGACAAAGAACTTTCCACACAACATACGAACCATGATGTCTTTAAGAAAATTGCACAACAGGACAACACTGCAGTGGAAGTGTAGCGGATAAGAAATTAATTAAAATCAACTCTCTTCTTCACTTTTACAAAAATTCATGATGATGGTTTTTCCCAAATAGAAAAAGAATTGACCATGTGCTTAAAGAAAAAGTCAAAACCAGATTTTGCAAGTAATGGGAGCAACTTGCAAGACTTGAGGACTCCACAAGCAAGTGTAAAAATATGAATACTATAAAAGGCCTCGGTAAGCATTAATTAAAAAGAGAGTGAGATGAGCACCACAAGATGAAACATCTAAAAACGTAACTTCAACTTCAATCGACTTGGACAGTGTCCTCTTTCTTTTTCTCCTTATTTCTTTCAACAATTACTACTACGAACATTTTGTATGAACTCTTGATACCCTTAACTTTCTCATTGAACATTAATTTCTATGAATTCTTGTTATTCCTCCTTTAAATAAATTTCTATTTTAACATACAAAATGTATATTTTATTCTTACACTATTTCGCATATTCCATCCTGCAGACAACCAACCTTCTGATAATTCTGATGTTGATAATTCTGCATGAAACGTGTAAGCTGTAGGGAGTTTGGTTACGTAAGACACCAGGCCAAACCTAGAAACATTAACCAGCTTTCAATAGTGACAGCCCACAACGTACGCAGGTTGAAATTCTTTGTAGGCCCGCTGGATAAAGTTTCTTGCCTATCCTGAGGGCCCTCCGAATCATCAGCCAGGTGAATGATGCCTCATCGTTATTGAGATTTCAACCCGGGAGCCCAAGGCCATATGAAGCAAGCCTCCTGCTTTGTCAGCCTTAGCTTGCCTGTCAGTTCATCCTGTACAGCCCCCTTGATATAATGCCTTATGAGACAATGCTTGTACGTGAGAGAGGCTTTCCATCGCATGCAAGACAGTTGAATACTCACTGATTGAGGAGACGAAATGTGGGATTTAAATACGTTTCAAGGTGGCTTAAGCAGCGTTGGTGGGAAAAAAGTCTTGTGCAGTAATATTTATGTAGAGAGAATAAACCAATCAAACTGCGAGGTTCAGAAAAATAAAGAAAGCTGATTGTAGTCACCTTTCAACAAAAAGTGCACAAAATTTGATTAGTAAAAATAAAGTGATAAGTAAATTGTCACCAAACTGCGATTTATAAATTGTAGTATTTGGGAAGTATTTTTAAATAAAATTTTATAAATTATTATAATTAAAAAAATATCAAAACAGTTCTTTTAAAATTTAATTATTAAAAAGTAGTATTTTATATGCAATGATACCAGTTTTTACCAAACGTATTCAAAGGAATTAATGCAGGTTTCTTTTGATCAGGGTTACCGCACATATTTTTCTTTATTTTGTTAAATTTATAATGTATAAAACTTCATGTACCTTATACTTTTTTGTTGAAGAAAACGACAAAAAAAAAAAACGAAAAAAATAACAGTACAGCATCATGAAAAAGGACCAAAATAAAGATTTAGCATCAAAATATTTGTTAAGGGGAAACACCAAATATTTTTTATTTTGTTTAATTTCTAATGTTGTATATGAAACTTTATGAAAGTCTCACTTTTTGACTAGAAAAATATTAACTCGATGAAAAAAAGCCGAAACTAAAGTTTTATTATCAAAATGTTTGTTAATTTTAAGAGAAACACTAATATATATTTTTCGCTGTTTTAAATTTTTAATGTTCTATAAAACTTCAATCATGTACCTTCAATCATGTACCTTCCATTTTTTATTAACAAACAGAAAGCATGATGAAAAAAGCACAAAGTAATGTCCCACTAATTTTTTTTTTTTACAGTTTTAGTTTTTTTAATTCTTTCTAGCATATTTAAATTTTTCATAATTTCATTTTTTTTTTGTGTTAGTGATCAAAGTAATATTTACGATTAGTGTTTTTGCTCCTTTTTTCAGCTGAAATCAAACTGAATTTGAAATTATTGCAAAAATCAAATAATGACATATTCTGCAGAAGCCTCGGTGATGCTTGGTAAATTATCCTTGTGCCAAACATGTCCGAATCCCCACAATTTAAATATCAGAAGATTGAGGTTTGGATGTTGAAATATGGAAAGATCAAATATTTAATTTCTGCTTTAAAGCAAAGATTTATTTACGGAATGACAAAATTGTAAGAAGAAAAATATAAGTGAAATTTTGTTAACTGAACACCATAACATTTGTTAGAAAATGTTCATTGAGAAAATACATGTAGTTTTGTAGTTAAAATTGTTCAAAGAGAAATGTAAGCATTTAAAATGTCAACAGAAGTTTAGAGTTCATTGTTTTATAGTAGTAAATGGCTAAGTGTCCCAGGGCAAATACTGATAATGGTAGAATGTAAAGTCTTATGTTCTTTTCCTTTTTTTTGGTAGGTTGGCAACAGGGTGAGAAAGAAGGAATAAAGAAATAGTATTTAAAGTGTGCGTTGTGGTGCAGTGGATATTGACTCGGAATTACAAATTGGGGAGCCGAGTTCAAATTCCACTTGAATTCCTTGCATTCACTTGCACACAAATACCCTTGGGAAAGGTATTAATCCGTCTCTTCCCTCCAATTATGGGTCAAATAATAGGACAGATTGGGTTCTATAGCCTTGGTTAGCAACCCATCTACCACAGAAAGCAATGGCAACCTACTGCGGAATAATCTTCTGCCCAGTCTGTCATATCTCTTTCAAGATATGATCACCTAAAGCGTTGTGAAGATATGAGTTGTCCCCCTTAGACAGGCCCTCTCCAATAAAAAGATAGGGACTTCCTTTTCCCCTGGTAATTCCTGAATAAACGGCCCAGCTAAATGGCTGTGTTTAATCCAGCTCCCGTGTTCTGTGTTTTCTGTATCTTTATAAGACAACATCATACATTATTAAATGGTGGCAGCTGTAAAACCAACAATGGAACACGCAACACGACTATAAACTGACACAAGAAGAAATTTATTAATAAGAGCCAAAAAAAAAACAAAAAACAAAAACGCACATGTGCACACTAGAAGACGCCATCTTGGATGTTCCTGAGAAAACCGTAAGTTGTCGAATTCATTCTCTCATTCTCTTTCACTCCCGTATATTGTTGCAAAATGACGTCCAGTCACTCAATGGAACCGCACATGCACTGGGAAACAAATAATTTGGTGGAATCCTTCAAATTTTTTAAGCAGCAATGCGAGTTATTTTTCTCCGTAAGAGCCATTGAGGAAAGTAAACAAGTGGACCACATTCTGCTACTGGCAGGCACGGAAGGCCTGAGAAGATACAACTCTTGGTTATTCGCCAACGAAGCGGACAAACGAAATCCGGCGGTGATTTGGAAAAAATTCTTAGAACAAATAGAGCCCCAAACTAATTTCCGAATTGCCCGCTTCACCCTACAAAAATACGCACAGTCCGACACTGAGAGTATCGATGACTTTCTCGCAAGGTGCAGGCTTCAGGCGCAGAAATGCAAGTTCAGAGACGAGCTCGAACTTGAGGAAAGAATTACCGAACAAATAATTATAGGAACCCGTTTCCCAGAATTACAAAAGAAACTACTGAGCAAGAACGAGCCCGTACCACTGCCAGATGTGCTCAACACGTGTAGAAGCTATGAAGCTTCAATCAGCCATATGGAGAAGATGAATGAGCTAAAAAAAGAGGAAAGCCACATAAGCGCCATAAAACACAAGACCGTAAGTTTCGACGTCTGTGGTAGATGTGGTCGTCAACACAAGCCAGGAAATTGTCCTGCACGAGGCAGTACTTGTTCTGCATGTGGTCGGAAGAACCATTGGGCCAAAGTGTGTCAGACACAGACATACAGAAAGAACACGAACAGGCAGCAAACCAAGCGCAAAAAAGCTGAAACAGCACGGGACACAGGAAGAAGCCAACAGAGCTGCATTAATGTGCAAAATGAAATAGAGATCGCAAGTGATTTCGAGAGTATGGCATTTTATTCAGTGCATGAGCACGAAGAAAAAACACCTGAAGCAGAAGCCTTCGCGAATCTCGACGTTGCACTCCCAAACAGGCAAGGCACAGACCGGCTAAAAATCAAAATAGACACCGGAGCTGAAGGAAACGCCCTCCCATTACGTACATTCCGTCAAATGTTCCCCAAATGTGTGGACCAAAATGGACATCCACGTCCTGGAACGACGCAAGAAGAAACAGCTGTTCTAACAGCTTACAACGGCTCCAAGATCCCACAGCACGGATCCATCGTAATAAAATGCGCTTACAAGGGTCTATGGCGACACATAAAATTTTATGTGGTGACATCAAATGGACCTGCCATAATTGGACTACCCTCACTCAGAAGCCTAAAATTAGTAAGCCTCCACTGCACCACCAGAGAAATAAAAGATCCGATTGAATCGATCAAGGATTTAAAAAAGGTTTATCCCGACCAGTTTGGCGAAATTGACAAGAAACGCATAGCCTTCTTTGGAGCCATATACGACAAAGATGGTATCAAACCCGATCCGAACAAAGTAGAGGCAATAAAACAACTACCCAGCCCCACCAATGTAACAGAACTACAAAAGGTGTTAGGCATAATCACCTACTTAGCGCCCTTCATTCCGCATTTATCTGATTTGACGGCACCCATGAGGGATCTTCTCAAGAAAGAATCAGAATATCAATGGACAGCCAGTCACCAGAAAGCACTGCAGAAAATAAAGGATCTGATATGCCAGGAAATGTCTCTCGCATATTTCAACCCATCAAAGGAAACAAGCCTGCAGGTGGACGCCTCCAACAAAGGATTAGGCGCAGTACTCATGCAGGAGGGAAAACCAATCGCCTTTGCGTCGAAAGCACTCACAGAGACAGAACAAAGATATGCGAACATAGAGAGAGAACTGCTAGCTGTCGTCTTTGGCTGTGAGCGATTTAAAACCTACTTATATGGATGTCAATTCAAGGTAGAAAGTGACCACAAGCCATTAGAGATGATCAGTTTAAAAAACCTAATCTCAGCTCCCCCTCGTTTGCAACGCATGCTTCTACGCCTGCAGGAGTATGACCTGAGCATCACATATCGTCCAGGCAAGGAGATGACCCTGGCAGATGGATTCTCCCGACTACCAAATAGAAAAAACAAAGAAGAGATCAACCTCAATATAAGAGTGGATTTCGTTCAGTTTTCCACTGAAAAATTAGCACAGATCAAGCACGCAACCACAGCGGACTCCATCCTCTGTGAACTCAGAGAAACCATTCTACAAGGTTGGCCTAACACTTCCCGAGAAGTCAACAAAAATTTGCGGCCATATTGGTCCTACCGGGATGAGCTCTCCATTGAAAATGGCATAATACTCAAAGGTGACAGAATTCTGATCCCTACATCAATGCAACCAGAGATATTGGAAAAGATACACTATGGGCACCAGGGGCGCGAAAAATGCAAACTGAGAGCCAGAACATGTGTTTTCTGGAGCGGCATCAATAATGACATTGACAGAATAACACAGAAATGCACCATATGCCAAGAGCTGCAAAAATCTCAAACCGCAGAAACCCTCATGCCACACGAGATCCCTGTGCGACCATGGCAAATCCTAGCGACTGACATTTTCAACCTCAATGAAGTTAATTATCTTCTAATTGTGGATTACTATTCGAAGTACCCCTTCATCCGCAAACTCAAAGAATTCTCTAGCAAGGAAGTTATCGGTTTTATCAAGCAAATATTTGCTGAGCAAGGAGTCCCAGAAAGGCTTATCAGCGATAACGGTTCTCATTATAACTCCCAGCATTTCAAAGACTTCGTAAGAGCATGGGACTTTGAGCACATCACCTCCTCTCCCAGATACCCACAATCCAACGGCATGGCAGAACGCTGTTTTCAGACCGTCAAAGCGGCTATGAAAAAAGCCATGCTGAGCAACCGGGACATAAACATGAGCCTGTTGTGTCTCCGATCCACCCCAATAGACCACATTATTCCATCCCCGGGAGAATTGCTGTTCAATCGCAAACTAGTCAGCAACCTCCCCGCCAAATGCACCAACCAAAACGTCCGGAGGGAGGAAATCCAGAATCAACTACTCCAAAGACAGTTGTCACAGAAAAGGCACCATGACATACACGCCAAGGACCTCCCTGATCTTAGCACAAGACAACAAGTGCGCATTCAAGACCAAGACTCAAGAAGATGGACCCCAGCCATCGTCAAACAGGCCTGTGCTGAACCGCGTTCATACATCGTCGAAACGCCGTCAGGGCAGAGTCTCCGCAGAAACCGCAGGCACCTCAAGGAAGTTGCCCACACACCCAACACCACATCAATACCAGACGTGCACCCTGAGGAAACTCCCAGCACCAACATAAGCATCTGCGCACCGCCTATGGAAGCGCAGAGCCCTGCACATGCAACACAAACCAATACGAGTAGACTAGAAACTACTACAAAATCAGGTCGTGTTATCAAACCACCCAAAAGATACGACTTGTAAGAAACTGTTAGAAAAAACTCCTTATGGTAAAAGAGGGATGTGAAGATATGAGTTGTCCCCCTTAGACAGGCCCTCTCCAATAAAAAGAATAAAAAGATAGGGACTTCCTTTTCCCCTGGTAATTCCTGAATAAACGGCCCAGCTAAATGGCTGTGTTTAATCCAGCTCCCGTGTTCTGTGTTTTCTGTATCTTTATAAAAGACAACATCATACATTATTAAAAGCGTGTATCACGTAACGCACTTAACTGACTGTATATAATATTAGAAAACATAATTAAAACTTCTACTGGGCATAAAGTGGGGGATCGGTTTTCTATTGTTATAAACTGATAAAGCATGTATCACGTATGGCACTTAACTGACTTAAAGGGTCCTGTTATTGTTGTTATTGTTGTTGTTCTCTTTGGCGGCATAGAGTAAAAACAGAAAAAAATAGAATGAATATGTGATGCATCTGGGTCAGCTTCTTGAAATTTCTTTTGTTACATTGCCACAAGCTCCATCAACTAACCGCTCCCATGCTGGACTGTTTTTGACAGGTTACAGAATGTCTTTACGGAGTAAATCTGGTCATGTGACTGGCTCCGGGAGGCATTTTCTTCTTTAGGTGTGAAAAAATGTTTGACTGAAGTCATATACCAATTTTCAACTTCCTATCTAATTAGGATCCAGAATTTTGCTTTTCACACTGACTTGTGAAATTTGCCTTGGTCTGGATTATTCCAAAATGCTTTTAGTTGTTTGAATCTGATTTTGCGGGTGTGCAATTTTACTTTGTGTTGGTTGATGGATGATATAGAATTTGTATCCTATAATTCACAAATAATTTTAAAAATTTTGTATATGTTTTTATAGAAATTCTAGGTAAAAATATAGTTTCTTTTTTTTTTTTACATACTTTTTACCGACTTAATTTTATGAAATTTTCAGAAATTAAATTTTCATCCCAAAACTTAATTTATTAATTAAAAGCAGGACTGCTTAAAGAATGTAAATCTTTTTTATGTGTTATGTCTTGAAGGCTGTTACAATGTGTTGAATGAAATAAAGGAAGGTCGGGAGGTGTTTGTATGACCTGTTTATTTATATTAATATTTCGAGGCTATAATCTCATCGTCAGAATGGCAGAGAAAACTTCAAACTGTCCATGCTTTTAGTTGTCCATCTATGAATGGCTGGCTTTATCCACTGCTGCTATACGTGTGTGTGTGCGTGTATGTACGTGAGCGTGTGTGTATCTATGTGTGTTCTAGTCTTTTTTTTATGGTCTGATGGTCTGTGTGTGTGTTTGTGTGTGTGTGTGTATTCAAGATGGGATTTTTTGTTGGTCTGATGGAATCAGTTCGTAGGATCCAGGAGTTGATGTGACTTTGACCCGGTCAAAGGATATCAGTTACATGGTTGTTATCTTATCTGTTTGATTTATCTGGTGGTGTTTGTTCGTTGTGTGAGCTGTAATTGAATCTTCTTTTATGTGTGTGTGCGTGTATGTGTTCTGACCTGGAGCGTGTTTTTTATGGGCACCTCTGCTAATACGGCCTGGGGCGGGGCAGTGTGTTAGCGTGGTTATTGTAATTATTTTTTTGTGTGTAAAGGCTATGTGTAGTATTGTAATTAAATCTACCTAACTTATTTATCTGTGTGTGCGTGTGTGCTTTAGCCTGGTTAACGGTTTGTTATAAGGGAGGAAGAAGTGTGTGTGTGGTTATTGTTATTGATTTCGTGTGTGTGACCTATGTTGTTGTTTTAAGTGCATGTTGTGTGCGTCTTGGTGTCGTCTATACTGTTATGTAATCCAGGTTTAATTCTTGGCGACTGTTAATTGAAGGATGTAAGGGACTCTTTAATGCGTAGGTTACCTATGTTGCGTTCCTTAGCCAAGATATTAACGGTTATGGTTTTGTCCTTATTTTTGCATTGTTTTTAAGTGTTTTTGGAATGACGAAGCTTGCGTGTGTAGATGTTCTTTTATTCTAAAATGTAGATGTCTTGTCGTGCTGCCGACATAGAATGCATCGCATTTGGCGCATTGTAAGCGGTATACGACATACGCCTGGTGGCACATACCGGTACCTGCAATAGGGCAGTTGGTTAGTGTGCATGATGTTATTGTTTGTTCTGTGGTTGGGGTTGAGGTGTCTTCGAAGAGTGGGGCCGTAGTGTGCCAGCTGTATGTCTAATCCCTCTTTGCGGATAGCTCGACGTATTTTAGATGTTATAGAATCGCTGAAGTGTGGTAACCTCAGGAAGCAGGTGTTAGATAGGGTGTGGCGCCTTGGGCCCCTACTACCCTTCCGTTCTAGGCGATCCACAAAGGATTGTGGGTAACCGTTAGTCACCAGTGTTTTCTTGAAGAATGCAGTGTGGGTGTTAACGTGTTCGCCTTTGCTGCATTTCTTTCGGATACACGCGAGTTCGTTATTGACGTAGCCTTTCTTAGCGCTGAGAGGGAGGGCTGATCGGTAGTGGACAAACATATCCCTGCTGGCAGGCTTTTTGTAGAAATCGGTGTGGACTTCACCATCAACCGATATTTTAAGCTTGAAATCCAGCAGTGATAGGCATCCACTGGCATCGGGGTGCTCGATCGTGAAATTAATTTTATCGTCCATTCTGTTGAACGTCGCTGCCATTCTGCTTGCCTCGTCGCGTGAAGAAGTAAGGATGAGTATATCATCAATATATCTCGTAAATAAGGCGTATGAATGGCAGGTTCTGAGTGCGTGACACTCTAGTTGGTTCATATATGCGCCGGCAAGTAGTCCCGATAGGCTGGATCCCATCGGAAGGCCGGTGGTCTGTTTGTAGGTGCATCCTTGGAACGTGAAGTAAGTGTTATCTATTATAAATCTTTTTTTGTTTTTTGTTTTTTTCATCGAACGGGATGAAAGAATAAAAAAATACAAGATGGTACACGTGGATATGGAACGGAATTCAAACCCACCGGAAGACGGTGTTTTTCTAAGCAAGTCCCACCCAAACTAAAGGTCATCAAAGGGAGGCAAAAAAATAAAAAGCGCCAAGTAGGGCAGAACAATGGTAAAATAAACGATGAGGACAATCGTCCGAACAATGTAATTAGAGTAAAAAATATTACTTTAACCTCATCAAAGAAATATAGACAAAATTACTTCGTTTTTTTTGTTCAACGAGTGCTTTGAAGTCATAATAAATAGAAAAGTCGTACTCTCAGTAAAAGACGAATATTGACCTGTGAATCTCAAAAGTGTGTAAATATAGGTTGTTTTCATTATAGTTTTTAAGCAAAACATGGTAAGAGGTCGGTTACAATATAATTCAATTTCAATACATTACCAAATTCTGTGAACTGATTTTAAAATTTATTAATTTCATTGAAGCAAATCTCTTGAGAAAATGTTGGATTTGTAAGAAGATTTTAATTTTGTTGTTTTTATCAAATATTTAACAATAAATTTTATGAAAAATCAGAAAAAAAAAACACAAGACAAAAAAAAACAGATTGATATGTTGATAATGTTATTGTTTTCTAGCCGGTCTATTTTTGAGTTAGGAATAATTTCTTCTTTACACCGTTTCCTGTAATTCCTTTCTTTTCAGTCTACATGCGATCTATTTTAAATAATTCTGTAAAAATCTGAAGTTTTATTGATCGCCTAATATTGTCGATGTTGAAAGAAAGAAATATCAAGTCGAACAACAAGAAGAGAAACTTAATCCTGTTTGTTTTTCTATGAAAAGCTTTTAATTTGCCCTGAAAAGGTAAGTTAGACGAAACCTCATGGGTTTCCTTTGTTGTCTGTCAAAAGACAGACAACAAAATGTCACTTGTGATCGCCATACACTTTTATTTATTTTATCTCGCACCTGTCAAATAAATCTGACAACACATACGGTGGAACGGTCATAAAGTTGACTTTTGTGTTAAGAAATACTTTTTCATGCTAAATGATACTTTTGAACTTGCATAAAAATCAGATTCTTAACAGAAAATTTGCTAATTTTCCAGAAATCTTATTTTTGCAAGATTTTTAAAACCGAGAATTATTAACTTTTGTTTACAAATGAGTCGACACTCAAAAATTGCCGAAAAATCTCAAATTTTAGATGAAAATCAAAACAATTTCTGTTTTAAATATACCAGCAGAGAGTATTTCGCTTACTGGAAATAGTAAATTTAATCATTAATTTAGTACCTCCAAAAATCGCTGAAAAAACTGCATAGTATGAAGGAAAAAGGCCTCAAACTAAATAAAAACAAATTTTTATCGGCAAAATGTTTATATTATCATTAAGAGGATACAGTACACCAAAGTGGGTTTTTTTTAAATTATTTTTTAAAAAATTTTAACTATTTCTAACACGTTCGAAATTTTGGTAAAATATCTTTTTTTGCTTTCGTCTGTGCGAGACCTAAATTAACGCACAGTTTATTACGTCAAAAAAAGTGTAATATTATTACCCAATACACTTTTTTGACACATTAGACATTCTTGCAAAAATCAAATAATGGTCGAATTTTGATGAAAATTTCAGAACTTATTCACAATTGACTGAAATCAATTTTGAAATAATTTAAAAAAATATTGGTAAAAATATTTTTTACATATATTAGCCCCCCCCCCCCCCCCCCCCCGCCGCACCAATTAATTTTCAGAAATATCTAAAAATTCGACTTTGCTCCCTAATAAACTTAATATAATTAAATTCAGGAGTCATTGGGAATGCTAATCAACTGTCTTTTTTTTTTCTTCAATTGGCCTTAAAAGTAAGTCTGAATTGTGAAAAATGCAATAACTATGTCAATTTTTATTTGAATAAACTTTTGATTGCTTTTATGAACATAAATTAAGCATATCATAGCCTGAAAAGAAAAATAATTCAATGAATAATGAATTTTTACAAGAATTATTTTAATTTTTTTTTTTTATAATATAAAGCTTTAAAAATATTTTTTAATTTTTTCCTCCATTTCTCCGGCTAGGGTATGAAATTAAAGCATACATTTACTAATTGAAAACCGAAAAGCTTAATTAATACAAATGATTAAGCCAATCGATTTTTAAAATAATTAAAACATTTTAATTTTGTGCATTTTGATTACCCATATATTATTTGTACTGGTGGTCGTGCGTGATATTTAAATTAAAAGGACACGTGATTCAAGGGTTGTCTTCCCTTACATGAAAAAATAAAATTTATACCAAATTCGTCTTCCATACTTGGCATTTTTTGGCCGAGAAACGCTTTTTTGGAAATATTCCAGGCAGTAAGCAATTAATTCTTGTTTCAAGTCAACTTAAAGTAAATTTAAATTTGGTAATTTGAAAAAAATAATGTGTCAGTAAGGTGTATTTTATTTTTGTAAGATTTTTTTAAAACCGAGAATTGGCTTCTGTTTACAGTCAATGAAAAATGAAATTTTAAAAACTTTTTTAAGCCTAAAAAATTTTTTGATTCCGATCAATATAATTTTGGTTTGAAATGCACCAGGCTATTTTGTCTACTGTAATGAGTAAATTTAATCTCTTGGCTTTCAATTAAAGCTAAAATGAAAGCTTCAAGAAAACTTTTTAAAAATTCAATTTAAATTGAGGTATTGAAAATTTGTGGAGGTACTAGATAAATGTACAAATTTTTTTTTTGTTAAGGGGAAGAAACTGTGAAACACATGACTTTTTAGTTTACATATATAAATTATCATACAAAAAAAATTTCAAATAAACACAAAAGAAAAAATTAAAAATTATTTTAAATATATGATGGCTCGATGATTTGTATTTAACTTTTTAATTTTCAATCAGTAAATATAATTAACCTTTGTTTAATAATTTTATAAACTAACCCCAACAAATCTTGGAAGTATTTTTAAAATATTTCTAAACTTTATAAATTACTATAATTAAAAAAATGAAAATAATTCTTTTAAAATTTCATTAAATTTCATTATTAATTGAAAATTTTTTTCTTCAGGCTATAATGTCCTCAATTTAAATTATTTATTCAAGCAATTAAAAGCTTATCAAATTAAATCTAAACTTATTTATAAATAGAACTTTGTATGTGTGCGTCCATTACTTATAGACTCCGAAACGGCTGAACCAATTTTCTTGAAAATGTACACAGTTGTACTATAAGCGTCTGCAAGTGTTCTTAGCTAGGTTTTGTGTTAAGGTATGTCCGATAAATATCGAAAATCGAAAAAATCGGGTTATAGAAGGAGTGGTCCGATTTTAATGAAATTTGATACACTCATAGACAAAGACATAAGAAACAATATTCAGAAGTTTCAAAGTTGCAGTTCTTACAATAGTGCAAAAAATTAATATATATATATATATATATATATATATATATATATAAGAGGCAAGATGTTTGTGTGTGCGTTTGTTTATCTGCCTGTATGTCTGTATTTTTTTTCAGCCCTTTTTAGTTTTTGCTTTGGGTTTGGCTCTAAGTAAGTATAATTGTAGTTCTTAGTCTCAGCCATGATACCATTTACTCAGAGGACTTATTTAGCCTTCAAAATTCAGTTTATGACAAAAAAAACTTATTTGATATCTATACCAGGAAATCAAAATTTGACTTAAATCCATTTATTATTCTTTCAGTCTATGGTTTCGCTTTAACTGGAAACAACTATTGCCTTTTAGTCTTTTGTGCCAATGTCCAAAGAGCCTGAGCTCCAGGACCATGGATTAGTTTTAAAGCTTTCATTACACCCGAGCAATGCCGGGCTATACTGCTAGTAATGTCTTAGTTATATTGCATTTTTTAATGATGTTAAAAGGGGTCAAAACAAAGTTTTATCATCAAAACATTTGTTATTATTATCAACATATTTTTTCATTATTTAAAAAAAATTCAATGCTCCCTAACACATTCAAAGTTTTTGTTAATAGTCTTGTTTTTCTTTCTTTGGTGAGTGGCCTGATTTTAACATGAAATTATGGCAGAAATAATACATATATCACTTTTTTAGGTTATTAAGTTAATAAGTGATGACTGTATTTACTCATCAAAAATTGAAGAGGTTAATACAGATTTTCATGAACCAAGATCTTTAAAATAATTAAAACATTTTTTTGTGTGCAAATATCTTGTTATTTTTTTTTTTTATTATGGTAGGCTGTATTTACCAAATCATTAAAAGGTGATGTACTTCAAGGTGAGGTTATCTTATTGAAATGATTGTTATTCTTAGGTTTTTTTTACTCATTCTTTGCCACTGTAATTTTAATGTGTTTATAGAATAAACTGTGTAATCTGTTGAATTTAAATATTAATTCATCTGTATTTATGCTTTCTTTTTTCCATGTTAAAAGTTTTAATTGATCAGAAATGCTTTTAAATTAACAAATTACATACATTTGTTCAGTCAACATTTTGGTATAATTTTTATGATTTTCAGAATAATTTTTGAAAACCTATTTCAAAACCTTATATATTGTGTTTTCCTTCTTTCAGAACTCAATTTATTTCTTATTTTTCAGTTTCTATCTTGGATAGTTCCTGACACCATGATGAATGATCTTACCTTGTGGAATTCATGGATTAATATTTACTTTTAAATGGTGAGACATAAGACATGGATTTCCTTTGAAATCTGTAATTTGAAAATACATTTTCCATTAATTCAAATCTCGAAACAAACATGCAATCACAAACTGGAGAGAAACATTTCAACTGTCAAATCTGTGGAGCAAGTTTTTCCTTAAAATCATCGCTCTCAAAACACATGTTTACACACACTGGAGAGAAACCTTTCCACTGTGAAATATGTGGATGTAAGTTTTCTCGAAATTCACATCTCAAGAGACACATATTAACACACACTGGAGAGAAAGCTTTCCACTGTGAAATCTGTGGATATAAATTTTACCAAAATTCAGATCTCAAGAATCACATGTTAACTCACACTGGAGAGAAAGCTTTCCACTGTGAAATCTGTGGACGTAAGTTTTCTCTAAATTCATCTCTGAAAAGACACATATTAATACACACTGGAGAGAAACCTTACGACTGTGAAATCTGTGGATGTAAATTCTCCAGCAATTCATCTCTGAAACAACACATGTTAACACATACTGGAGAGAAAGGTTTCCAATGTGAAATATGTGGTTATAAATTTTCTCGAAATTCACATCTTAAGATACACATATTAACACACAATAGAGAGAAACTTTTCCACTGTAAAAACTGTGGTGTAAGTTTTTCTTTAAAATCATCACTCTCAAAACACATGTTAACACATACTGCAGAGAAAATGTTCCACTGTGAAATCTGTGGATGTATGTTCTCCCAAAATTCAGATCTCAAACAACACATGTTGACACACACTAGAGAGAAACGTTTCCACTGTGAAATCTGTGGACGTAAGTTTTCTCAAAATTCACATCTCAAGAGACATATGTTAACACACACTGGAGAGAAACGTTTCTTCTGTGAAATCTGTGGATATAAGTGTTCTCAAAATTCACATCTCAAGAGTCACATGTTAACTCACACTGGAGAGAAACATTTTCATTGTGATATTTGTGAATATAGGTGTTCACGTAATTCACATCTAAAGAGTCATATGTTAACACACATTAGAGAGAAACCTATCCGCTGTGAAATCTGTGGATATAAGTCTTCTCATAATTGCAATCTCAAGAGACACATGTTAACACATAATTGAGAAAAATATTTCTGATGAGAAATTGGTAGATGTAATTTTTCCCAAAATGCTTCTCTTGAACAACCAATGCTAAAACACATTGGAAATACTGTAAAATCTGTGACGTAAGCTTTCACAAATGACATATGCATATACGCAAGTGAGAGAAGCGTTTCAACTGTGAAATCTGTGAATTTGAGTTTTCCAACAAGGCATATCGCAACCTTCACATGTAGGTTCACACTGGAGAAAATCATTTTTACTGTGAAATTATCTCTCAAACAACACATTTCAACTCACACTGGAGAGAAACGTTTTCACTGCAAAATCTGTGGCTGTAAGTTTTCTCAAATTTCAGAGTTTAATAGACATGTCAACATGTCATGCTTGAGAGAAACCCTTCCACTGAAATCTGTGGGTGTAAGTTTTCCCAAAATTTATTTCTTAAGAGATACATTTCAGTACATACATGTGTAAATGCATATTTTCATGAAAGTCATCTATCAAACAACACGTGAACACACAGGAGAAATTTTCCACTGTGAAATTTGTGGATATTATTCAATGTATTCATATTCCTTTTGAATTATTTGGTTAGCTGTCAGTGAAGTTGCTGACTCAACCTGACGAGGGCGTAGAGCATCAAAAATTCATTCACAACTTCACCAACAGCTAAGGGCTCAACAACAATCAACAAATAACCAAATAATTGTGGATATTAGTTTTTCTGAAATTCATCT
Source organism: Ascarosepion bandense (assembly GCA_037127315.1). Classification (NCBI taxonomy): domain Eukaryota; kingdom Metazoa; phylum Mollusca; class Cephalopoda; order Sepiida; family Sepiidae; genus Ascarosepion; species Ascarosepion bandense. The sequence continues at coordinate 426,841 of JBBBDQ010000836.1, forward strand.
CTCAAACAGTTAAATGCCATACATAATTCACACTTAGGTGATCATGTCTTAAAAGAGACATGGCCGACTGCACAGAAGATTTTCCTGCAGTAGACTGATTGCCAACCAAAGCTATAGAACCCAATCTGCCCTGCTATTTAGCCCGTAGCTGAAAGGAAAAGTAACATATTAATTTTTTTCCCAGGCTTATTTGTGCGTAAGTGAATGCAATGGATTCAACATGAATTTGAACTCAGCTCTCTAATTTCTTGTTCTGGGCTGATATCCACTGTACTACAATGAACATGTCTTAAAACACTCTGGAAAGAAACCTTTTTCTTATGAAATCTGTAGATTAAACTTTTCTCAAAATATACATCTGAAATGACATGTATATATATATATATATGAAGGGAGACAAATCTGTTTGAGCAAGCTGTCCAAAATATGCAAATCATAAACAACACAAGGTAATGCACACTGGCAAGTATCTTTCCTTTGTGAAATATTGAGTTATTTTGTCATTAAATTTCCATCTCAAATGACACATTTCATTAGAGCTAAAAAGGGTTTAACATTATTTTGCAACTATTTGAAAAGAAATCCTTGTGTAGACAAAAAAACAAGGAATTCAAGTTACACACCCAGATAATATACATAACCAGATTATATCATACTACACATACATTTACCTGACCTGAGTTTGTCTTGCTTCTTAGCAAACTCCTGTATTTACATGAAATATATTTCAAATAATAGTCACATTATTGCTGTTTGTGTTGATGACCCCTTCATTGCTGTAAATTACAATTTGGCATTAATCATTGTAAAACAATGTTTAAATTAACAATTCAAAATGACTGAACCCTGGCACAATCAAATATTATATTCCAAAGAAAAGGACAATTTATTTACAAAGACTTTTAGCAAAAGTAAAAGTAAATAAAACATTTTAAATTTCTGACGGGAACACAACATTGTACTTTTTGCTTGTTACTTTCTTCCTTTACACAATGCTATAACCATTTGACTGTATCCTTTTTGCATTTGAACACCATTCCTTCTTTGTCAAACTTTTGCTTTATTACTGTCTTATAGGGAGGTTTTCATATTTGATTTTCCATGCCAGATAATTCAGTCAACAATCTTAGTGAAGAAACATCTTCCAAAATATATTCCATCAAATTATGAAAAATGTCTGAATACTTAGAAGATTATTTTGTTAAAAATTTGGACATGTTAAATCCCTGTATACATATTAGTAGGTACCTCCACTTTTCAGTATAAATTTTCGATACCTGATTTTAAAATGAAATTTTTAAAATAAATAAGTTATATTTTAGCTTTAAAATTAGCTTTAATTGAAAGTCAAGAGATTAAATTTAGTAATTCCAGTAAATAAAATACACTGGCATATTTTAAAGTGAAATTATATTGATTGGAATCTAAAATATTTCAGATTAATAAAAAAAAAGTTAAATGTACCGCCATTTTTTATGATTGATCGACACATTTTTAAACAGTAGCCACATTCCTGTTTTAAAAATCTGGCAAAAATAAAATGTATGTCGCTGACATGTTATTGAAGTCAATTTTTTTAAATTAAAACTTATCTTTATCTGATTACAAACAATTGTACTTGCTTACTCTCTGAAATATTCAGTAAAAGTTTTTATCAGTTACAGTAGTCCGAGTATCAGTGCTTATCTCAAGTGTTGACAGATTTAATAACAACCGGAAGTTGTCAAGAATGCTAAAGTAGGGAGGCCGAAGGTGACAAAAATATACGAATGTAATTTTTTATGTAAGGGAAGACAACCCTTGAATCATGTGACCTTTCAATGGTAAATATCATGTATGGCCACCTGTACAAATAAAGATACGGGCAATCAAAATGCACACAATTAAAATGTTTTAATTATTTTAAAAATTGATGGGGTCAATCATTTCTATTAAGCTTTTAAATTTTTGATTAGTAATTGTAGTCTTCATGCATTAATTACATACCCAAGCCGGCCCAATAGAGGAAGAAATTTAATAATAATTTTGAAATTTTTTATATATAATTTTTATATATAATTAAAAAATTAAAACAAATGAAAATAACTCTTGTAAAAATTGATTATTCATTGAAATTTTTTTTCTTTTCAGACTACGATATGCTTAATTTATATTGTTTATAAAAGCAATCAGAAGTTTATCCACATAAAAATTGGCATAGTTATTGCATTTTTCACAATTTGGACCTGCTTTTAAGAAAGTTGGGGACTATTGGAGAAAAAAAACTGTTGATTAGCATTCTCCAATGATTCCTGAATTTAATATTAGGCTTATTGCTGCCCACTGTCGAATTTTTAAACATTCCTGAAAATTAATTGGTTTGGGTGGGGTAACATATGTAAAAAAAAAATATTTTTACCAATAGTTTATACAAAATAATTATTTGAAAATTGATTTCAGTCAATTATGAATAAGTCCTAAAATTTTCATCAAAATCTGACCATTATTTGATTTTTGCAAGAATTTCCAAATTAATGTGTCTTTCACGGTCAAAAAAGTGCATTGTGCAATATTATGTTTTTTTTTTACTTAATAAATGTTGCAGCAATTTAGGTCTTGCACTGACATAAGAAAAAAAAAGACTTTCTACAAAAATTTTGAACATGTTAGAAATAATTAAAAAATTCTTTGATCTATCCTCTTAATGATAATATAAACATTTTGCCAATAAAACTTTTTTATTTAGTTTGGGGCCTTTTTCCTTCATACTATGCTGATTTTGTAGAGGTACCTGGATATTAGTTAGCTATAAAATATATATGCAATACTTACATTGTATCTATTACTTCAAATGTCTCTATAAATTGGCATGAAGCCATTGAAAGTGAAAGAAATATTCCAAAAATGAATGATACATGTTAATTTACTAAAAGGTATGAAAAGGATTTAAACGGATGAATGAAGAGGTTTTTAGGATCAAACCTGGCCATTGGTTATATCCGGGTCTATACTGATAGTAATACTTGGGGTCGGAATTAGTTCTGGTTCACTCTTATTGAAAGTGAAATAAAGACATGTGCATGTTGCCATTTCTTGTAGTCAGTCACCATGTTCGGATGAGAAGATTGGTGAGTTGGTAGAGGGAAGGGCTGACAATTGAATTTGTCTTAAGAGTCACCTGCCTACCCACTTGGAAGAGTAGTCAAAGCTCTGAATAAAACAAGGTTCATGTTTATATTTCTAACATGACATTTCTTACATAATGTTACCTTGTGTTTTAATTTTTGAACACAGTTCAAAATATCAGGAAGACAAGATGGCAGTTAAGAAAGGCTTTATTCAACAAAAAGAAATTGGAACAGAAAGAATGATGCTATCCGTGTTTCTCTTAATAATGTCACTCTTCCCAGTATACAACACAATTTATAAAGAAAAGAATTTACATACAAAACATTAGTTAACAAAAAGAAGAATTTGCATAGCACAAAAAATAATGTTCATTCCATAACACCTTGTGAGTATGCAGCCATACTCTTCGCTAGGTTTTTTGTTGAATGCCAACAAGACTGAAAATCAGAATACAATATCAGGTTATTGACCCATGAGTGTTGCATTGTATGTTATTTTTAAAAGATTTTTTAATTAAGAAAGTTATGCTCTGTTGACAGATTTTGGTCAATATGGAATATTTCTATGAAGACATATGCTTTCACCAATCTCAATATGTGTGGCTTGTAGTAATTTCTATTTTTAGCATTTCCTAAAAAGGAGTTTGTGTAACACAAGTCACTTGAGGCTCAAATTCATGTTGTAGGAACAAATTGTAAAATGAAGTCTGACAGATTATAAAATAAGATACATGTTTAAAATTTGGTTTTCAAAACATGTAAGAGGCTAAAATCTGATGATCTCTAACCCTGCCATGATGAAATTTGTGAAAAGGGATGGTTTAATGAGATATATTTTGTGATTTTTAAGCAAAGAAAAAAATGAGTTACGAAACCTAGTATTGAATTTTGGAGCCGATTTGTGACTATTTAAGAAGTCTTCCTTGTCAAATAAGCAGAAGGGTTTCAACATTCACTTTTTTAAAATACTTTTTTTTTATTTTTTCAGTCATATAAAAAGTTTGGTTAGTTTTTATATGGAATTGCATTATTAAATACCTTCTTTTTTTCAGTTTTGTAAATTTTAAAATCAGAATACTTAAAAATAGATCTCATTTATGTACCATCACTCATTTTTGATATCTGGTTGAAATAAAATTTTTAAAAATAAAATTTATTTAATTTTAATTGAAAGCTAAATGATTAAATTTACTATTTCCAGTAAGCAAAATACTCTGATGTATTTCAAACAGAAATTATATTCATTGGAATAAAGTTTTCAAATGTTTTAAAAAATTTTCAGTTTTTTTGGTTATTTTTGAGCAATTGTCACATTTGTAAACAAATGTTTATCCTCAGTTTTAAAAATATTGCAAAAATAAAATATAGATCTGTGTAACATTATTTTGGGAAAATTAGCAAATTTAAAGTTAAATCAATCTGATTTGAGACAAATATTACTTATTTATAGCATGAAATTTAGAATAAAAGTATTTCTAAATCAGGGATCTCTGATCTTTCTGACCTTTGAAGTATGTGTTTACACTTCTGGAGTTTGAGTTTGAGTTTTGTTTAACAGTATACCAACCTCTGTAGGTTATTTAATGCCAAAAAATTAGGGTTTTAGTTATTTTTTTAATGTTCAGTTATAGTGAGTAAGTTGATTTAGTCAGATTTTGATGAAAAATTTTTTTTTTATTTTAGAAAACTGAAGACATCTTCCATTTTTTTTATTAAAAATGTACTGTTGGTAATATTTTTTATCCTTCAAAAATATGTTTTTTTCCTTCAAAAATGTATTGTTCATAATATTTTTCCTTCAAAAATGTATATTTTTCTATAAAAGTATTCTTATGTATATATTTCTATAAATGTCTATTTTTATAATTTCATGGTGTTTTGACCCCAGTTTGGGGATAGACTATTTACCCATAGTTGAAACTCCAACAGGTGCTACCACCCTGGGTCAGGGTGGACCTTGGAACAACAGCAAATAAGATGTGGTTCCATGCTCCTCACAACCTCCCAATCAGAGGCCTTGTTGCCGGATGTAGTTTATTGTCATACCCAGGATCATACACTTCTGGAAGTATGGCAGACCAGAAGTGACATAGATGTATGAAACTTTCATGAATGTCTCATAGGGGAAACAACCTTTGAAACACATGACCTTTTATTGATAAGCCTGTTATAAGTTTCTATAAAAAATGTACATGAAAAATAATTACAAATTATCATAAAATCTTAATGCTAAATGATTTGTATTAAGATTTTTGATTTGTAAATATAGTATTTTCTTAATAAATTATTAATTGAAAACAGAGTGACTGGAAGAAGATTAAAAGATGTTTGAAACTTTATAAATCATCATAACTAGCAAAGAAAAAATAAAACAATACTCATGAAAATTCATTATTCATCGGAAAAAAATTATTTTCTTCCGAATATGATATCCTTAATTTATATTAATTATAAAATCAATTAAAAGTTTATCTAAATTAAAAATTTACATAGTTTTAATGCATTTTTATTTTACCATTCAGAGCAGATTTTCACAAAAGTGATATTTCAGATGTTATTATGCTCCAACTTTCTGGTGATTAGAATTTCAAAATAAAGGTTTCTGTCTGAAATCCCAATCACTTCAAGAACATTGGAGCATACAATGACCAAAATGTTGTGAATATGGCAACAAAGATGAGGATAACAATCTGACTAATGTGTGTATTTAATTGTTTTTATGAACAATATATATTTTTTATATACACTACCGGCCATAATTATTAGGCCACCCCAGGGTTTTAAAAGAATGGTGTATTTCATACTATTTTTTAGTATTTATTGCCAAGTAAATAATTGTAAATGAAAATGGAATGGTTCTTTTGTTAATACTGCACAATAACATGTGTATCAAATAAATTTATAAATATTTAATAATTACCTATATTGCAGTTTCATCAATGATAGAATGAAGAAAATTTCGGGTGATTTAGACGAGTTCATCTTTGCTTCCTTGCCTTGTAAAATTTTTAAAGTAATAATAAAAAAAACCATTCTATTTAAAAACCATTCTAGTAAAAGAAATCAGTTTCACGTTTTTCAATTCCTTTGTTCTGTTTACAAACTGCATCCAATCTATTTTAAAATAATGACTCGATTTTAATTGCAATTTCTTTAAAACTCTAAATTTTTATTGATTGCCAAATATTGTTGGTGTTGAGAAAGAAATATCAAATCAAAAAAGAGCAACTTCATACAACAAACAAGATGGTTACAGACAGCTTTGAGGAAAATAATAGATTTTGAATAAAATGAGGAAACGTGAAAGAAATCAAATATAAATCCCTTATTTACATATTCAACAATACTTAAAGGAACTTAAATTATTACCATGTTCGCCTGGTAGACCAGTTGTAGGTTTTAAACTCTTGACGGGAGCACAATGTTCGTCATCTCTCGCACGTGCAGCTTTTCTCTTAGTTCCTTTTCTCTCACTAATCCCAGGCTAAACGCCACGTGATGCATTGCAACAATACAAGCAATGATTTGTTTAACTTGTGTAATAGCCAAATCGTAGGGAAGGAGTAATAGAAAAAAAAAGTTGTTTTTTGTGTGTCAGGAAAAGCGGCACCTATCAGCTTTTTGTTGTCATGGCAACACATTCACTCCATCACTCACGATGACAACAGCTACATGAGCAGCTCATAATAAACTACACCCAGATGATCCTACGAAATGCAGACCAGAAGCTTCAAAATATGGATATTCGGCTTAGCCGCTAATGTTGATGCATGGCCGGGTTTATCCCACGGTCTTGGGGTTGTTGTAGTGCATCCACTCTTCATTGCCAATCATGATACAATGCGAAAATAAACCTTTCTTTTTCTGTTGTTGAAGTAACTGTTCACATGTGACAAGATGCGGTTCGACATCTCTTGGCTTCAGTTAGTATAGTACCCAATGTCCTTGCATTAGAATCATTCCTAAAACATTATAAAACTGTTGTGTGATCAACCTGTAATGATTCTGCAAGTCTAGCTTGCACCTGAAATGAGTCTTTATAAAGTAATCCCTCCATTTCTTCATCGTCAAGCTTTTTTGATGGGCAAGAGCTTTCTTTAGCTTCAACATGAAAATCATGGTCACCGTAAATCTTAACAAGAATTTTGTGTGCTTCAGTTGCAGATTTCTTTTGATTATATAGTGCAGTAAAATTCCCCACAATTGTCTTTGGCACGAAATTCAACATGTTTAATGCTATTAAAACAAAGCTGTTTACACTTCGGTGAAATAACATATACATAAGCTTGCTTATAGTAATCTAAATCTAAACTTATTTATAAATGGAACTTTGTGTGTCCGTTACCTATAGACTCCGAAATGGCTGAACCGATTTTCTTGAAAATTTACACAGTTGTACTATAAGCATCTGTGAGTGTTCTTAGCTAGGTTTTGTGTTGAGGTACCCCTCAATAAATATCAAAAATCGATAATCGAAAAAATCATGTTATAGAAGGAGTGGTCTGATTTTAATGAAATTAGATACACTCATAGACAAAGACATAAGAAACGATATTCAGAAGTTTCAAGGCTGCAGTTCTTACAATAGTGCAGAAAATCAATAATATATATATAAAAGCTTTCATTACACCCAAGCAATACCTGGCTACACTGCTAGTTCCTTATAGATTCATGACCATCTGAAACATCATGCACTCAATTCTGGAAATGCCATCTGTTTGAAAACAGTGACAATTTATTCAAGGTCAAAATAAGAAAGAACAAAGTGAAGATAAAAGCGGTTAACGGCTGTTTCAGTCAAATGAAGAAAGTTGTCGATTGCAAATCTTTTCATTTCTACTCACTTTTTGAAAATAACGACTAGTATTCATATTATTGCAATATGTTATTAAAGTTGTTAAGCTCAAATATTTAATGATGTGATAAGAAAATTTCTACAGATATTTTATTGTCATAGAACTCGCCATGAGCTTATTAAACAAGCCATAAGCTTAGGAATTAAGATTCATCAGAAAATTCAAAATGGAGAACTGTGAAATTTTCACGTCTATTTCTAGGAAGAAGTAATATCAGATTATAAATAAAATCCACAAGTAATCCTTGACCCCATAGGTATAAAATGTATAATCTCTGCCCTAAAAAATATTCTACCAATTAATTCAACTTCTAAGATTTTAATGTTTGGCGGACCTGAAAGAAACTACCACCACCTTTAATTTTTTGTGTTTCATTTTTTTTTTACTTTTTTCAGTGCAGTCTTATCAGTTATTAAATAAAGTTTCTGATTATCAAAAAAAAAATTGAAAAACTTTCAATATTTAAACAGTTTTAGGGAGGGTTCACTTTCTCATACGACATTATAGTAAATCAATCCTCCATTTTGGAATCACTCACGTTGGGGTCACTTTGATTCGTTTTGTTTTTGGGACGAATTGTTGGTCTTGTTTTTGTCTTTTTCAAGTTTTCTTTATTTTTTATGATGGCATCTTCCTCAGAAACTCCAAGAATGACTTTATTCTAAAATTTCACAAAGGATTCAGTAATTGAATATGCACAAGCAAAAAAGTTAATTGAACAGGATCGATTTATTATATAAGGTTGTATGAAAAATTACCCCCCCCCCACCGTAAAATTCATTATATTGAATATTATCAATAATATTAAATAAAAATAAAGGTGCTGCAGATAGTTTAGTATACAAAGAGAGCATTTAATAAAGGGAAACGTACAAAAGAAGACATAGTTAACAATAATTTAATGAGTGACATTTCCTAAGAACTCCCAAAGCAGGCATGCTGAAGAGAAAATACTCATAAAAGCTTATTAAATATTTAAGAAAGCATAATAAATTTACAAAAAGGCGAGAGCAACAAAATAATGAAAAATTAAGTAAATTTTAATGTGAAGCAACTGAAGATATAAGAACTTAAAGCAAAGATTCAACTTCAACACAAACAGGAGTGCTCAATAACACATGTTATCACAACAGAGTCTTGAAGAAAAAGTGGGGAAAAAACATAGGGCGCCTGTTGGTGAAGGGTTAAAGGCTGTGTCCTCCAGAAAATTGAGAACAGCAAAAGGATGTAGCAGGTGCTCCAAGCTAAAATGCGTAACACAACATTAACTATTTAATTTATTACTACTGCATGAAAAAATAGTGTATTGGTAAAATTGGGTATTTGTGATGTCATTTATGGATAAATGACAGGAAGAGCAAGGAAGAGATGTAACACACACTATTTTGGTTTCTGGTAATTAATAATAACAGCTTTTGGATATTAAAAAAATTGATATACTGATGAGATTATCATGAAAAGGGTAAAAGATATAAAGAACGACATACTGATAGACAATTCACTTTCAGAGAATTAAATATTCTAAAATGAATCAAATAGCCAGCTAAGAACAATACTAAATTTGTACAACAGGCAAGGTGTTGACAGTTGGTTGATAAAAGCAGTAAAAATTCTACATGCCAGTTAAGAGGCGAAAATGTTATTTAAAGAATATTCTGATGCAAACCAAAGGACAAAAAGCCAGATGTTCCATGTCTGATTCTGGGCGGGAAGGAAATATAAAACTAACTTGGTGTATCTCTTTTCAGAAATATCAGAATTGAAAACAATTAAAACCGACTAATTTGTTTTAATAAAAACACATGGTGAAATTTTGACATTCTGCTGAATGATTATCGCCATAATGTAAGCTACAACATTTGTCAGGACCAAAGGCAATGACGATGACAGGTGGGGAAATACCAATTCCCCAACTGCATCATAACCTCACACCAGTTTCTGGCAGACACCAATAAATATGAATGTGCAAAGTGAATTAATAAAAAAATACAGGAGAGAGATTACCCTAAGACCGTTCCAGCAAGACAACGCACGTGACTATTTGCCAAAGCAAAACTCCGACATCAACCTTGAGCCAAACTTACCAAATCAGCTAAACAAGTGCCGCACCCGATTTAGGAACTGAAAAATTAAGAGTACGAGACTCACCTTCACAAGGATGTTTCTAACTAGTGTCCAGTTGGCAGACAAAAATAAACAGGGTTGTAACTCAATACATATCCCTCTCTCCTCTCGATATTTACCAACCTTCCCACGCAAGGGCAAGGCTAGAAGTGACACAAGGTCTTTTTATTGTGGGTCTTCCCGGCCATATAGCCAAGCCAAAAATATCTGTCTACTTTTCCCCAGTCATGATTCTACCCTTCGGCGCGACCACGACTGGGTTAGTGCTCTCTGCTTGGAAGCAGAAAGCGCTCTCCACATAGTAGAGTGCAACAAGTGTACTCCTCCTCTCACCGTAAGTAGATATTGTGCTGATATTTATTGAGCACAATATCCACACTGGAATCATCAGCCTGTCATGATAAGTAGATAAGTTGTTCCCCTTAGCATGATCCCTTAAGACAAGGGCTTATAATCTGCCCTTGGTTTCTCCACTTCCTGAATGACCGAGTATGAATAAAACATGTCAGATCCGGAGTCCCTGCCTTCCTTCTTAATATCGAATCCATCAGCATGAATGGATCACGTATAATGTAACATGGTGTCAGAAAAAGGGATTACAAATACCCACACGGGAAACAGACTTGAATATTACGGAGGAAAAAGGATTATTTAGCCCAATTTTGGGACAACCCTTAAAAAAAAAAAAAAGAAGGGAGCGTCAACACATGCGCATTCGCCAACGAAGGTAAGAGAATTTTCTCTATAATTTCAAAAAAATAAGAGAAATAACGGAACTACCATGGCAGCTTCATTCCAAATACCTCCACCAACGATAGATTGGTTTAGTGCGAACCTATCCAAGGCAATGGATAGATTTATCCGGCAAGTCAGGCTTCACTTTGATGGTCCGATGCGAGACGTGGATGATGATATCAAGTTACGGTATCTCCTTCTGTGGACTGGCGTCGAAGGACAAGAGATAAGTGACACATTCTCTTTTAGGGACGACGAGGAAAGAACTGCCGAAGCATATATTACACATTTTAAGCAGTATGTAAGCCCTCGTTCGAATTTTCGCGTGGCCAGACACGAATTACTACAATGTCGCCAAAGCCCAGACGAGTCTGCACACTCATTTTTGAAACGACTTCGTCAAATAGCCAAACAATGTGAATACGAGCAAGTTGTAGAAGACACACTCGTAGTTGACCTTTTCATATTTGGCATTTATTCAAAGTCGGCACAGAAATCCTTAATCAAGGAAGGGAGCGACCTGACCGTTGCAAAAGCTCTACGCATAGCAGAGACGGAGGAAGTGACTTGTAAACAAGTTGAGACTATCCGTATCCCGTTGGAAGACAGTAGCACGCACATGATACGAGCAAAAAATAGACAGACGCAATGTGGATGCTGTGGCAGACAACACCCTCGTGGAGAGTGCCCTGCAAAAGGGAAAACATGCGTCTTATGCAACAACAAAGGACATTTTGCGAACGTTTGCCGAACCAAGAAGCAAGGGAAAAATATAAGAACAAAACAACAGTGGAATAAAAACAGAAGAATCCACACAACAACTCAGGACGAAAATAGTGACTCGAATGAAGAGTACTACTTTCACTCAATCCGAAATTTACCAACAAATGCTGCGGAGGCATATGCCAAACTAAAAATCGGCAACAAGCAAGGACAAATAATTGTAAAAGCGAAAATAGACACAGGAGCAATGAGCAACCTGCTACCAAAGACGCTGTATAAAAAACTGACGGGCATTCAACTGGAAAAGTCTCCAGTCCGATTGATTGCTTTCGGTGGATCAGTAATCAATCAGGAAGGGACATGTCGATTAGGGGTAAGGTTCCGAGACAGACATATCATCACAACATTCCATGTTGTAAATTCTCAGGGACCAATGTTAATAGGACTGAAATCTTCACGGGATTTGGGGTTAGTAACCCTAAATTTAGCTGTGAAATCAGACACTCCAGCTACAGCAGTACAGTCAGGGGATGCTCAACGACCCCAACACAAGACAAAACCCATTCCAGTGCCAAGATCAAGCCTCAAAGGAAACATACAAGAAAAAACAAGAATGGAAATTCTAAAGCAAAAAGAAAAATCAAGGGAATATTATAACAGGCAGAATAGTAGACAGCATTCACGTCTACACGCTGGACAAAAAGTTTATGTCCAGCATGAGAAAACAAGGCTATGGGAGCCTGGGATGATCCGTCATCATGATACCCATCCAAGGTCGTACATAGTTGAGTCTGAAAGTGGTAATATCCACAGAAGAAATCGACAATATATCAGACCAGCTAAGGGAGACCCAATAAGGAACAATGATGACCAAAATAATAGTGCACATAATAGTGTCAGTACTCCACTACTTCAGTATACTCAGCAGAGTTCACCAGTGACAGAACCCAAGCAAAGAATATTACCAGAGGAACGAGCACAACCCATGTTGGTAAAACAGCCAACCTCTGAACCCCCCATCAGCAGGCACTACAGACCCGTCCCAAAGCCGAGACGATCCATGCGGTGTGTAAAGACTCCTCAGAGGCTAGACCTCTAAAGATTCCCCCTACAAATATATAGACTCTAGCCCCCAGTAGCAATCTTAAAAAACTAGAAGTAAAAAAAAAAAAAGAAAAGAGAAATTAAAAAAAAAAAGAATTATTAAATGAGCCCACTCTCAATTGAGAAAGGGAGATGTCATGATAAGTAGATAAGTTGTTCCCCTTAGCATGATCCCTTAAGACAAGGGCTTATAATCTGCCCTTGGTTTCTCCACTTCCTGAATGACCGAGCATGAATAAAACATGTCAGATCCGGAGTCCCTGCCTTCCTTCTTAATATCGAATCCATCAGCATGAATGGATCACGTATAATGTAACACAGCCAATCAGAATCTACAGAATAGACTTGCCTACATGGCAGAGTAGAATCTCCCAGGCTGTTATATAAACCACCTACCAATTTGCTGGGCAGCTTTGAGTTGTCAGTTTTGACTTCAACTGATTACTGGCCGTTGCTATCTAAGGATTCCACAACAACGAATCAGACTGACACAAACACCTGCATACTAACAACTACTAACAAACCAATATAATTACTCAGTACTCAATATAAAATGTAATTACTCAGTACTCTATGTAATATAGTGATATATTTTTTATATTACTTCGACTGTGTTTTTTTTTTACTGCATGTCGTTGCTCTGCTTGGACCAGCCGAATACAAAGATACCTGCAACAAGTTGATCTTGGATTCCTTATGATCAACTGAATCACAACATGGGGTAAGGCAAGTCAGGGTCGAAAAGATCACTCCATCAATCAGCCAAAGTACTAGACATCTTGGATGACCAAGGCAGCTATAGAGCTAAATGGTTCCTGTGAATCAAAATTTTGACATAGAAGGAGTTACATTGTTTTAGAAAATTAGAAAATCATCCAATTGAGAATTTTAATACAAACCATTGATAATTTTTAACTTTTTGGGGGGGATGATAATTTCTATGAGTACATTAAAAAGTCATGTGTTTTGTGGCTTCTTCCCCTTAATGAAACAAAAAAAAAATTAGGCAATTTTGTCAATTCCTTACACTGATCATGCATCTGTCGAGTTGTCATCACATATCAGATACAGGGTAAAAGTCAGAAAGATCAACACTGTGTCTATAAGCAAAAGGTTCACAAAGAAGAATAAAGAATAAGACAAAAATAATAAGAGACAAACAATATATGTATATAATGCAGGTGAAAAGCAAAACAACTATAAGACAGTAATAAAGCAAATGGTTCACAAAGAAGAATAAAGAATAAGACAAAAATAATAGGAGACAAACAATATATGTATATAATGCAGGTGAAAAGCAAAGCAACTATAAGACAGTAATAAAGCAAAAGGTTCAGAAAGAAGAATAAAGAATAAGACAAAAATAATAAGAGACAAACAATATATGTATATAATGCAGGTGAAAAGCAAAGCAACTATAAGACAGTAATAAAGCAAATGGTTCACAAAGAAGAATAAAGAATAAGACAAAAATAATAGGAGACAAACAATATATGTATATAATGCAGGTGAAAAGCAAAGCAATTATAAGACAGTAATAAAGCAAAAGGTTCAGAAAGAAGAATAAAGAATAAGACAAAAATAATAAGAGACAAACAATATATGTATATAATGCAGGTGAAAAGCAAAGCAACTATAAGACAGTAATAAAGCAAATGGTTCACAAAGAAAAATAAAGAATAAGACAAAAATAATAAGAGACAAACAATATATGTATATAATGCAGGTGAAAAGCAAAGCAACTATAAGACAGTAATAAAGGAAAAGTTTCACAAAGAAGAATAAAGAATAAGACAAAAATAATAGGAGACAAACAATATATGTATATAATGCAGGTGAAAAGCAAAGCAATTATAAGACAGCAATAAAGGAAAAGTTTCACAAAGAAGAATAAAGAATAAGACAAAAATAATAAGAGACAAACAATATATGTATATAATGCAGGTGAAAAGCAAAGCAATTATAAGACAGTAATAAAGGAAAAGTTTCACAAAGAAGAATAAAGAATAAGACAAAAATAATAGGAGACAAACAATATATGTATATAATGCAGGTGAAAAGCAAAGCAACTATAAGACAGCAATAAAGCAAAAGGTCCACAAAGAAGAATAAAGAATAAGACAAAAATAATAAGAGACAAACAATATATGTATATAATGCAGGTGAAAAGCAAAGCAATAATGAAGCAAAAAGTTCACAAATTAGGAACAGTGTTCAAATGCAAAAGGGATACAGTCAATTGGTTATAGCATTTTGAAAAGAAAGACATTAACAAGCGAAAACTACATTGTTGTTCTCTCTTCAGAGCATTAAAACATTTCTTTATTTTTACTTTGCAGAATGTTTTTGTAAATAAATTGTCTTTTTCTTAGGATGGAATATATTTGATTGTGCCAAGGTTCAGTCATTTTGAATTGTTTATTTACACATTGTTTTACAATGATTAACGCAGAATTATAATTTGTAGCAATGAAGATATCAACACAAACAATAATAATGTGCCTTTTAATGAAGGAGTCTCCTAAGTAAGAGACAAACTCTGGCCAGTTAAATGTGTGCTTTATATGCTATAATCTGGTTGTGTAACTTAAATTACTTTTTTTTGTCTTCACAATAATTTTTCTTTCAAGTAGTTGGGAAATAATATCATACCATTTTTACCTCTAAAGGAATCTGACATGTGACATTTGGGATGGGAATTTAATGACAAAATAACTAAAAATTTCACAATAGAAAGGTTACTTGCCAGCTTGTGTTAACTTGTGTCATTTCTAATTTGCATATTTTGGACAGTATCATCCACCGATTTCTCTCCAGTGTGTGTTAACATGTGTTGTTTGAAAGATAAATTTTTGAAAAATGTACATCCACAGATTTCACAGTCAAAATGTTTCTCTCCAGTGTGTGTTAATATGTGTATCTTGAGATGTGAATTTCTAGAAAATTTATGTCCACAGATTTCACAGTAGAAAGGTTTCTCTCCAGTGTGTGTTAACATATGGGTCTTGAGATGCGAACTTTGAGAAAATTTATATTCACAGATTTTACAGCAGAAAGATTTCTCTCCAGTGTGTGTTGACATGTGTAGTTTGAGAGATGAATTTCTGGAAAACTTGCATCCACATATTTCACAGTGGAAAGCTTTCTCCCCAGTGTGTGTTAACATATGTCTCTTGAGATGGGAATTTTGAGAAAATTTACATCCACATATTTCACAGTGGAAAGGTTTCTCTCCAGTGTGTGTAAACATGTGTTGTTTGAAAGATGAATTTTGAGAAAACTTACATCCACAGATTTCACAGAGGAAAGATTTCTCTCCGGTGTGTATTAACATGTGTATCTTGAGTGATGAATTTTGGGAAAAATTACGTCCACATATTTCACAGTGGAAAGCTTTCTCTCCAGTGTGCGTTAGCACATGTCTTTTGAGAGATGAATTTTGAGAAAACATACATCCACATATTTCACAGTGGAAAGGTTTCTCTCCAGTGTGTGTTAACATGTGTTTCTTAAGAGTTGAATTTTTAGAAAATTCATATCCACAGATTTTGCAGCAAAAAGGTTTCTCTCGAGTGTGTGTTGACATGTGTTGTTTGAGAGATTAATTTTTTGGAAAACTTACATCGACAGATATCACAATCAAAATGTTTCTCTTATGAGATGTGAAGTTTGAGTAAATTTATATCCACAGATTTCGCAGTGGAAAGCTTTTTCTCTAGTTTATGTTAACATATGGGTCTCAAGATGCAAATTTTGAGAAAATTTATATGCATAGATTTTACAGCAGAAAGATTTCTCTCCAGTGTGTTCACATGTGTAGCTTAAGAGAAGAATATTTGGAAAACATTCATCCACAGATTTCATTCAAAATATTTCTCTCCAGTGTGTGTTAATGTGTAGCTTGAGATGCAAATTTTGAGAAAACATACATCCACAGATTTCACAGTGGAAGGTTTCTCTCCAGTGTGTATTAACATGTGTTTTGAGAGTGATGTTTTAAGAAGAAAATTACAGATTTTGCAGTAGAAACATTTTCCCCAGATTGAGAGTGCATATTTTTTCAAGGTCTGAATTCATGGAAAATGTGTTTTCAAATTACAAATTTCAAAGGAAATCTGTTATCACCATCCATGGCCTGTTATGTCTTACCAGTTAAAAGTAAATCCATGAATTTTACAATGTAAGAATGTCTTTATTCTCATAGATATTCATCATGGTTTCAGGAACTCTTTAAGATAGAAACTGAAAAATAAGAAAGAAATTGAGTTCTGGAAGAAAAAATAACACAATATATAAGATTTTGAAATAGGTTTTAAAGATTGCATTTTCAAGAATTTTCTTAATCTGAAAATTTCTGAAAATCATGAACAATACACCAAAATGTTGATCGAACAAACATGTAATGTTTTACTTTAAAGATCAAAATTTTTAACTAAAAAAAGAAAGCAGAATTACTAATGATTTAGTATTTCTGACAGTTTATACAGATTCTTCTGAATGATATGAATTGTACAATGCAAGGTGGATTCATAATGATCATCAAAGGAAGTCAGTCGCAGAGATTGTTTTAGAATGTGTTTTGAGCATGATGATTTTAAGGAAAAACTTACTCCACATATTTGACAGTGAAAATGATTCTCCCCAGGTTGAGATTGCATGTTTGTTTTGAGATTTGAATTTATGGAAAATATATTTTCAAATTACAGATTTCAAAGAAAATCTGTTATTCCTATCCATGTCCTGTTATTTGGTCTTTAAAGTAAAGAAATTACATGTTTGTTTGATCAACATTTTGGTGTATTGCTCATGATTTTCAGAAATTTATGTTAGTAAATACTAATCCATGAATTTGACAAGATAAAAAAAATTCCCCTATTTAAAAAAATATAACAAAGCTTTATTGTGAAAATCTTTAAGTTCAATTAAAGCCAAAATGAAAGCTTTTTTTAATTCATCATTTTAACATCTTAGCTCTCAGAAATTTGCGATGGTACCCACATCCACAATTAAAAAATGAGGAAAGTAAGAATTAGAATTTGAAAAATGAGGAAAGTAGGAATTTAAAAAAGCTTACTTTTAATATTGAAGCAATGATTTGCAATGCCTATTGAATTTTAAAACTTATGAAATACCATGCTTAAAAAATATTTCTATAAACAAAAAAATTAAAACTATTTTAAAAATCTTTCTTTTTTTTTTTAATCGTATCACCCCAAGCAAGGCAGTAATGCCACTGATGTGCAGGAGGCTACGTAATAGTGAAAAGATTGGAAAAAAGAAAGCTGGAAATCACATCCTAAACAGGGAACAAGGGATGAGCCTCTTAACCTGTTCATTAGACGTGGGTGGAGTGTGAACCGGGCGATAGATAGATCCAATTAGATCTATCTACTCCAATTCTGCATGAAGATTTATATTAAACTTTGCAATTTTCTCTTATTAAATACAGTTTTCACTTAATAACTTAATTACATGACGGCTTTGAAGAATTTTTGAAAGATTATTAGAAATAAAAAGATAAAAAATGAAAATAATTCTTGTAAAAATTAATTATTCACCAAAATATTTTTCTTCGAATTTATAACCGAACATTAAAAAAATACCTTAAAACCCTATCATTTTGGCATTAAATAACTTACAGAGGTTGATATGCCGTTAAACAAAACTCAAACTCAAACTTATTTGCTGAAAAAACAGCAGAGAATGAAAAAAATGCTGCCAAACTTAATAAAAACTAATAAATTTTTTTTTACTTAGTTTAAAAATAGGGAGTCCTAACGATTTGTATTAAACTTTTCAATTTTCAATAGGCAATTCTTAACTAAAAAAATCTAACTGCAACAAATTAAAAATATTTTTGAAACTTTATAAATCATTATAATAACAAAAGAAGTAATGAAAACAGTTCTTTTAAAATTCATTAGTAATTGAATTTTTTTTTCTTCAGACTATAATGTCCTTAATTTTTATTATTTATTCAAGCAATTAAAAGTAAGCACTTCCAATCATTTTTTAGATACCTAAATTTAAATTGAAAATTTTAAAATAAATAAATAATCTTCAAGCTTTAAAATTAGGTCTATTTGAAAGCCAAGGGATTAAAGTTAGTAATTCCAGTAATCAAAATACACTGGTGTATTTTAAACTGAAATTATATCGATTGGAATCAGAAATTTTTCGAAAAAAAAAAAATTCAAATTTTGAGCCATTTCTGATTGATCAACACATTTCGTAAACAGTAGCAAACTTTGTTTAAAAAATCTTGCAAAAATATAATATACCTTGCAGACACGTTTTTTAAGTCAATTGTTTAAATTGAAACTTACCTTAATCTGATTTAAAAAAATAGTACTTCCTTACTGTATGAAATTTACAACAGAAGCTTATCTTATATACAGCAGTTCTGTTATCAGCATAATACAAGGTGGTGATTGATTTATTATGACAACTTCCATCTGTCAATAACCCAAGTATGGCGACGGAAGTGCCAAATTTTTATGTATATAAAAAATGTTTTTTTGCTTTTTAACTGCATAGTAAACCATAACATAATATTTTCATCAATTACATAATATTTTATAGAATTTTCATTTAGCTTTATAGCCGGACGCTTGAATTTGCTTTCTGAATAAATAAAAATAAAAATTTCTTTTAAAATAATTTTACAATTTAATAAGAAAAATTGAAATTAAAATAACCCACCTAAGTTATGAAATATGCTAATTATTAATATTTTCATTATATATTTTTCCTATTAATAAGTTATTAAGATTATAACAAGGTAAAAATATCTAATTTAATTTTTATATAACTCTAGAATCATGTGACCTTTTAAAGATATATATCGCGTACAGCCACCTGTACAAACAGAAAATGGGTAATCAACATGCAGAAAATTAAAATGTTTTAATTATTTAACAGAAAATGAGCACCCTTTTTTAAATTAACTGTTTAAATTTTTCAATTAGTAAATATATTTGCCACACATTAATTAAAAAAAATCTGAGAGACCTATGAGGAGGAAATCTTAAAAGACTTATGAAACTTTTTAGAAATTACTTAATAAAAAATAAAATAATAAAAATAAAAACAATTCTTGTAAAAATTCATTACTAACAGAAAATTTTTCTTTCTATTCAGACTATGATATCATTTTAATTTGTTTATAAAAGCAATTAAAAGTTTATCCCAATAAAAAATGACATAGTTTTATTGCATTTTTGTTATCACGCTTCGAAGCAGATTTTCTTATAATGGGAAAGTTTTTAAGAAAAGAAGGCAGTTGATTAGCATTCCTTAATGACTCCTGAATTTAATTAAAATTATCTATATGTTGAGACCTAGTCGCATTTTTCGACATTTCTGAAAATTAATTGGTGTGTGTGTGGGGGGGGGGGGGGTAAATATTTTAAAAAAATGTTTTTACCAATATTTTCTAAAAATAATTATTTCAAAACTGATTTCAGTCAATTATGAATAAGTCCTGAAATTTTCATCAAAATCAGACGATTATTTGATTTTTGCAAGAATTTCCAAATTAATGTGTCTTTCACAGTCAAAAAATGCCTTTGTGTAATATGACGTTTCGGACGTAAAACGCTAGCGTCAATTTATTTATCCCTCTTACTGACGAGAGAAAAAAGAGATTTTCTACTACTAAATGAGCCTGTTATAACCTGTTAAAACAATTTTTAAAATTTGTAAAAATAATTAAAAAATACTTTGATCTATTCTCTTCATTATAGCATAAACATTTTGCTGAGAAAACTTTGTTTTTATTTAGTTTTAGGCCTTTATCGTCAGACTATGCTGATTTTTCCAGCGAAAAATTCAAGAGGTACCTTAAAGCTTATCAAATTAAATTATATCAGGGTTTTCTTACTTTTTTTTTTTATTTTACTCTTCGGAGCAGATTTTCGGATACAGAGGCAAAATTTAAAAAATAATGATGAGTCCTGCGTTTTTTTAGGCACCTCATAGTTACAAAAAAGGTCCCAAAAACTTAATAAAAACTTTTTCCATCAAAATATTTATTTTATTAAGAGAAAAGATGAAAGTAATTTTTAATTATTTTAAAAAATATTTAATTCCTTCTAACATATTTGAAATCTTGGTAGAAAATCTTGTTTTGATTTGAGTTAGCGGGTAACCAAAATGTTACGACTGTTTACAATGGAAAACGCAATGATTACATCACCCACTTTTTTTCCGGTGAGAAACACATTAATTTTGAAATTCTCGCAAAAATCAAATAATTGTCGGATTTTAATAAAACTTTCAGTACTCATTCACAAATGAATGCAATTCTTTTTTTTAAAATGTTGGTAGTAAAAATATATAATTTTTTTTACCTCTGTTATCCGCTCCACGTAAATCAATGAAATTTTAATAAATTTTATTATGAGCGACAAAATGAAATTTTTTACAGAGAAAAATTAGTTACGGTAAATAAAATGGAGAATATTTTCTTACATTTAGAAAAAAATCTACAAGAAAGATTTTTCATTTTTAAAATGTCATTTTAAATAAAAATAAACAAATAAGAAGACATTTAATAAATGATTTCAAATGCTTGTGTTGTGGGTCTTCTTTTTTTTTTTTCGGAAATCCGTGACTGTTCGTCTAACTCACCTTTTCAGGGCGAATCTAAAAGCTTTTCATGGAAAAACAAACAGGATTAAGATGCTCGACTTGATATTTCTTTCTCAACATCAACAATATTTGGTAATCAATAAAACTTCAGATTTTTAAAGAAATTGTAATTAAAAAAGACGAATTATTTGAAAATAGATAACACATAGGCTGTGAATTGAACAAAGGAATTACCGGAACCGGTGTAATGGAAGAATTCTTTCCTTGATAAAAAAAAATAGTCTGGTTGCACCCAATATGTCAGATCATTGTATCACAAACTCAATCTGATTTTCTGATATTAAAAATTTATTGGGTAATTTTTTTATTTGTTCCCCGAAGGCCTTTACCCCTTTAAATCTTTCCAAAACATCCTTAATTCCGTGCAAATGTATATGCTGAACTTAAATCGATAACTGTTTATTGAAGAAACCTACCTTTTTTCATGTCATCGACCAGAAAAAAAATGTAAAAAAATCGGACTATATCTAACCCCTTACCACCGTTCTCATATCTGATTCACCGCTGAATGACTTGAAGCGTAAGTTACTTATTTCGGCCAATTTACTTCCTTTGAACAATTACTCCGCAATTTGTTTGGTTTCGGAACTCAATTTCTGCGTAGTAATTGCAAAAAGGAAGTAAATAGGCCGAAAAATCAGCAAACTACGCGTGAAGTCATTCTGCAGTGAATAACATTTTTGAAGCCTGGTTACGGAGTGAGATAAACAGCGACAAGAAATTCGATATTTTTCTGGTCGTTAACGTGAAAAAAGGTAGGTTTCGCCAATAAACAGTTATCGATTTGAGTTCAGCATTTACATTTGCACGGAAATAAGGATGTTTTGGAAATATTTAAAGGGGTAAAGGCCTTCGGGGAACAAATAAAAAATTTACCATTTATTATTGACGAAAAGTAAAAACAAACAAAAATTAAAGAACAAAATTAAAAACCTCTTGACAATCCAATAATTATCCAAGTATGTTTCAATATACAACTCATTAAATTTAGCCTAGGAATTAACAAAATTTGGTAACTGTTTTTTTTTATGTGCCATGTCCTTTCTGGACGTTGTCGATAATGGTTTTCCACATCTCCTTCACATTTTGTCGTTCTTAATGCCCCTTCTCCTGTTATCCCATTCAATCCCCGCTCCACCATCTACTCAAGTCCATCAAGTATGTCATGCGCTGCTGTCCCTTGTCTCCCCCCCCCTTTATCCATCTCGCGAGCATCAGACTCTCCAAGCCCTCTTTCCCCATACAGTCAGTCAGTTAAGTGCCATACGTGATACACGCTTCGGCGATCATGTCTCAAAAGAGACGTGACTGACTGGGCAGAAGATTATCCCGCAGTATGTTGCCATTACTTTCTGCGGTAGACTGGTTGCCAGCCAAGGCTATAAAATCCAATCTGTAATATTAACCCCTAGTGGGTTATCCGTCCTAGTGAAGTCTAGTTGTGTGTTGAAATAGATTAACTGAATTTAGCCTTGTTAGTAGATAGCCTACTATAAGGGGGTATAAAACAAGAAAATCAAATATATCAATTAAGGTATTTTACAAATAAAATAATGTTTTTTGGTTGGTACAAATGTCGTTAAAATGTTCATAGCAGTAAATGCCGAAAAGAGTTTGTGCGTATGTATGTGTGAGTGTTTGTCTGTTAGGAATCTCTTTGATGTCTCCGATCAGTCCATCGGGTAAATGGCTCTGTGTGTACAGTGAATAAGATGAGAGAGAGAGAGGAGAGGCGAGCATGATGTGATCGCTTGATGTGGTCAAGGGACGTGCTAATTATGCTCGTATTTTCTTAACTAGCGATGCTTCCTGTGTCGGCTTTTTATTTCGTCTTTGGGGATCCAAACAAATCATTTCGGAATTCACACCCGGATTCACGTCGGCTCGCAAAAAGGAATTTGATATTTATTTATTTTTGGTTTTCTGCCGGAACATCTGCGTGGAGCCAGAAACAATATATTAACAAAGGTTACATATAGTTGAAAGCATGCAAGCCAAATAAGGAAAGAAAAGTTCTTTCCCTTTGTCTGGAGAGAAACGTAAATGTTCGATAGAAGATTAAATTGAATCAAGTTCAGTTTGAAAAGTTAATGTACATACTGTTAACGTCTGTTTCCAATGGGAGTTTTTTTAGCGTTGTGTGTGCATGCTGGTGAGAAATAACAATTTGCGCCACTAATTGCTACCGCGGGATAATCTTCTGCCCAGTCAGTCATAACTCTTTCGAGACATGATCGCCTTAAACGTGTGTCACGTATGGCACTTAACTGTCTTTCTTCATTACATGTTGAAAAAACTTCACTTGTCTTTGCCTAATGTTAAGTTTTAGTTTCCTTTTTGTGTCTATCTTCCCCAAAACCTCATTGTTGCTGGCATTTTACGGCATCGTATCATGTATTATTGGTCAAAATGTAAAATGCTCAATTGTTGCTTGTTTAAAAATAGAGCGAAAGTAACGTATGACAACACGGTAACCCAAGTGACAATAACAATACAATAACCATCGTAAGAAGTGAAGAAAACGTGAAAAAGACAAAAACAAGAGCAACAACTCGTCCCATGTGGGATTCCAAAATGGAGGATTGATTTATTATAACGTTGTATGAGAAATTGGTCCCCAGCTAAAATTGTTTAAGCATTGAAATTTTTTCAAATTATTTTTGATAATTGGAAACTTTATGTAATAATCGGTAAGACTGCGCTGAAAAAGTTTTAAAAAAATATGAAAAACAACAAATTTAAAGGTGGTGGTACGGTTGAAAAGAACACGCACTCTATAGCTTCAACTTACAACTACAAGATCTGGATACACTTCACTCCTTACTACGATTTCTCTTAGAACATTTAACGACGTATTACCTTTTCTATTTGAACATTTAAATACTACAAATAAATTGATGTTATTCTGTTCTGTTAATAAAATCCCACTTTAAACATACAAATGAAATACTTTCATTCTTCCACATTCCAACATTTTGATAAATTCTGATGATTCTAATAAGCTTTAAATTGTGTGGAGAGGGTTGTCGGCTGTTCGTAAACTGGACTTGACCGTCCCTACTACACATTTTCGATAACTAACTTTTAGGCGGACCTGAAGGTGAGTTGGTCGTAGATTGGAAAGTGTGAATTAATGTGTGGAATAGTGTAAGAATAAAAATATACATTTTTTGCATGTTAAAATAGAAATTTATTAAAAGAATAGAATAACAATAATTGGTAGAAATTAATGTTCACTTAGAAAGTTAAGAGTATCAAAAAATGTTCGTAATAGTAATTTGTTGAAAGGGTTTATGCGTACGTAGGTATCACCATATATAAGTGGGGTCCATCCCTACCGCCAGAGAGCGCTTTCTGGAGACATTTTTAAAAACATACTAGTGTCATTTGAACCCTAAAGTTTTCTTTACTGTTTTGGCCAATATAAACATTTTAAGACTAAAATTTAAAAAAAACTATTTTATCCATTTTTACTATCTAATTTTATAGTATTTACATTATTCGGACTATTGTCTTTTGTTGCCATTTGTTCGACGTTTCGGACGTTGTACGCACCGGCCTTCTTCAGTTCATTTTTTTTACCAGAGCTCATATTGCAATTTTTGACACTAATGATTTTCTCTGGCACTACGTATTACTGGTTCCCATATTGTGTTAATCTCTATATTTGGTCGGCTTACATTTGAAAATCCTAAGGCTATTGCAAATTAGAAAAAAAAAAAACATACTCGGACATTGACAAAATAGCCTGCCTTCATGGTCGACTGCACATATGTTTTTAAGCTTTAGTTTTGAAATACCCCCACCCAAACACATGATATGATGACACCATGACTTGTAAATGACACCCCAGGCGACTGCCTGAGTAGCCAGTCAGTTGGTGACAGGAAAAAAAAAACTATTGTTACTATCCTTTAGGTTTTACATTAATTTCGCTCTATTTTAAAAAGCAAAAATTAAGCAATACATGTAGGAATGAACCAAAATGACCTCAGGTCAGATACTACTACCATGCAGAGAATACATTGTTTCTTTTACCCTCTCTGTCTCTAAATAACTCCCAAGAACTAAGATACCCAAATCTATTCCCTTTTCTTTCTCTGCTACTATTTCTCTTTCCCCTACTCTCTCTATCTCCCTGACCCATGCTTGACCTAAAGGATTGGCCAGTCCCTCTCTGGCTTCTAAGCAGGCAACATGTGTTTTGTTGCTACCAGACACTTAACACGAAAGTATGTAAAAATAAGAAAATATTCCTCTCAACGCTAATATTTGTATCCACTTCTTTGTCAATTATGCCCACAAAGATACCAAATATTACATACACATTGTTCACATTTATTTGCCAAAACTGTTAATTCTTTAAATTTACCAATTTGTATTGAAACAAATTACTTGGGAAAATATTGGATTCTCAAAAGGTTTTTAATTTTATTGTTTTCACTTTTCGTTAAAAATAATTTTTTATATGATATCAGAAAATCAGATTGAGTTTGTGATACAATGATCTGACATATTGTGTGCAACCAGGCTTTTTTTTAACAAGAAACAAATTCTCCTTCTACACCGTTTCCGGTAATTCCTTTGTTTGTTCTGTTTACAAACTACATGCGATCTACTTTTCTTTAAGAATCGGAAGTTTTCTTGATTCCTAAATATTGTTGATGTTGAAGAAGAAATATCAAGTCGAGCATCTTAATCCTGTTTGTTTTTCTATGAAAAGCTTTTAGATTCGCCCTGAAAAGGTAAGTTAGACGAACCGTCACGGATTTCCTAAATTAAATGTACCTACTGTGGGATAATCTTCTGCCCAGTCAGTCATGTCTCTTTCGAGACATGATCGCCCAAGCGTGTTTCATGTATGGCACTTAACTGACTGACTGACAACAAATAAAAAAGGCATTGAAATCATTTAAATTTTAAAAATGTCTTTTTCCTTGAAACTAAAGAAATTCGTCTATATAGTACCTATTTAAAATGAATCCTTAAAAATGAAAAATCTTTCTTTGAGATTTTTTTTAGGCACCTCCATAAAATCTCAAAAAACCCCAAAAAAACAAAACAAAATAAGAAAAACATATGAATTAAGGTCCAAAATTTTAATAAAACGAACTTTTTCCATCAAAATGTTTAGGAAAGATCAAAGTAATTTTTATTTATTTTAATTTTTTTTAATCCCTTTTAACATGTTCGAAATTTTGGCAGAAAAATTTTGTTGCAGAAAATATGTTGGACTCTTTCAATCACGTAATTTTACCTAACCCACTTTTTTCGGTGACAAACATTAATTTTGAAATTCTCGCAAAAATCAAATAATTGTCGGATTTTAATGAAACTTTCAGTACTCATTCACAAATGAATGAAAAAATTGTTTTTGAAATTATTATTTTTTAAAAATCTTGGTGAATTTATTTTTAACTCAGTTAGTCCCCCTCTACGTAAATCCATGAAATTTTAATAAATTTTAATTGGCTGCAAATTATTTTTTATTATTTAAACGTAGGACTCATCGAGGAATGTAAATCATCTATTTGTTTTTATTTAAAATTTTTCGGCACTATCCGAAAATCTGCTCCGAAGAGTAAAATAAAAAATGCAATAAAACCCTGATATAATTTAATTTGATAACCTTTTAATTGCTGGAATAAATAATAATAATAATTAAGGACAAAAAAAAAATTTTTTTTCGATTGCTAATAAAATTTTACAAGAATTGTTTTCATTTTTTTTTATTATAATTATTCAGAAAGTTTTTAAAATATTTTAAAGAACGTCATCGTTTCTTTTTTAAGTTAAGAATTGATGATTATTATTGCCTATCGAAAATTAAAAAGTTAAATAAAATTTTTTCACCATGACCCCTATAGAACATCGTACTTACTTAAATGAGCAGATTTATTTACACACACACACACACACACACACACACAAAATTAATTATTTTGAAAATATAATTAAAAAAAAAAAATTGTGTGTAAATAAATATGTTTATTTAAGTACGATGTTCCAGAGGGGTCATAAGAAGTTTCCATCGGAGTCGTATTTATTTTAGAAGTTAAGCGTTTTGGATTA
This sequence comes from Ascarosepion bandense, assembly GCA_037127315.1. NCBI lineage: Eukaryota > Metazoa > Mollusca > Cephalopoda > Sepiida > Sepiidae > Ascarosepion > Ascarosepion bandense. Next base: position 454,214 of record JBBBDQ010000836.1, read on the forward strand.
TTTCCCTTACATGAAAAACGAGAGAAACCGCACTTTGATTCTGATTCAAGTCTCTTCAAAACTTTTATTAAATTTAATCAGCCTGTTTTGCAAGTTATTCCTTAAACATTTAAATCAACTTTTAAATATTAATTCATAATTTTCTAATTTTGTTAAAAAAGAAATATATATATATGTATATATATATAATTGTGAAATTTACAATTTGTGGAGGGACCTAAATGAAAAATAGATATTAAAAATAAAAATTAATAACATTTCATAAATTATTGAGTTACCTCTGCCGTTATTTTCATTTTGTTATTATTGTAAAATTTTTTCTAATTTTTATTTTTCATAAAACATCTTCAAACGTAAGCCTACAAAGCTAAACTAACTAAAATTTCATCGAATATTGAATAATTGCTGAAAACTGTTAAATTTTTAATTTCAACATAGTTAAAAATTAAAAAAAAACGATTTGTATGAATAAGATTTATACTAAATTCGTCTTCCATACTTTTGGCTGAATACTGTAAATCATCAATTGTCGGGTGATGACAGCTGTGATAACAAGGCTACCATAATTAAGAAATGCTTTTTGAAACATTTTAAGATGTAAGCAAGTAATTCTTGTTTCATGTCAGCTTAAAGTAAGTTTAATTTCAGTCATTTGAAGAAAATAATGTCAGCAAGGTGTATTTTATTTTTGTAAGATTTTTTACAACTGAGAATTGGCTTCAGTTTACAATCGATAAAAAATGGCGGAAAATTTGAAATTTTAAAAATTTCTGTTTAAATTTGAAAAAATTTTGATTCCAATCGATATAATTTCGAATTAAAATACACTGGGGTATTTTACTTACTGGAATTACTAAATTTAATCCCTTGACTTTCAATTAAAGCTAATTTTAAAGCTTGAAGATTACTAATTTATTTTTAAAATTCCAATTTAAATTTAGGCATAGAAAAATGACTGGAGGTATTTATTTTTATTTATAGCTTCTCGAAATCGCTAGAGAAACAGCATAGTATGAAGAAAAAAGCCACTTAATAAAAACTGTTTTCCCATCAAAATGTTTATGATATTATTAAGAGAAAAGATCAAATTATTTTTTAATCTTCTTTAACATATTTGAAAGTTTTGGTAAAAATCTTGATTTTAATGAAACTTTCAGGATTTACTCACAAATGAATGAAATTATTTTTTAAATTATTATTTTTTAAAAATCTTAGTAAAATTTTTTTTTACATGAGTTTCTCTTTCTCCACATAAATTCATGAAATTTGAAAAAATTAAACTTTTTTAGGAAAATTGGTTTTATCAGTTAAACACATGATTCATTGAGGAATGTAAATCGTCTATTATTTTTTCAACCATTTTGCGTTTCTTTTCAAAAATATGCTCGCAGTAGTAAAATAAAAAAATGCAATAAAACTATGACATTTTTTAATTTGTTAAGCTTTTAATTGTTTTAATAAATAATATGTATTAAGGACTTTATAGTCTGAAGAAAACTTTTTTGATTAATAATGTAATTTTAAAAGAATTATTTTCATTTTTTTTTAATTATAGTAATTTATAAAGTTTCAAAGATATCTTTTAAATATTTCAAAGATTTGTTGTGGTTAGTTTATTAACTTATTAAGTGAAGATTATATTTACTAATCAAAAATTGGAAAGTTTAATACAAATCATCATGCCTTTGTATTTTTGGATGGAAATTTCTATGTGTACATAAAAAAGTCATGTGTTTCAAGTTTTTCTTTTTACTGTAAAAAATTTTCACAATTTTGTCAATTTCAGTTGCTATACACTTACATCTTCCTGACTGTCATCACATGTCAAATATACAGGGAAGAGGTCAGAAAGATCAACACTGTGTTTAAGAAATAGTTTTATTATAAATTTCATGCAATAAATAAATAATATTTGTGTAAATCATTTTAATTTAACTTTAAATTTGTTAATTTTCTAAAAATAATGTGTCACAGATGTATATTTTATTTTTGCAAGATTTTTAAAACCAAGAATTTATTTTCTTTACAAATGTGTCTATTACTCAAAAATGGGCAGAGATATTGAAAAAACATTTTTAAATCTCAAAATCTTAAATTCCAATTAATATAACTTTTTTTTTAAATGCACCAGATTATTTTGCTTATTGGCAAGAGTATATTTAATCATTTAGCTTTCAATTAAAATAAAAGTTTCAACTTTAGGTATTGAAAATGAGTGGAGGTACCTAAATTTTAATATTATGTAACTCAATTTTTTTTAGTGAAAAACACATTAATTTTGAAATTTTTGCAAAAAATCAAATAATTGTCCTGTTTTAATAAAACTTTCCTTCACAGTTTCTTCCCTTAACAGAAAAAGAGTTGGACAATTTTTTCATTTATGATAACCATAGTCAAAGCATACATGGAAAGGTCAGAAAGATCAACACTCCATATTATAAGTAAGTTCTAGTCCTTGATTTGTATAATGAAGCCCAAACTTTTTAAAAAATTATTAGTTAAAAATGAAATTAAAGAATTGCAATGATTTTAAAAATCCTTTGTATTGTCTGGATTTCAAGATGATTGAAACTTAATTTATAGAATTTAAAAAGGATTCATTGTGTGTAAAATTTGTGAAATTTGTTTCATAGAGCTTTCTTTGTTTTCTATCTTAAAAACTGAAAATGAGTTGAAACTTCAGTAACACTTTTTGTTAAGATAATAGAAAAAAACCTAACCCAATACTATAAGATGCTCTACAAAAATGCAATACCTAACATTTAAAATGACATTCTAATAATGAAAAATGATACACACCCAGTTTTACCCAACACTCTAAGTCTGACATGATTATATATTTACTAGCAGTATAGCTTGGCATTGCCTGGGTGTAATGAAAGCTTTAAAACTAATCCATGGTCCTGGAACTCAGACTCAGCCTAAAGAATATTTGTGTGAAATTTGGTGAGAACCGGATAAAAATTGTGGATTTTTATAAAGGACATACAGACAGATAAACAGACACACACACAAACATCTTGCCTTATATATATATATATATATATATATATATATACATATATTATCAATTTTCTGCACTATTGTAAGAACTGCAAACTTGAACTTCTGAATATCATTTCTGATGTCTTTGTCTATGAGTATATCAAATTTGATTAAAACCGAACCACTCCTTCTATAACCTAATTTTTTCGATTATCAATTTTCGATATTTATCGGGAGTACTTCGACACAAAATCAGCTGTGTAAATTTTCAAGAAAATCAGTTCAGCCATTTCGGAGTCTGTAGATAACGGACACACACACACACAGACACACAGTTCCACTTATAAATAAGTTTAGATTTAATGTCATCTCTGTTCTGTTTGCGTTAAAGGCTAAAAGATTTGTATTTTCAGGAAATTTTAGTCAAAAGTTGTGAATGTCATTGTCATTCAAGGAATCTGATGAAATTCCAGTTGCGTTATGTATTGACCATATTCCGTTGGTAGACAAATTAGTGTCAGTATCTATCTGTGTATGTGTGTGTGTGTGTGTGTCAATATTCACTGATAGATTGTCAGTCAGTTAAGTGCCATACGTTATACACGCTTGGGCGATCATGTCTCTTTCGAGACATGACTGACTGGGCAGATTATTCTACAGTATGTTGCCATTGCTTTCTGCAGTAGACTGGTTGCCAACCAAGGATATAGAACCCAATCTGTCCTGTTATTTAACCCATAACTGGAAGGAATAGACAGATTAATACCTTTCCCAAGGGTATTTGCACATAATTGAATGCAATGAATTCAGCTGGAATTCTAACTCGGCTCCCCGATTTCTCGTTCCGAGCTGATATCCAATGCACTACAACACACATAGATTGTAATGTGACAAAAAAATCAGCCCCCATTATAAGATTTGACTTGAGCGAGTAAATATCCAAGGGTAAGACTATAGACTTTACATTTAAATTCTTGGAGATTGTAGCTCTTGAGGGAAGCAAGTAAATGGAAGGGAATTCCACACACACACACACACACACACACACACAGATAAAGTTCCATTTATTAATAAGTTTAGATTGTTTGTTCCCCAATTTATTATTCAGTTGTATGATGTTTAGGCAGAAAATCATAAGTCAAAAAATAATCCCTGCACCTGACTTCATTTAATGATCATATTAAATCCAATTTGCATTGTACAATTGATATCAGTCAGAATAAACTGTATAATGTGTCAGATTTAAATACTAATTCATCAGGATTTCTGCCTTCCTTAATAATTTTAGTTTAAATCCAATTTGCATTGTACAACTGATATCAGTTAGAATAAACTGTATCATGTGACAGACTTAAATGCTAATTCATCAGTATTTCTGATTTCCTTTTTTGTGTTAAATATTTTATTTGATGACAAATGCCTTTGAATTAATATATTATTATGTTTGTTCAGTCAACATCTTGGTGTATTTTTCATGATTTTTAGAGCAACTGTAAGAAAATTCTTAAAAATGTGGTTTTTAAAAACCCTAATTCAAAACATTATATGTTGTGTTTTTCTTCTCCCAAAACTCAATTTATTTCTTATTTTTCAGTTTCCATCTTTGGATGTCCCTGACACCATGATGAGTATCTATGAGAATAAAGACATTCTTACCTTGTGGAATTCATGGATTAAGATTTAATTATAAATGGTGAAACACAACAGAACACAGATTTCCTTTGAAATCTGTAATTTGAAAATACATTTTCCATGAATTCAAATCTCAAAACAAATATGCAATCTCAATTTGGGGAGAAACATTTCCAATGTAAAATCTGTGGAGTAAGTTTTTCGTTAAAATCATCTCTTTCAAAACACATGTTAACACACACTGGAGAGAAACCATTTCACTGTAAAATCTGTGGATATAAATTTTCACAAAATTCAAGTCTCAAACAACACATGTTAACACACACTGGAGAGAAACCTTTCCACTGTGAAATCTGTGGATATATGTTTTCACTAAATTCCTCTCTCAGTAGACACATGTTAACACACACTGGAAAAAAGGATTTCCACTGTGAAATCTGTGGATCTAACTTTTCCCAAAATTCAAATCTCAAGAATCACATGCTAACACACACTGGAGAGAAAGCTTTCCACTGTGAAATCTGTGGAGGTAAGTTTTCTCAAAATTCCTCTCTCAGTAGACACATGTTAACACACACTGGAGAGAAAGCTTTCAACTGTGAAATTTGTGGATGTAGGTTTTCTCGAAATTCATCTCTCAAAAGACACATGGTAACACACACTGGAGAAAAAGCTTTCAACTGTGAAATTTGTGGATGTAGGTTTTCTCGAAATTCATCTCTAAAAATACACATGGTAACACACACTGGAGAAAAAGCTTTCCACTGTGAAATTTGTGGATGTAGGTTTTCTGAAAATTCATCTCTTAAAAGACATATAGTAACACATACTGGAGAGAAAGCTTTTCACTGTGTAATCTGCAGATGTAAGTTTTCCCTGAATTCAATTCTCAAACAACACATGTTAACACACACTGGAGAGAAACCATTCCACTGTGAAATTTGTGGATGTAAGTTTTCCCAAAATGCACATCTCAAACAACACATATTAACACACACTGGAGAGAAAGCCTGCCAATGTGAAATCTGTGGATGTAAGTTTTCTCGAAATTCACATCTCAAACAACACATGTTAACACACACTGGAGAGAAACCTTTCCACTGTGAAATCTGTGGATGTAAGTTTTCCCACAATTCAAGTCTCAAACAACACATGTTTACACACACTGGAGAGAAACCTTTCCACTGTGAAATTTGTGGATGTACTTTTTCCCAAAATGCACATCTCAAACAACACATATTAACACACACTGGAGACAAAGCTTGCCAATGTGAAATATGTGGATGTAAGTTTTCTCGGAATTCACATCTCAAAGAACACATGTTAACACACACTGGAGAGAAACCTTTCCGCTGTGAAATCTGTGGATACAAATTTTCCCACAATTCTAGTCTCAAACAACACATGTTAACACACACTGGAGAGAAACCTTTTCACTGTGAAATCTGTGGATGTAAGTTTTCTCGAAATTCTTCTCTCAAGAAACACATATTAACACACTCTCGAGAGAAGTCTGTTGATAAAGCTGTTCATAATATGCAAATTAGAAATAATGCAAGTTAACACACACTGGCAAAAAAACTTTTTATTGTGAAAAAATTTTTTGTTATTTTCTCATTAAATTTCCATCTCAAATGTCACGTTAGATTTTTTTAGATTTAAAAATCATCTCACATTATTTCCCAGCTGTATAAACAAAAATAAGTAATCCAAGTTATGCAACCAGATAATATAGATAACCAGATTATATCATACTAACTCGCCAGAGTTTGTCCCTTCCTTAGTAGACTCCTGCATTTACATGAAAAATATTTCAAATAAAAGGCAAATTGTGATTGTGTTGATATCTTCATTGCTACAAATTATAATTTTGCATTAATCATTGTAAAATGAACAATGTTTAAATGAACAATTCAAAATGCCTGAATCCTGGCACAATCAACTATTATTAATCTATTCAGTCACTTAACTGCCATACATGATACATGCTTAGGCGATCATGTCTTGAAAGAAATATGACTGACTGGGTAGAAGATTATCCTGCAGTAGGTTGACATTAGTTTTTGCAGTAGAATGGTTGCCAACCAAGCCTATAGAACCCAACCTGTCCTGTTATTTAATCCATAACTGGAGGGAAGAGATGGATTAATACCTTGTATTTGTGCATAAATGAACATAAGGAATTCAACTGGAATTCAAACTCAGTTCTCCAGTTTCTCGTTCCAGGCCAAATTGCATCCAAAGAAAAAATGATTTATTTAAAAAACATTCCACAAAGTAAAAATAAAGAAATGATTTAATAACCTGAAGAAAGAACAACAATGTAGTTTTGTTTGTTAATGTCTTTTTTTCACAATGCTATAACCAGTTGACTGTATCCCTTTTGCATTTGAACACTGTTCCTAATTTTTGAACTTTTTGCTTCATTATTGCTTTGCTTTTCACTTGCATTATATAAATATATTGTTTGTCTCCTATTATTTTTGTCTTATTCTTTATTCTTCTTTGTGAACCTTTTGCTTTATTACTGTCTTATAGTTGCTTTGCTTTTCACCTGCATTATATACATATATTGTTTGTCTCCTATTATTTTTGTCTTATTCTTTATTCTTCTTTCTGAACCTTTTGCTTTATTACTGTCTTATAGTTGCTTTGCTTTTCACCTGCATTATATACATATATTGTTTGTCTCTTATTATTTTTGTCTTATTCTTTATTCTTCTTTCTGAACCTTTTGCTTTATTACTGTCTTATAGTTGCTTTGCTTTTCACCTGCATTATATACATATATTGTTTGTCTCGTTCTTTATTCTTCTTTCTGAACCTTTTGCTTTATAATACTAACAAGACAATAATTTCCATGCATAATAAAAGTGTCTTTTTTTCTAATGCTACACAAATGCAAAAATGTCCTCTTCTTTTAATCATGCTAAATCTTTTTTTCATGTGGCAACAGTCTTCTTAATAACACATAGGGTTCATACCCATTATGGCAGAAACAACAGTCCTTTTATCTTCTATTTTTTTAAGAAGTGTGTGTGGGTGTGCTTATGTATATGTCACTTAGTGCTTATTTCCTTTTTCTTGCTAACCTCCTTTTTGCAAGTTTTCATTGGTTTCTTGACAGGAGTCAGTTCTTCGTTATTTCCTACAGTCAGGTTTGTTTGGATGTTTTGATTTTGTTTTGACCTCCCCTCCCGGTTCTGTTCTGCTCAGATATAGATCACCATCTGTCGTACGCTCTCTGAGACCTCATTATTCCATTTCTCTCTGTATTTTCTTGTTATGGAGCAGTTTTCGCAATGAAAGTTATAATCATGCTATATCAGTTGCTAATCGTCTTAACGCAGCCAAAATGTTAGGAACTTGGTAATCTTCCACTGTAAGCTGACTCCTTAGTATTCAGCTAACTGCCGACTAATATCAACTGCCTTAGTCAAAACTGGAACTAACTAATAGTTCTACTGAACTTCAATAGAACTCTCTAGAACTTCTCAAGAACTTCCTGTTAACTCTTAGGGAGAGTCCATTATCTGAGGAATAGTTGTGTTTCACCATAACATTTTCACACTACTACTACCACTGCAACAATGACCAATAAAGTACTGTTCCCCACTAACCAGTTTACCAATATTTGTTTATTATTTTTGTAATTCATATCTTCTTTTCCCAAAGTATTTGTTTTTTAACTGCTCCAAATTAATCTTACCTATGGGCTTTCATAACTCTGGTATTCACACTATCATGACTGTAGGGTATTTATTCATTACTGGCTCCCATAAATGTGTGCAATTATTTAAGGATCTGTGAAACAACTTTATTATTGAGTCTTTTTCTTCAAATTTCTCTTCAACCTGGAAAAACCCCAGAGGCAATTTTATCAATGTTAAGTGTGGTTTCACACTCAGCATCTTAGTGGGTTCTCCTTCACACACCCTGGAGAGATCAGTGGGTTTCTGAGTGACCACTACCCGGACTCCCTCAGTTATACTGATTGTTTGCGGTAGTACAGTATCACTTAATATCTTGACCTGGCAATATTCCTCAACCCCCTTTCTATTATCTTTAAATAATTCAAGTATACACAGTCAATGTTCACTGGTAACATAGATTGGACTCAGTGAGGTACATATTCCCAGGGCATCGTTTCTACACTTCCTAGCTTCTGTTGCTAACATCATAAACTTAATCCAGGCTGCAGTCATAGCTATATGCACTGTTTCAACTTGGTATCTGGCTACAAACCAATTATATATCTTAATATTATATATTACTACAAACATTTCTTACAACTCTTGATACCCTAAACTTTCTAATTGCTCATTAACTTCTACAACTTGTGTTAATATTTCCTTTTAATAAATTTCTATTTTAAAATGGAAAATGTATATTCTATTCTTACACTATTCCACATATTCCAACCTGTCAACAACCAACCTTCTGATAATTCTGATGATGATAATTCTGTATAAATCCTGTAAGCTGTAGGGAGTTTGGTTAAGTATGACACAAGGCTGAATCAAAGAAACATTAACCATCTCCCTACAATTCAACTTCACTATTCTTCCAGTTCATAGCTTCTTATCCCAAAATATTTAATTTGTCTTTTAATTGATCCATATTATTTTTATCTATTGGCTTTAATAACTCGGATATTCACTGTCGTGACCTTAGAGTATTTATTCATTACCAGATCCCATAACTGTGTGCAGTTATTTAAGATTTTGTCAACTTCATTATTGAGTCCTTTTCTTCAAATTTCTCTTCAACCTGGTAATATGGAGGTAGGAACATGGACATCTCAATTGCAGAAAATCCCAGAGGTAGTTTTATCAGGGTTAAGCATAGGTTCACCCTCAGCATCTTAGTGGGTTCTCTTTCACATACCCTGAAATGATCAATGGGTTTTTGAGCAACCACTACCCAAACTCCCTCAGTTATACTGATTGTTTGCTGTAGTACAGTTTCAGTTAATATCTTGACCTGGCAATATTCCTCAATCCCCTTTCTATTATCTTCAAATAATTCAAATATACACACTTGGTGCTCACTGGTCACATAAATAGGACTCCGTGAGGTATGTGTTTCCAAAGCATTGTTTCTACACTCTAGCTTCTTCTGCTGTTAACATCATAAACTTCATCCAGGCCACATTCATAGCTGTTTCAACTTGGTATTTGGCTACTGCCCCCAGGCCTTCTTGTGGTCAGGGGTAGGGAATGGGTAAATTTAAAATCTGATATATCTCAAACAAACTATCTCTGTCCAGTAATGGTATAAACACTACAGCCAGTAATTTGTTATGCTCCAACAAAGTTATACAACCCAGGACCCTATAATATTTCCATAATTCCTTAGAGGAGTCCACCAGTAACCTTAAATGGCAAAATAACTCAGTTTGTATCTTGATTAACAATTTCTTTAAATGTCCAGGGGATACTATACTTGGAGACAAGTGACCCAAGGATAACATGTCCAGCTGAGCCCTCACATGCTCTAGTAAAATTATTAGGGACTGACTAGCCTGTTGTATTTTGTTAAGGAAAGCTATCAGCTAATAATACTGTTGTACAAACCTTTTTAATCCCTTACTTTGTTCATCACTGCCTCAGTTGTATTAGCTATTTTCTGCCTTCAGTCAGTTAAGTACCATATGTGAAACACGCTTGGGCAATCATGTCTCTTTCGAGACATGACTGACTGGGCAGAAGATTATTCCGCAGTAAGTTGCCATTGCTTTCTACGGTAGACTGGTTGCCAGCCAAGGCTATAGAACCCAATCTGTCCTGTTATTTAACCCGTAACTGGAAGGAAGAGACGGATTACTACCTTTCCCAAGGGTATTTGCGCGTAAGTGAATACAATGAATTCAACTGGAATTCAAACTTGGCTCCTCGATTTCTCATTCCAAGCTGATATTCACTTCACCACAACGCACATAAATTGGTGGTCAGCCAATTTTTCACTCTATACTTCATTAGCTACAGCCTTGTGACATTCAATATTGATACGCTATTCTTTGCCACCTTGGCTAGGACTCTTTAATTCTTCTTCGTTCTTGGAGAGCATCTGACCACTGCCCTGGTCATTTTCACTGAGATTAGTTTTTCTTTTAGTAGCTAGTTTTCCTTCTTGTCGGATATGCAGGTTTCTGATCTCTTTGCTTTATT